>CM038465.1:39322183-39850007 GCA_021464415.1 Lonicera japonica | reverse complement strand
TCAAAATTCAAACCCTTAATCAAAATTTTTGATGTTACATATTCCCAACTTCAACATTCCTATACTCATTATCTCGCATTGGTATTTGCACCTTAACGAACTGAACACGTGTGGTATATTTACTAGAAAAAATAAAGGAAGAAAAGGGAGAAAATGAAAAGAAAATGCCCTTCTTTGAACCATAAACACATTTGAAAAAAAAATAATAATAAGCCCTTTTAGCAATTGGCCGCGAAACATTACTCTATTAATTATTTTTAACAAACACAAACACAATATAATAAATATGATATAATATTAATAAACTAAAAACCCCCCCCCCCCCCCCCCCCCCCCCCCCCCCCCCCCCAACACCACCAACCAACACCCCAACCCCCGTTGAATTTTTTTTTTAATAATACTATTTTTTTTTTTTTTTTTTTTTGAAATAGAAGGAAAAAGACTTTGTTAGTTCATTTCCCACAGTCATCCACCCCACCTCCCTAATAAATATTTTATTTATTTTTAATTAAGAGGGTTTTTTTCTTAATTTAAAACTAAGAGTTAATTTTTTTTACTTATTATGTTTAAAATTAGACTTATCTTTAAAATTTAGAGGTAGCAACTTAAAATGTGACCCTTAATTTGAGTAGAACTAAATTATATATTTTTAAAGTATTTTAGTATTAAAAAAATTACAATATATTTTTCGTGCAGACCGGTTCATAGAGTAACTTTTTTTTTGCCAAGACATTGTAGAGATATGTTTAGCGATGAAAAAATGTCACTAAAGGTTGGTTCATACATGGACTAGTTTGCAATAGAAATCTTATAAATATATTTATATTATATTAGCAAAAAAATATAAGAAATAAGTGTATAACTTTCTTCCCTTGAAAACCACAGCAAAAAGGCAAATAGGAAACAAAAAGTTTGGGTTGACATTATAACTATGTATAGGTTATTTTTTATAATACATAAGTATATGCTTGTATTTAGTACTTTTTAATGCGATATTTATATAAAGAAATAATATATTAATTTAGAACGCGGTAAAATATAAGTTCACTTTCGTTATTTTTATTAAAACAAAAAAATAAATAAATTCAAACATGTTATCTTTTTGTCCCAATGTCATTTTATTTTTTTATGTTGTGTTGTCATCTTGTGACTTCTATAATTACAACCCTTAATACTTGCCCACTTTTCTTCCTTTTGAAGAATGCTTAGGACAAAACTTAAGGTAGAGTACTATTGACAATTGAAATTGGAGTAAGTCTATACCTCCACAAAAAGGAATAGAACAAATGAAAAATGATGGGCCAACACTATGTGGACTGCCTTTTGCCAAGCTTAACCATAAGTACACATTATAATAATATAACTAGAATCGGTACCACATTCGATAAATATGCAATATATACATAACTTCTCACATTAAATATTATTTGGTCAAGTTGTAATAATACATAGTCTTTAGGTTTAAAGTGATGAGTTCAAGTCTTTGATTAAGCATCGTGTTTTATTGTAATTCCAGAAGCGTGAAGGGTAATTTTGTAATTTCACAAGTCTACAAAAACCCTCCTCATGCGTTATATTATAGGCAGATATAAATAGTGATAAATTGATAGTGCAAATTAATATTGAACTCATAAAATCTAATTAATGTGGCTTTTCTAAGATAAAAATTAATTAAAACTATAATTAATATAATTAATAAAGTCTTATGTACCCTTCTAGTAATTAATACAATTGGACATTAAGAATAAGAATCAGGATCCTATGTTACCATTGATCTCTTAATCATGTTGAGGGATAGCAATATCATAATAAAAGTAGAGACAAAATTACCCAGCTTGAGCAATTAACCTTTTGCACATATAGTAATAAATTTATCATTGCAACAACATAAATCATAAACAATCATTCAATTCCTTTGGTGTCACTGTGGCAAAAATAATCATGATACATAGAAGAAAAAAAAGGAGAAAAATAGGGCTGGCAAACAATACTATTTTGCTATAGAGATTATTTGTCTTAAATGAAATGTGCTAAAACTGGCCTCAAATTCGAACTCTCTTGTCAATAGTCTTGTAATACAGTGGATTAGCGTCGACTGATATTTGGACAATGGGCCATAAGTGTTAGAAAATGGGTATAAAAAATCACATTTTCCATCATTTTGAGGGCAATTTTGTAATAAGACTTTGCACTCGGTTGTGAAAGTTCTTTATATATTCTTGTTCTCTTACGTAAGTACATTGAAATTGTATAATTACATGCTCAAAATGATTAAGGGGTGCCCGCACAAGGAACCGAGAAATTAAAATGAGGTGTTTAGGTAACACTGAAGTATCACCCTAGAAATAGACGCCGTTTAGCAGTCTCAAACAAATAGAGTCAAAGATATATTAAATTCAAAAAATAGATCATCTTTTTATTTGTATGTCATCTTTTTTAACCAGTATGATTATCATCGCGGTTGTTTGTCATTTGGGCTTGAAAAATGATAAGGTTTTGTGAAAAGTTCTTTATGTTAATCAAGTATATTATCTCTAATAATTGACTTATAATATTACTTAAAAAGCATCTTGAATTCATCAAAGTTACCATAAGTAGGGTCATAACACAAAACACACGCCGAGCTAGGTAAAATCAAAAAGCAATACTCGAATGATATTGCAAGTATTAGTGGTCTTACCTTATTACTCAACCAATTATATGATTGACACATCATTTCATATACAAACATTTTATATGACCCATATTACTTGTTTGTCAAATTGTAAGTTATGTTCTAATCTAATCCAAGAATCTTACTTCACTTTCTTGGAGTTGTCACTCTTAAGTAATCTTTTTTGGTGGGCAATCTGTAAACCACTGTAAGTACTCGTTGAGCCTTGTCGCATGCCCAATTCTAAAAGAATAAACTCTTAATTTAAGACAACCCTTAAAACGAAATGGAAATCGTAATGTCTCAATGAGAGTTTCTTTTACCCAAAATAAGAATGTTCTTCGCTATAGCTTTGTTGTGTTCAAATGAATATTGTTAGACAGATGAGAGAGTTTCTTTTACCCAAAATAAGAATGTTCTTCGCTATAGCTTTGTTGTGTTCAAATGAATATTGTTAGACAGATGAGAGAGTTTCTTTTACCCAAAATAAGAATGTTCTTCGCTATAGCATTGACGTGTTCAAATGAATATTCTTAGCTTTTGTCGTACATTTACATTTAAAAATATTTTTTATGCATAATGCTACCCTTATCGATAATATATTAACCCATCAATAAATTTAGTATGAATAAGTGGTTATCTTCATTAATAAATTTGGTATGAATAAGCGGCAAATAAGATAAGAATATCTTTTTTCATTAGTAATTTTTTTTTTTTTCGACTGGTTAACGTAAACACACACACGGTTCAGGGAACCAACACACACCTTACAAAAGCCGATAACTTAAGTAAGGTGTGGAATCGGTTATAAACCATGCACACACACCACAATCAACCGATGTGGGATCCGATAGTAATTTAAAACTTTTACTTTTCACATAAAAGAATAACTTAAAACTAAAAGATAAAGACATTACACACAACCAAAGGAGAACATGGCTTCCATTAACAAAGACAAAGCAAACAAAGTAACAAAAGCAAAAGACGAAGACAATAGAGCTCTGTTTTTCATTGCTCAAGAGTTTGACATTCACACACTGGAACTTGTATGACTCCAAAGAAAAAACACCACAAAACAATTACAAATTGATTCATTTCCTATAAAACCCAAAAGCCAAACACAATCAAAAGGTTGAGATGATAGGTAAGTAGAGGCAAGAAAAATGGTGGTTAAAAAGGAAAAAAATCATAGTACTTGAGATTGATAAAAGAAAAGAAAATTAGATGAACAACGCTTCCGCACCTGCTCCTACATTGTCGTAAACTGGTCTTTCTTTCAGTTGAAGCAGGCCGAGGTTGCGCAACAATGGACCGGACTGACCGTGGCACAAGGGAAATAAGCCTCATAAATGATTGGCTTTGTGTTAAAAAAAAAAATTTAAAAGAAAGAAAAAGAAACCCAAGATAGCTGAAAGATAAACAATGGGTGATGGGCTGGGGCTAGCACTGGTGACCACGGCGGCAGCCAAGGACACCAGAACCAGAAGTCATGGAGCCAACCATGGAAGAGGACTTGGCTCCCAAGCTAGAAGCTCTGGCATAACTAGCTGAGGCACCGGCACCAGATGGAGTGAAATAGGCACCATTCAGCAACAAGTCACCCTCTGATCTCCAATTCCATCCCTTCCAATTTTTTATATCTGTTTCAACCCTCTTTGTTACCTGCCCACGCAACCATCCAAACAAGCTCAATATGTGCAAATTCAATCTAATCATGTATATATATTGATTTGTAATCTTTTTCTTATACCTCGTTTGGGTAAGGGCGAAATAATTGTTTCATATGGTGAAAATTAAGTTGTTTTTCCCTTTTTCCCAACATGCACAAGTTGAAAAACATTTCATTTCCATCTAGGTGAGAACTATTTTTTTTCAAACCAAACAAGGCCTTATGAGTCATACTTGTTTAAGACCATCCACAACAGACTAATTTGTGTATGGTAAGTAGTATAAGGATACAAACGGAGAAGAGATGTTCGGATAATTGTTGAATTGAGATAGACAACTAATATCCATACATTGGATTCCAAATAGATAGATATATGTTGTCTATTTGGAACCATAAGGACCGCTTGCATGGAACTTAGCCAAACAAATGTTTATCCTTCGCCTAATACGCATAATAATATTAGAGGACAAATTTATCCTACACATTTTGGACTGCTGTGGATACTCTAAGCATCATAAAATTTGGTGCGTTGATCGTCAAAGCACGACTCTTAATTTGAGATGGTATATGTCCAAAGGGGATTGTTATTAGGAGTAATCACCTCTTTTGCAAAAGGATTGGAAGGAGCAAGGTATCTATTTCCCTGGCTGTTAATAGTAGGCTCTGCACTTCCACCAATAGCATACATCTCCCAGTGAGTATAGTCATTGTTCACGACATGAAAATACCCATGTCTGCACCTGCAAATTTTAAACAAAATTTTATTTTCACTTTTAGACCTGTTGAACCAAAATCCAACTAACAATCTCCACTTCTCTCTCATGACGTGATAGTTTCTCTCCAATAACATCGCAAATACAAGAACGACAATGAATTTTCAAGCGTAAGGCATTTGACGGAAGACAGTTATGTATTACCTTGGCATTCTCTGGATAAGGCCCTCTCCAAAATGGTTATAGGCAATAGTCACTTGCATTTGCTTGTCTCTTACATAAGAGTCACTATGACCCAACAGCATAACCTTTTTTTTTTCAACAACACATAATCAAGATTAGTTAAAACAAGCAAAATCTTAACCAACAGGGATAATTTTTTGGCTGATGGGATGTCGAATTAAACGTACCTCATTGTGGTGGGTCATATGATTGTTCGATATGGTAATGGCAGTCGAGCCCATGACAGCATCAACGAGTCCATCAGCACAATTAGAGAGCGAATTGTGATCGACCCAAATATGGCTCGACCCAAAAATGGAGATCGCGTCACCATCGGCCATAGTCCTCCAACCAAAATGAGTCTCCGAGCTCCTCACCAAAGCATTCCCAGTGGGCTTACAGTCATGAATATGCAAACCATGAATGATAATATTAGTAACATACTGGATAGTAATACATGCCCCATTAGCTATATGGACATTAGCGCCGCGACCATCAATGGTCTTGAAGCTATTCATGATGAGCTCTTGCTTTAGTTTTATGACCATATCGCGTTTGAACACGATCCAGAGTGGTCGGTCTTGGATGACCGCATGGCGGAGGGTGCCTGGACGGGGATTGACTGGGTCATCGTCACGGGAGTCAGTGACCACGTAAAAGCGGCCGTTGCGGCCCCCAATGGCGTTGCGGCCAAACCCAATGCTGCAGTCGGCTAGCCGCTTGCGGTTTTTGTGCCAGTTAGGGTCGCACCTCCAGCAGTCATCTATTGGGTTGCCAGTTCCACAGGAGAAATAGCCCAGTTTCCTCCTCTCGGTGCTGTTTCGAATGCTCCTGTTCAATTTAAAGGACAAAGAAAGAAAACCCATGTCGTTTACTCTTGCAGATAGGAATAGGACAAAGAAGGATAACAAGGATTGAACCTTGGAACTTCCATATAATTATCGTCTGACACTATATTAGAAATTATTTTCAAAAACTTAAGTTATTAGATAACGGCATTACAGTAAATATCATGCTAACAATTAAGACTCACACCGTCCTTGATTGGCCTTCTTTTAGATTTGATATATGCGAAGGATTCGATGTTTTTCATTATCAGTGTTTGATTGAACAAAATTTTCTGCAAATCATTTTCCATGCTTTAACCCAGTTTCTTCATTTTCAATGGGAATCAAAACTACATCCCCTAAGTTTTTATTTTTCATGTCAAACAATCATAAGAAATTCAATCATTTTCTACTTGCACCAAACAAATGCACCCTTAAATTGTTCAATATGACACAAATACATGAGTGCATAATTCATTGTTGTTTTACCTCAACAAGATTTTACTATTTATGTGATTATGCACTCTTTCTTCCTTCCCCTACCCCTACCCCTACCCTGACCCAGCTGGCCTGTTAATAGTGATACGAAATTAAAGTAAACTTAGTAGCTGTTTGGTGCGTCGGTGGAAGAAAATTTACATTTTTCCCAGCTCTCTTTTCCTTCCAAATTCCTTCCCCCCTAATAAGAGTCAAAACCTCATATATGTGGGGTTACACAACCATAATGACATTAGAACGATTTTGTACCTCCCATTTTTGTTCTTTTCTGTGGGATTAATCAAATCATCAAATCTTGTTTGTTTAATAACAGTACTATATGCTGGAAGCAACAAAATTGGAGATACTTTTGTCTTTTCTTGATTTTCTCACACATTCACTTGAAAATAGTAGGGTGAAAATCGTAGAAGACTTGTAGATGTGTATACAATACATTTGTAGATCTGAAAAACCACAATCCTCACACTTTATGCACGTGCAAATGTGTTTTATAAACATATACATAAATTTGAATTTGAAGGGTGAAAACTTTAGACATAATTAAATTTGACCAATGAAGTGTACTGATCAAAGGGTATTTTTGACATTTTGTCTTAGATGTCCAAATTGTAGCATTTCAAGGTTAGCCCAAAACCCAAAAAGCCTATTTAACAGATTACATCTTCCATAGCTTACTTTATCTACAAACTATACATATATAACTTTTTTTTTGGGTCCACACTCACCATATATAACTTTTACACTTTATAATAGATGCATTAATTTATTTATTTATTTTAAATACAAGAAATGGATAGATCCGACGGGTACAAGAGGAAAAAGGGGGCATAGGAATCAAACTTGGGCTTTCTATTAATATTCACACTTCAACCACTTGAAATCAAGCTCGGGTCTAATAAGTATAGATACATTAATTTTAGTATAATCAACTATAAAAAATAAAATTTGTTTACTACTATAAAATTTGGTATAGTAGTTATATTTGAAAAGGAAAATTAATTTTTTTATCATACCTTTTAAAAAGATTAGTGAATTATTAATTTGTAATTTATGGAATTATATTTAGAACAATGTAAAGTGGTTTGATGTGTTTAATTTGAAGGACAAAGGCAAGTGGGCCTAATGAGCAAAAAGATACAAAAAGGCTAATTAGATGTTAAGCAAATGAGGAACAAGGTACTTGATACCTCATATTATAAATATATTAAGTGTGAATGAAATAAATAGGGACAAATAATTAAATGAAAAGTTGCCAAAACCCAAAATATGTTAAATGTTCCAGCATTATTTATGAGCCAGTGTCATCCAGAATTTTAGTGGGTTGGGTAGGTCTGCTGTGCCTGTGACCACCACAAGAACCACCCCTATCAAATAAAGCCCCAACATAAATGAATTATGAGGGCTAGTTTGAGTTGTCCTTCAATTGTCCTTTAAATTATGAATTAGATATTTTATAATTAGATAATTTATATTTTTTATATTTATGTATACTTGGTTATAAAAATTGATACCAATGCTTTTAGACCTAATTTTAAATAATATATAGAAATTTATAATATGTTTTTGTTGTAATATTCGACATTTTTTGTTTAAGTCTTCAAAACACACTATGAATTATAATTGAATTCTTTGTAGATGGACAAAATTAACAATTGATTAATTGATGGTGAATTAATTTTAAAGTTAAACAACTTACACAACCAAACAGACCCTTAGTTGGTTCGACAAGATGAAACATGACAAGAAAATATTACTCAATGGGTTCATTTAGTTACTTAATTCCTTACTGACTGTGAAATAAACACATTTATTGAGCACTCCGATAATACCTTTGTCTATTGTTTTACACAAATGGGCAGGTTCGAAAACGTAAAAGAAGACTATCCCCAATTGTATATTTTTTTAAAAGAAAAAAAAAATCACTCTAGTATTTTTATTTTTTTTACTTTTTTTTTAAAAAGAAGAAAAAGATAAATTTTGAAGTAGAGAGAGAGTTCCCTACATATCAACCAAGGAAGCAATTTCCTCTGGGTCATCCACTGCATGTTCATTCAATGCTTCACCCTCTCCAAACCTGAATCACACATACACAAAAACACAAAAAATAAAAAAAAATAAAAAAAAAATAATAATAATAATTAATTTCCCAGATCCAAATAACAAAGAAAGGCCAAAATAGGAATAAAAATTACTCAAATACACAATTCCAAGAGTGAAGTGACAGACACTGTGGAGCTCATTCTGCAGTCAACCCATTTTGGGTTAAAAAAAAAATTTGACAGTCCAAAAAAGTCAAAAAAACACCAAAATTGAAAGAAAGGGCATTTTGGTAATTTGAACAGACATGTATCCAATATCGCACGCAGCTAGTGGAGGAAAAGGTAGAATAGGGGCACCCTGCAGAAACCAAGCGGTGTGTGTTTTTCTCACACTGCTCAAGGTCGAGGAAACCGCTAAAACCGTCAAAGGAAAAGTGCTTTTCCAGAGGAAAAAAAAAAGAAGTGAAGCATCATCAAAATAACCAAGCCTCTTGGCCCAGTGGTATAAGGCTGCCACTGGGACAACCTTGAATCGACTTGGAACTCCCAAAGTCGAACCCCGGCGTTATCAAAATAATGCTTGGCCAGCGGCAGCCACGAAACGCGAGCGGAGATTAGTCGAGGTGCGCGAAAGCTGGCCCGGACACCCCGTGGGAAACAAAAAAAAAAAAAAAAGCATCATCAAAATAAACCAACCAATGGAAACTGCGCTTTTTCCAGAGAGAGAACATTCTAGAGAGAGAAAAGGTATGTAGAGTGATTTTTGTAGTTCAATGACCAAATTACCCTTTTGTTATTATTGTGATGCAAAAAAAGGGGTAAACATATTGTGTCATATTATTAAAATAATATTTTCTTTGCTGAACTATAGTATTATTTTAAAAAATTGTATCATAAATATAATGATTTTGACAATAATACTAGTAAAAAATGTACTATTAATTATTTCGACAATAACTCCGGTCAAAGGAAAATACTACTTAATTTTTGTATAAAATTTTTTATATGAATTAATTGGATGTTCAAATGAATTTATTGATTTACGTATTTAATACAAATCTTTGTAATAAATGTTTGTTAAAAAAATTTAGTAAGTTTTACATTATTCCTAGGAAAATAATTTAAGTGATGCGACCGTACATATGGTACATTAGTCAATGGTCAAGCAATAAGACATGAGCTTTACCTAATAACTATTATTATATTATTACATCATTTGAGTTAATTTTTTAGTTTCAATATAAAATCTTATAAAATTACAAATTTGCCCTTTGTGATGTTGAGGGTGGGAGAACTTGGGGGGTTCGTTACAATAACGCAAACAGAAGAATCCAAAGGAGAAAAAAACAAAAAGTAACGGTTCAGATCTGAGGGTATATATGGGATCTCAACGGCTGGGATTTTATTCGTTGGAGTTATGGGGGTGAACAATATGATTAACAGATCCTACGGTGAGTATTCATCTAGAAGGAGAGACGAGCGGCTCAGATTCAATGGAAATGTTAACTAATAACGAGTCAACTCGGTTGTAAAAATGTACCTGGTCGCCATTGACGAGTTGTTTGTGCTCTGTAAGTGCTCCATTTCGCCTGCACTGTAAGAGAAGAAACAGCGCAACGTTAGATTTTAATCTTGAAATGCATAATTCAAATCACAAACTATAATTAGAGAATCGCAAAAACACGCAAAATAGATCTGTAATAGTACCAATTCTGTTAAAATTTTGTCGAAAACATCGTCGTAATTCCATGAATTTGCAACATTGCCGTAAAACAAGAGAAATTGAGTGTGTATAGTTGAAAAAACAGAGCACACATTGTAATCAAAACACCTTTGAAACTCGCTAAAACAGAGCGTATACATAACTACTCATTTCCGCGCTATTGCCAAAGCAATTATGTCTTTTCAAGAACATCGCAAAGCATAATGCACTAATTGCTCTGGCTACTAGTCATTTCAGCTTTTGCAGGAGCATTCCCAATTTTAGGCAACATAACATTTGAAAACACTCCAATTTTTATTAGTCTCAATTACAAGCGAGTATAAGTTTACATAGTTGGTACTTACGGGACAAGTAAGACATTTTTAAAATTATACTCGATTGTCATCTGGCGTATAAAATGCACTTATTTATTTGTTATTAGACGAATGAACAAGCAAAATATTTTATGATGCGTAAATAGCGGCTAACTAATTTTAATATATATAGAGAGAGAAACCTTGAGTGAGTGAGCTGATATTTCCCTACACTCGCAACAACTCCGAGGAGCACCAGCAAAACCACCGCCAAAAAAAGAGAAATCCACTTGGAGACTGCCATTGCCATTGTCAGAGAGGTTTCTCTCACCGGAAGTTTTCACTTTCTCTCTCTAAAATCTTGTGTAGAGAGAGAAAGAGATATAATAATAAACAAAGCGAAAAACAGAGGACAGAGACAAGAGCAGTGGAGTCAAATAAGCAGACCCAACGCAACGGTCTCTTTTATAGACAGACTTAACGTTCTTCTTAACGGTGTTTAAGATTTAACGGTAACAGATTTAACCGTGGTTAGGTTCGGTTTTAACTACTCGCTCCACTAATTTTAACCACCCAACTAACCGCCACTAACCGAACGCCGGCATTGCTCACGTGCATACCGTTGCCCTTTCACGTGCTTATTGTTACTGTTTTTATTCCTTTTTAACGGACGTTTAACGATTCTAAAAATTGGGTAAGAGCATCACACTGACATGTTAAATCGTGTGATAAATTGGGTATATTTAGTTGAGTGTTGAAATAGTAATAGTAAAAGAGATACAAATGATAAATATTGTTTATTATTTTACTACCAAAAAAAATATATAAAAAAAAAGACAAAATAGTTATGTGTTTCAAGACCACTCGCATAACACATATAATTTATTTCTTTTCTTTTCTTTCTTTCTCTTATAAAGATGATCAATGGTATTTTTTTTTTTTTAGTGGGACTTGAACCAATCTCCTTGAGAATATGTGAGAGCTTACCTACCACTAAGCTATCTTTCGTTCCTAGACTAAACGTATAATGACAATTAGTATGGAAGGGTCGGAGCTAGAATTTGTTTTAAGTGGGGCACTTGAAGAAAGTAATTGTACTGATAAAATTTGAATAAAAAATTTGTTATCAATGTGTTTAATGTCCTAAGTACAAATTATGGTTGTAAACTTAATTAATTTCCTTTTAAATTAGTTCTAAGTAATGTATATGACATGTGCACATAAATAAAATTGTTCAAAATTTTCTTCTAGTAAGGACCAAAAGAAACAAGTGCACAAAAAATCGAGCAACAACTAAAATTGATAACAAAGCATGGGGCACTCAAGAAAATAATTACAAAACATGTATAGGTAAATTCCATTGTTGACTTATTTTCGGCGGGGTACATGCCCCTCCCGTCTCCTGAATATACTGTCCCTTGTGTGTTTTATCCCATTTATGATAATTATTGTGTGTACTTAGAAAGCATATTTGCTCTACTTACCTCATTTATGTGGACTTGGCTCGTCTCTTTTATCCTTTTAGTCCAATTCCTTTCAATTGGATCTATTCGAAGGTTAAACAGATTAATTTTTTCATAAAATTTGGTGAAAATGATATTTATAATGAGTAAATCATTTCTACAAAATTTAATCAAAAAAATCAAAGCAAAAGTGAGTGTAATAAAAATTTAATAAAAATATATTCATTTTCGACCATTAAAATTTGTGATGATTTTCTTACTCACTTCTAAATTGAATATTTTGATAAAAAAATTTGAAAGTGATATGATTTACTTATCATAGAATTAATTTTAACCATATTTCATAAAAATATTCATCTATTTAATTTTCTAATTAAATTATATTAGACAAAATTAGATAAAAAAAAATAATGGAGACAAGATGAATCCTGTATATGTATGGTGGATGTTCCAAGTGGTAGGGATAAAGTTGCCACATCAGCAATTACCGTAAAGAGTCGAGACGGAGTTAGACCGTAGAGGGGATTCCGTATCCGTACTACATTCGGATGGAAACAGAATTCTCTGCTTTTTAGCCGATTCCTCGCTGTTAACAAATTAATGAGTTTTGTAGAATACGTTTTCTGTTGAAAAGATTTGTTTTCCTTTGCCGTAATTCTCGGCGGAGGTCCTTTGATTGGAAATTGGTTTCCAGGGTGGAAGGTGGACGCTAGTATTTTAAGTTTTAAAATAGTATATAGTATGTTATTCTTCCTTAATATATTACTATATACCAAAAAGAGATTTACTAAAATTTAAGTAAGATCATTATTTGAGATGAATAGAATATTTCAAGTGTGTCCTACTAATTGTATCTTGTATGTGATATATGCATAATAGATTAATCGCATTGTGGGTAATTGTAACACAAGTGTATTTGTTTGTGTGAATATTTGTGACTTTTAATCATGTGTCCGTATAATTGTTTACGAGTTTAATATTTTCATATTCAAGTTTAAACTTAAGTGGTTGAACTGGCGTACTATATATGCACGATCAGTCGGTTACTAGCCATTCTTAACAAAAAACTTTTTGAAATACAGGAAAAACTATACGCGTGAGTTTCATGAGTCCAAAGCAAAGATTGCAATGAGCAAGTGTTGAGATGCAACATAAAAATGCATTTTTACTTCCCCTCTTTTGATCTATCACTTCTTTTTGCCACTTTTTTTCAAAGTCGAATACCATTATTCGAAAAGAGTTGAAATATTATACTTATCGCTCGTGAGACAAAAACTTATGAAATTCAAATTTGAATGGGATTCTTTTGTCACTTTTGAAATCTAAAATTAAGTTATAAGTTCTTTTCATGTCAATAAGTTCAAATCCATATATTTAATGTGAAATTAATTTTGACGACTTATTGTCAATTTATAAATGCTCCCAAGAGTGAAACTTAACAAAATTTCTATTTTTTGAGCCATTCAATATAAACTTTTTTTGGGAGAGGGGGACAATTATATTCTCATGCAACAACCAATTAAGTGGCTCCCATCATAACCAATTTTTCACGCTTATGTAACAAATAACTTTTGTCCAAGTTTTATTTACACCCCTCCCCTCTCTCTCTCTTTCATGTACCATATGAAAAAAAACATAATCATGCAATTGCATAACCATAGCCATTGATTGCATGGACCAATATATCAATCATGATCTTCATTATTAATTTCCTATAACAAATTTTAAGGAAATTTAACTATATAGTAACTTTTACTTTAAAGTCAAAATAGGGAAAAATTTGATAGAGTTAGGTAACGTGGCGCAATGTCATTAGTTGGCCGGTGGAAATGTGGGAAATACATTCTTCACTTCACGCACTTATTAATATACTGTACCAAATCATCCGAGTCACTTTTTTGATATACAATTGTACGTTCCTCTAAAATTATTGAATTTCATAATTTGGTTCACGTTAATTAATGCCTGATTTCAAGGTACATATACTAATAACTCTTTTATGCGAAATTAACTACTAGTAGTGCCAAAAGACTAACATTAAAGGCAATATGTATACTCGTAGTGTGACTTGTTCCTATTACAAATTAGAGTTTTTAACACGTGTCTTTAGATTCTCTAAAGAAAAAAAAAACAAGTGTCTTTACGGAACTTATTAACTACATCCAAATTGGTAGAACTAGTAATTTATTACTAATTAAACTACACAATTTTGAAAATTAATTAAGCAGGAGCAGTCCCCTACCTTTAGCTTTGACTACCTCTCTCGATTACTTTCTCCATCTCAAATGAAGGGTCTTAATTATTTAGATTTCTTACATTAATATTCTCTTTCCTAAATCAAGGTATAACTTGCACTAGCACAATTTATATATACATATATTGACATATATTATAATTAAAATATATTTTTTATATATAGCTAATCTGAATATTATATAAAATCAAACTAAAATTCACCATAAAAAATGCGCATTCCATCAAGATTCGAACCTTCACACTTTTAAGCAAATGTATTGATCCAACAAGCAACTTAATTACTTTTTTTGTTATTGTTTATTAAATTATAAGTTACACGCACACGCATCACGTATATAATAAATTTGTCTATTAAAATATTAAAGAAATTAAATAACATCTGTTTCACGAAATTGTGGAAAGTCCAGTGTTATGGAATTAATATATTTTATGTTTTTGAAAACAAGAGTGGTGCCCCAAAAATTATTTAAAATGATGGATCAAACTGTTAACAGTTGGCAATTACTGAGTGTCATTTGGAAGATTAAAATTGTGATTTACAAACTAATTAAATTAATCATATGGTGTGTTAATTCTATTTGGAGAATTTTCAGCAAATATCATTCCCTCTCCCTTTTCCTTTTTAACCACCGTTTACCTGAGTTTTGTTGTTGAAAATTCAATTCAACATTTTTTGTTGTTTTTTCTTGATACAAAGTGACACTTTTATAGTACAACTTTTTTTTTTTTATATATACAATTACAAATTTTATTTTTTTCCATACAACTATGAATTCACAACAACAATAATGGTAGATGACATACAACCACGATAAATAAAAGTATATTAATAAAAGGTTCGACAATACGTTCATGTAAGTTGAATCTAAAACCTTACAAAGATATGGAGAATGGCAATGGACTATAACGCCATTGGCTAATTCAACATAATTTGTTTTAAAATGTGCATGAATAGTTTTTTGTGCGCATAAAATATTTTGTGGTTCCTTCGTTGGCAGTTTAGCTAGTAACCAACTATACTACTACAGTACTACCATTTGGTCCAACTCGTTTGCATCAAAATGTAAATAATAATAATAATAATAAAAAAATTAAAATGTATTTTTTAAAATTATTTACCAACCATGGCAAGCAAACACACATATTTTTTTTTATAAATTAATTATTACCATCGCCAAGTTTACACGTAATCGATTCAGGCTTTGTCCCGGTTAAAAAGTGTCTGATATTTCACATGGGAAACTACAATTCAATCCCCCCCTCCCCCTTTTCTCTTCCTCAAAAACCACCCGAGTCTATCATTGCTTGTTTAAAAAATATAAAAGAAAATAAAAATTACATGTAACCAATGTTTGCTCGACTTATTTTTTTTAATCAATAGGTAAGAATTTAGATGGAGGGCCACATGATTAACAAGCCTCAAGCCCTCAATTACTTTATCCCTTGACCTAGAAGCAATTTGTGTCTAGGTGTGAGAGAGAGAGGGCTATTCTTTTTCTTTGTTTTATATACTTTGGACTCAATTACAATTTTATTTTTTTTGTGGGGAATTACATTTATTTTAACATAATGAAAAGTGAAAGCTAGATATGTAGGCCATGTTTGGTAACAGAAATTTGGCGGGTCTAAGGTGCTTAGCTTTTCTTAGCTTTTGCCAAACAGGCGCAGTCAAGATCCGGGCAGTTGAGCAGACCTCAAATTTTGTTAAAGAAATGGTTAAAATCCGACCCGGAATCAATGGTTAAATTTCCTTCCCGCTTAAAGGACTTGTATTTTGATCAAATTACAATCATACCCCTTGGATTACTCATTTACACCTTCATGTATTTTGCCAAAATTAAACGAGCAGAGTTCTTTTGCATTAAATAAACACTAGATTTCAATACACATGTAATGTCTATGTTATTCGAATATAAATATTTTTTTTTAAAAAAAAATTAGATTGGTTTGGTTGTACAAATTGTCTATTTTATAAGTATTTCATTGTAAATTGACATAGTGCAATTTTTTTCATTTTAACAAAAGTTTGTCTGGTGTATTTTTTCCACATGAACTTATACGATAATTATAAGTTATGTAACATCAATTATGTTTTTACATTTTTTTTAATGTCTTATGAATTAACTTAACTTTATATTTTATATATTAATTCATTTTTGCGACCAAAACTAAAATTAGATAATTCACAAATTGAATGGTAACCAAACGGGCAAATGAAAGGCATGGCAGTGGTAACTACAGAGTCGTATTACTCTCATAGTGAGGTTTAAATTTTATTGCTTGCATTGTAATACAAATTATTTCTATAAAACAAAAGCATGCAATGGTAAAATTAAAAAAAAAATTAAATTTTACCTGACATAGCTCTACAATAATTGCTAAAAGGTGCTCCCCTCACTTTGGGATAATTATGTTTATTTACCCATTACTTTTATGTATATATATACTAAATTTTGCACACATGTCATGCATTGCGGTATAAATATAAGTGATATAAAGAAAACAAATATATATAAAAAAATGACCTAGTAATTAAAGTGTCTTATAACTCCTACAAGTGCAAGAGTTCAAACCATATTACTTACGCTATAATAATAGCTCTTATATAATCGTATATATATATGTGTGTGTGCGCGCCTGTCACTTTTCACATGTATGCTCTTTATATTTTGGCAATTACACCTATATGCCTTTTACTTTTTCATACGTATACATATTTCACTTTGTGACAATTACACCTATCTACCCTTGGTTTTCTATACACGCACATTAATGCCTCTCACATCTCACACATATACCCCCACACTTTCTGGCAATTACATTTACACCTATATACCAATTACTCGTTCATACATACACATATATAATTCTCACCTTCTCACCCATACAAATTTACATATTTGTTTCAAACAAATTATTTTGGCCTTCTAAAATAGTTATTAGGTTTTTAAAATATGTCACAAATTAATTTTTTCACTAAGGAGGCATTTAATTAGCTTACATGGAAAATACTTGTGTTCATGATATTTTTTGCCGTTCAAAGCAATCCTTTATTTTTATTTACAACAATTAATGCCTTCATTATTTTTTTCAATATCAATTTTTTTTTAATATTGTTAGTATACCTATGGTACAAAAATTTCATGTTAGTATGCTTGTATATTCACTAATGACCCTTCTAAACTGAATTTTTAGATCCGCCACGCACTAGGTAGACGTAAACCAATGACAGTGATTAGGAGTAAGAGCTTTTCAAAAATCTTTTGTGTTTTTGTTTTTGCGTTTTTTTCTTTTTCATTTGATTAAATATATTTTGAGGCATTTCCTCAACCTTACAATATGTTCGGTCAAATTTTAATTAGACAGATTTTCTATAAAATTATTGAATTTGAGTATATATCAGATAGTGGGCAATATATATATATATAGTGTATGGATGAACACACTCGAGAATTAATATTTTGGTACTGTGAAGGACAAAAGCCCAAATTAATAGTTTGTGTTAATTTGTGCTTCACTCTTATGTACATCATTGTTGTTCTTCCTAAAAACTTAGAACTTTTGCCAAGATCTTGGGATATATATATATATATATATATATGAGTGTAACTTATGTAAATTGATTGAAATTTCATAATTTTGTAGGGTCCCTTTTTTTTTTTCTTGGAATGCTCAACTATAAAGTTAAACAATGACCCCAGAAAAAAAAAAAAAAAGAGGCTATAAAAGTTTAATGTTGACAGTTTTGAAAAATATTTTTTATTGTTTTTTACTCTGAATGCCGAATAGATGTCATTTTATAACTGTATACTTAATAATGATAACCAAGGGGCAGAGGCAGAACCATGTAATTAAAGTGGCGAAATTGTCCCCTAGCTTTTTAGAAATTGTTATTTTAGCCTCAAACTTTTTTTTTTTGTAGAAAGTAAAAACACATATATATTAGTTAGGTTTCTCTAATTTTAAAAATTTGCTACTAATATTAATCTTGCTTCCGTAATCTTGAACACAAATTAAATTAGTACTAAATTTTCTTCTTTAATTTTCATAAGTAATATCAGTACTAAACTTGCCCCCTTTTAAAAATATTCCTAACTCAGCCCAATAGCTAATAAATAAAAAGAATAGTCGCACTATTGAATATATATATATATATATAGGGGAATTTTCAGGTGCGGATTACTGTTCACGGACCATCCGTACGGATTGGTCCGTTTGGCACGCTTCCCGATGGATTTTTTTGATGAAATTTTTTGAGGATGTTCTTCATCGTGTTTAGAACATCTCCACCAAATTTCATCAAAAAATTCAACCGGGAAGTAGGTTAACTACATGATTGAAAAATATTGGATTTTATATATCTATTTCTGGACCAGTTTTTTTCAATCATGTAGTTAACCTACTTCCCGATTGAATTTTTTGATGAAATTTGGTGGAGATGTTCTACACACGATGAAGAACATCCCCACAAAATTTCATTAAAAAATTCCATCGGGAAGCGTGCCAAACGGACCAATCCGTACGGATGGTTCGTAAATAGTAATCCGTATAGGATAGGGACTCTATATATATATATATCAAAGTTAAAGTAAACAGTCAAGGTACAATGACTTTCTGTAAATTCTCATGACACTAAATGCTGAATTTTAATCAAATTCAACATTAATAACATGCGAGAAAACAAATTATACATACTATTCCTACCTTTTAAGGAATAAGAGACTTTTATTCAGTATTAAAAGGTGAAAATAATAATCAAGCGTAGAAAAGAGGGAATAGGAAGATTTCGAAATAAGTCCACATTTGAATTGCTCCAGCACAAGCAAATATCCTTCCATTTTAACACTAAAAATAAAAATGAAATAAATATACCGAACTTCTATCGCCTTCAAATAATAACTCATGCCCCTCTCGAGTACTCGTTGAATTTAAGGGTAGAAACAGAAAATAACGTAAATTTTTTATATTTTTACTAGTTCTTTAATTTCTTATAAATTGTGCTTCATGTGTGCATAGACAAATTTATGTTTTTAGTCCCCTATTTTTAACGAATAGTGCATTGACAAGTGTATATATGAATATTTTTTGTTTTCAGTCTATCTTTTTAGACAAATAGAATTTTAACACATGTAGAAACTAAAAATTGTGTTTGCAATTCACCATTTTTAGTAAATAGTTATTGAAAAATAAGTTTGAAAAATTGAAGGGCAATTTAGGTAAAGCAAAAATAACATATAATGATTTTAAAATAAGTCTAAAATGCTAGGAAAAGAAAAGAAAGAAAACTAGGGATTTTCGCCGCATTAGCTTAAAAAATAGGGACTAAATTTATATGTATTAACGAAATTTCTATATCCTAAAACCGGTCATACTTAAAAAATTGAGGCCCCAAGGCCCCCATTATTCACCTAGATAAATGGTACGGAATGAAGGATCCGTTTTGAGGGTGTGTAGGATGGGCAACAACACGACCCTAATTGTACTACATGTTTGAGTAGCTTATATAAGAGTTCCGACATATAAAGCTAGTACTATGTTAAATACATGTTAGGACACATTCAAATAACATAGTGACATGTTGCTAAATGCCTTAGAGACTCATTCACGATTTGCTTTTAATATAAATTAATCTATTTAGCTAGACTCGGCTCATTTGAAACCTTAAATTAGAAGTGTACAAGTATGCTATGCTTTGATTAAACCCCCCAAAAACTTGATAATTATTCGTAAAGATGGTGAAACTTGTAATTTCCTTAGAGAATGACGAAAGTTTCATCACAAAATATTTTGTTTATCTAATCATACAGTTTTAAGTAAACTCACCCCATTTTGGGGGTGGGTTGACATTTTTTTTGTAAAATTTGGTGGGGTGAGAAGCTTATTCTCTTAAACTGAAGTGAAAAGAATAATTGAGTTGGTGCATTTAAAATTACATGTCGTGATGTATGCTGAGAAAGGAAATTAAAAGCGTGAAAGTTTCTTTTTCCCACTCTTTACTAGTAGTTATTGTCTTGACTTCACACTACTCAAGTCCATATTAATTAAAGTTGTTTGGATACTTTTTAGCATAAAAATGGAAAATGGAAATCAAAAAGAAAGTTTCCAAATTATTATAAGGAAAGAGACACTTGAGAAAGGAAAATGAATGTAACTGAATTTCTTCAAGAAGTTTTGTTTGTGTGTTGAATTATGTTGCTTCAAGAAGTATTGGTTTCACTAATAATGTATAAACATTATGATATTTCTTTTTTTCATTGTTTATTGATTGTAAGTTGAATAAATTATTCCTTTGTTGTTGTTAAACAATTATTTATATTGTCAGAGTAATGTATAATTTTAGAAGAATGTGGTGCAACTTTTACAAGCAGTACTATACTCTAGTGAAAAAATAATTGCTTTGACAATAAGGCCACCATAATAATAATAATAATAATAATAATAATAATAATAATAATAATAATAATAATAATAATGTGTTTGAGTATGTTCTTAAGTTTTTTATTGTGCTAATCTTAGAAAAGCAAGAAAAGAAATAGAATATATATATATATGTATGTAATTACCTCTCCCTAAATATGATGGTCTTCCTTTTAAGGAAAAAGAGGAGTGATTTTGTTTTTAAACGCAATTTTCTGCGTTTAATCCACCATTAATGAATGAAAATTTTTAACCTACTTTTACAATATTACCCTTTTAAAAAATGAGTGACTTTTTTATGATTGTGTATCCCAGCCCGCAGATTAACTTAACAATGTAAGTTAATGGCAAGAAATTACATATAGAAATAAAATTATCCAAAAAAACGAAAAAAAGATCGTTTCATTTGTAGAGGTTAGTAAATTAATTCCGTCCCTAATAACAAAATTTGGTGGAAAAGAATTTTATGATTAGACACCAGCTATACGCCTAAGGATCCAGATCTACTAATAACCTGTCACATATAAATATATCTCAAAAATTTAAGTGTTTGCCGAGTAACTTCTAGCTTCGTGCATAACACTTAAATTTTACCATTAGTTCGGATATCTTATATATACACCAAGTTTACTTATTATATATACCTAGATAATCCAACTAATTAACATTTGAAACTCGGCGTTGTGACAAAATTAAAATTTGTACGATTGAAATGTATTGATCAAAACTAAATTGAAACAAAAAAAAAAACGAAACCAAAACTGGAACAAAATAACCAAATTGAAATCGAATATGTTCAGTTCGGATTTATGGTGTACTAGTGCAAAACCGAATTGAACCAAATTGAATCATTGCATGTAAGACTAAAAAAAAAAAATAACTTCATTATAAAATTTTATGTTATACAAATTTTAGTGAGAACTCAACTCTTTGAGCTATCATGAATATTAGAGTTATATTATAAATGTTAGAGTTGATATTTTTTATGTTAAAAATAAATAGGAGCAAGTATAGAGTTATTATATTATTATTATTATTATTTTATTTTACTAAAATAATAATTGTCCTTACAATTTATTTGTTTTAAAAAAATACATGAAAACTAAATAAAACCGAACAAGAAAAGTTTTGTTCAGGTATGGATATAGAAGATTTAGAAACCAAAATCAAACTTCAAATTCAGTCTGGATTTAGCTCCCTTAATTTCCACACCAATCGAACCTAAAATATCTCCACCAGTAACGGCAGGTGCCAAAAAAATTGGGTCTCTCCACTAATAATCTAGGTTAAGCACAGTTCAATTATGACAAGAGAAACAATGAGTAAATGAGGGTAATATTTGGCTTGTATGTAAGTTCCTCTGATAGCACTTACACTATTCCGATAGTACGTCATCTTTTTGTGTGTGTATTTTTATATTGACTCAAAGGCAGTAACTTAGAAACAATACATATAAGTTACTAGCTTTCTCTCTGAAGAATTACTTATCTAAAATTCAGGAACATTGTAATGAGTTTTTCCTGTTCTATTTATAGAGAACTAGAGTTAAATGCTCCATCAAAGTAAACAATAAAAGGCTAAAAGGATTAAAACTTGGACGTTACTCCAACACATTACAAGTGCTCTATTATTATCTAGATTAAAAAATGTCCTTTCCACATCATCACGACCATCTCAGCCAAAGCGCTCTGTCATTATAACCATCTTGGCAGCAGCACTACGTCAATAGGACCATCACGACCACAGATCCTCTCATTGGCGCGATGCATCACCTCAACTAATGGCCCAACTCTTCCCTCTCTGACTTAGGCTATGCTTGGTGCTTCCCTATGAGTTGGTAAATGTAGTTGGGCTTTTCAGGCCACACCGGCCCAAATATACCTATAATTTTTAGGCTCCCTCAATTGCCCCCCAAGCATGGGAGGTTGGCAAGCTGGCTGAGGTCAAATGCTTAGTCAACTTGGGCAATTAGATACCTAACCATCTTAGCTTTTTATTCTCACATTAAAAAAAATCGCTCTCTTTCTCACTTTACCTTGTAATTCATTCTACTTTAGAAGCTTCATCGTGTGGCTAGAGGTTGTTCAAGTGTCATGAATCTGTTGGTCAACATGCTTTCTATTTCCGTGTGACGTATTGAATGTGCATTTAATGCACTATGATGATGAACTGGCAGTTCGAGAGAGAGATAGTGTAGACACCTGTGAACACCTCATTTTGCGACCCCCGCAAGAATCATGATATCCAAAGAAATAAGCACGCATGCATGCACGAGCATTCCTAGATGCATATATTATGTACATGTGATACAGTTCAAAGAAAAACAAAGCCGAAAGGACCCCAGATGAGGAGTTACAGAATTATCGAAAATTATCGGAACCGAAAACCGTCAAAACTCCTGAAAACTTGTGAAATGAGAGTTACGCATTTTGAATCATCCTCAAAACTTTAAGAGTTGTTAGACATTACCATAAGGAGTAGCTTACTCGAAAACCAGCTCAATCCGACGGTCGGATCTCCAAAAATTCAAAAAATCATGAGTTTGTTTCGGGTGATCAAATGGAGGTCTTCTCGAAGTTAAAATAGTTTGAAATTTGTTCAGTAGATAGGTCTTATCATGAGGAAGAACATATTAAAATTTCAGCTTTGTCGGACATGGGATCCTCAAGAATCAATTTGTTTACCGTGCAATTCTAGTCGAAATGTCCTTCGTAGCAAATTAAAATAAATAGTGGCCTTTTCGAATTCTGATTGACCTCAAATTTGGATACAAGATAGAAAACATTTGGAGGTAAAACATATCAACAAATCAGAATAATCCAACGGTTGGAAGTTCAATTGTCGAGATTGTTGTACGCAAGTACGTTTCCTACGCGGGAACAAACTTTTTGTACCAAGCCAAGGATACCGAGTCCTTTCCGAACTCCGATCGTCTCCAATTTTTTACAAAATCTAGAAGACTTATATTGGAAATATATATCCAAAATTCAGCATGATCCAACGGTGAGAACCTAAATTTTCGTGCAAACAAGTGACCTTGTCTACAACAAGTACCTTTCCTACACGGAAACAAACTCTTCGTACCAATCAGAACCAAAGGAGACCTTTCCAAATTCTGATCGACCTGAAATTTTTAGAAGATCTAGAAGACTTCTATTTGCAACACATACCCAAAAATCAGGATGATCCAACGGTGGGAAGGCTTCGTGATAATTTTCAATAGTCCTAGTTGCAATCTCTTTTCTTGCTCTCCAAGTATTTTGACAACTATAAATAGACCCCCCCTCCATTCATATTTTGATCATCAACAATCAAGGGGATTTTGTGGTACACACCAAGAGATCCTTATTCTCTCCCTCCAAGGAGGCTCATGTATAATTTTTCTCTCTTCTTTTATTTATTTATTAGTTTTATAATTCATATTCTTGTATGCATAATTTCTATCACTTGATAGCTTTTCAAAATCCCTTTTCAAATTGTTTTTCAAAACTAAAGGCATATAATAAACCCTAATCTAATTTCAAAATAGTATTATTACTTTCTTACTTTTTCAAAAGTCCGGATTAGCGGTATTGTTATACGAAGGAATCGATAATCGCTATATATCCAATCTAACTCATAAATTACGGTGTGTATGTGATAAATACTCGATTATGAGAGCACTAGTGCCATCTATATCGGTTTAATTAATAGACTATGGTATACGATCGGTCAATTCGCCTCATATCATATCGAGTATAAGATTCCACATTGAATCAGTTTCCGAAAAGCCCAATACTTTACAAAAATCACTTGTTTCATTACATCTATTATTATCAAACTCTATTTTTTTCAAATCACACACACATTTATTTTCAAAATCATGGGCGAACTAGGAAACACATCGTTTTCATTCCATCCCCAAAATTCTGATTTTTAAGGCAAGCACAAAAAGCTGTAAAATAATAGCAATAACATGCAAGGGCGAATTGGGTGCCTAAAACCTTCCTGATTCGTAACTTAATCCCCGAATCTTCGAATCAACTGGTTTCACATATATTGTGTATAAGAGGATATTTAGTCCATAAATACGTCTCTTTTACACAAACCTTTTGTTTGTTTAGTAAAATAAACTAGCGACTCTTATTCTTTTCAAAACCTAATTTTCAAAGCAACAACGGAATCGCCACCCACGAGGACCCCCGGGTGTCGAGAACGCGAGTTCTCACAACACCCCAATCCGTGACCCCCGCAAGAACCCTATAACCATCGAAAAAGCACATTTTTGAGTCTAGAACTCACCTAAAATACTAGAAACTCACTACACCAGAAACAGCTATTTGTGACTGCTTTTGGCAGTCACAAAGGTCAAAAACAGTCACAATGAGCAGTCATAAAAATGACAGTCATAAAGAAAATTGTGACTGCCAAAAACAGTCACATAACAGTCATAAGCGACCAAACATATGACTTCCCAAAGCAACTATTACGGGCAGTCACAAAGCTCCGTTGTGACTGTTATAAACAGTCACAAGTATATGTACTTGTGACTATTTTAAACAGTCACAAAGGTGGTACTTTGTGACTGTTTTAAATAGTTACAATTTTGAACATTATGACTATGTTTGCGACTGTTTTAAATAGTTACAATTTTGAACATTATGACTATGTTTGCGACTGTTTTTGGCAGTCACAAACATAAAAACAGTCGCAAACATGGAATACTTTTAAAAAAAATAATTTCAAAAATAAAAATCCTAAATTTTATAACTTGCACTCCAATCCATAAAAGCAATAGATTTTATACAAATACAAGCCCAATTTTAAGATTTTCACATAATTTCCAGCAACATACACAATAAATTCACACAATTTTCAGCAACACTACAATAGTTCACAGTTCAACTTCAACACACACTAAATGAGTAAATGCAAACACATACTCAGAACTAAAAAGGAAGAAGCAATTAACAGCTTAATTCAAACACACATTAACAACTAAAATACTAAATATTAATTCAAGTACATAACACAAATTTAAGTAAAAGTCACAAAAGTTTACTACAAGTTAATTAAAGTTAACACATAACCAATCTAAGCTTAAGTGCATAATAGGGCTTGTTAAATATTAATTAGATTTGTTCAAGAAAGCATGTAGGCCACACCACGTAGCCACCTACAACTTCCCCAATGGTCGTTGCACACCCTTGAGAACCAAGATATAAGCGAGTTTCAAACAAACTGCTATGAAGAACTTTATCAATGTTCGATTTAATTGGCAAAATAGCCTTCACTTTACTCTTAGAAACTGCACCTACACCACCGGTCCTTCCTCTGCTATCCTTTCCAAAATACTTCGTCAGTGCATCATCTTCAATAGAGACCTGGATTGTTGAGCCTTCCCCACTACTTAACTCCTTGACCTTTTTCTATAAAAAAGCATAAGATGTTAAAGTTTGAATAAATTAAATATAATACGACTTTGAATATTATATTTCAAAACTTACACATGCTTCAGCAACTTTTGGATGTATTTTCCCAGTTTTTTTTTGTTTTCTAGCAGATTGGATGTAGAAATCATGCTAAAAATCTATAAGTTCATAATTCTAGCAGATTGGTGTCCCTGTGGGAGAATTGCTATAACTCCTTGTAGAAAATTACGATTTATGCACCGTAAATTGCATTAAAAAGTAGACACACAGAGCTTTCCAGAAATATATGGTAGAGCACCTAGCTCTCAGCCAATTGGTACAGTTTAATCCGTGAAGTTGGACTATTGTCATACGTTTTATTCTGGACAACATGTTTCTACTGTGTTGTTTTGTGAATATCTGATTTGTTAGCCGTTGGATTATGCTTAAATTCTGGAATATTGTTTATAAACATGTTGTGTAACTACTCTAAAAATTTGGGAATGATCGGAGAACGGAAAGTACCTAGTATGTGCAGGGGATTCGAACAGTACAACAGAAACTTATAGAACAAAATTAGCTGAAGCAATTGTTAGGATAAATATATAGACACATACACATATATAAAATCAAAGAAATAAATAACAAGATAAAATAAATAAACAAGATTTATGAGCAAATTAAAAACAACAGTAAAGAAATTCTGAGCCCCAAACTAACCTTTTTTGTAGATTAGATTGCGAAGAAATTCCGAGCCCCAAATTCGATTTGAGTGAGGTTAATTTTTAGTTGAACCTTCGACTTGTTAAAAAAATAAACAAACAAGTTTTGTGAGCAAAAGAAAAAGAACAATAAAGAAGATTAAAAGGGTTGATGATTAAGGGATCATACTTACCTTTTTTCTTATATTATATTGCAAATAAATCCCGAGCCCCAAATTTGATTTGAGTAAAGTTTTCTGTTGGATCTTGAATTTGTGTATGCATTGAGTTTGAATCTTCAAACAAGATCCTAACCCCAGCAAACCATAGCTTCGATTTGTGTGAGAGTTGTTTGAATGAGAGTGAGAATGAGATGACAATGAGAGTGAGAGTTGTTGGACGGCTAGAGTAATAATGAGAATGTCATCTAGGGCTTCTTTGTGATGTATATGTATATAAAACTAAACTACGTAGTTTTGCTTAATCTTTATGACAGCCCAAAAGAGTCACATGTTTTAGTCGTAATTTTTTTGAAAGTTAGTGATCGACTTTGACAGTCATAAAAAGTGACGGTCAAGAACAAAAAGCATTGTGACTGTCAATGACAGTCACAAACAACACTAAAATTTATGACAGCCACTAGCAGTCACAAATAAATAAATTTATAACTATTTGATCATTGTGACTGCCAATAGCAGTCACAAACCTTGTGACTGTCAATAGCAGTCACAAATCTCACGAGATCAAAAGTCACAATTTCCTGTTTTTGGTGTAGTGACTGCTTCAGAAAGTTTGTAGCATAAGAAACCTGTTTCAGAAGAATTTGTCGTGCGACAAACCAATATTCAAAGGCCTTTGTCGTGCGACAAACTAGATTGTCGCATGAACAAACTTTCAAATGTCGCACGACAAACCCCTCTGACCCAGACCATCCACTCCTTGACACATCAGTTTGTCAGGGACAACTCTTCAGCCATTTGTCGTGCGACATCTGGAAAGATACCCCGCGACATTTCCACTTTTACGGGAAATGTCGTGTGACAAACTCTCCCAAGCAGTATAAATAGGCCAACACCCCAAGGGTTTTAGAGGAAAGGAAGCAACTTTGGTCCAAGAAAAAATCTATTATCTTTTTCTAGAAATTTGATTTTTTAATCTTTAAGTTTGGTTTATTGTCATCAAGTTCCTGAGAAATTTTCGAGTTCTCAATACTCGACGCCATATTTCAAAGTCGAATTCTCGACTATATTTGGAGAAAAGCCTATATTCGCCGGATTATCTTCGATTATATTATATTTTCTCTCTTTCTTATTTTATTTATCTCATTGGGAAGATAAAGAAAATTTCTTCCAGTATTTAAAATTTATATATTTGTGTACATGTTTTCCTTTATTTACATTTGTTGTTCTGTCCAATTTCTAACTGAATAAACTTATTGTTAGGTTGCAAATAGTCTATTGTTCTCTCAAAGCAAAATCCCGATAAAAACCATTTTCGAAAATCAAAAGAAGTAAGTATATTATTATCTGGACATATTAAGTTTTCAAAACGAACGATAAAACTTACTTGAAGGATTAAAATCAGGTATGTCCAATCTCCCACATAGATTGTGATATACCTGATATATTCTCCTCAAGAGTCCAAATCCATATCAAATCAATTCCAATTAAAAATCCGATCTCTTTTCTAAAACAACCGAAATAATGATAAAACTAATATTGCTATCTAAGTAAACAATATTAAAATATCCTCTCAATTTTCAAAAATTATTAACTTTGTCTCATGCATCTCATCCTTTATAAAATCAAAACATTGGATTATGGAATACAAAGTTTTTTTTATCACGTACCTTTCTCGTTTTCCCCAAAATCGGGTTTCCTTGCAAAACATACTTTAGAAAAGTAGTAGACTCATTAGTAAAGGCATCCAAGTTTTTTAACATATAATAAACATATAAAGCCATTAGAGACTGAAAGGGCGGAATGTGTGCCTAACACCTTCCCAAACCGTAACGTAGCTCCCGAACCCGATAAAATCCCGATTTATTAGACAAAACGTATGGGGATAAGGCTTGTTCTGGCATTTACCTCTACACGAACCTTTTGTATGTTTTCTAGTAAAACGTGCCGATGACTCTGAACGAACCTACTCGCATTTAGAGATAAAATATAGGATTTATTCCTATGTCGAAGCAAATGGAATAATGGAATTCTTTTCGATGTTTCAAACTCCCAAACTAGAGGTTGAGACTCGGGGGTCGCATTTGCGGATTCTCACACACAGAGAGAAAATATTAAGGACATATAAATAGCCCTTAAATCTACTTCTTCTTAAGCTTTTCTTTTAAGCCTGGTGCTCTTTTTTCTCTCTTGAATAGTCAGAGATTCGTCAAATAAAGCTTCAGTTTCTGGATCCTCATGTGCTAAGGAATTGCCCTCACCTTCTAGGTCAAAAATATGGATTACTTCACCCCTGAAGAGATAAACTGGCCGAGCAGTAGATCTGTCGACCAAAGTAACTTGATAGGCAGAAGGTTCCTGGATCATAAACGTTGTTGACATGTCTTAACCTCATTTACTCATTATTTATCTAATCATAACTAAATTGTACTAATTACCCTAGATTATCAATGGGGAGACCCAAATTTTTTTTCTACCAATAGTAACATTAATTTCCTTTCTATGACATATCTGATAGGAATTCATTATTTTTAGTCTAATTTATATGTAATTTCACAATTATGTTACATAAAAACTATTCATGTTTAAATTGATCTACATACGAAGATATGTACTTAGGTGGTCTCATAGCATTAATCCTGTTATAGACGAAACCCTTAATGCATATTATATATATGATCATTTATAAAAGAAATTAAATTATTTACTAATTCTGTGTCTGTGTCTATGTCTCTTCTCATACTCGTGTCTTAATTTTTTTAAATTTAATAATTTACCCTCTCCGTGTTTTTAACTATATCAAATACAACACTCATATTAATTTTTTACCTCTTAAAATATTAGTTTGTATAGTGACTGGTCCGTAACATATCCACTTCGTTTAAAGTGATTCAATTTGGACGCGTAACACCGTTCGTATCTGTTGGACACATTTTCTTAATTTCAAAGTTGACTTTTTTGAACTTCCTCTTTTTCTTTATTGCTTTTCTTTTTTTGGTACAACTTTTTCCACATCTCCAAAAGTCCAACTTTTGATTGGAGAGTAAAGGGTGTACAAAAGTACTCCATGCATGCTAAACTTTAATCTTTTAATGCTCCAAAGTACACCATCCTAAGCTTTAGATGTAAGATTGAAGCATGTTGTGTTCGTGCATGCAACATCATTACTATATCTATTAAATGGTTCTGGTTTGAATTTTGATCGGAATATTTTATATTTAATTTAATTTGTTAAGAAATAATATTCAATTTGATTCAATTCGATAATGTAACGTATTGTTAATGAAAAAATCTATATATGATTTTGTGAAGTTAATTGATCTCCAATTTGGCAATTTGATTTGAACTTTTTAAGAGGAGAGTGATATTTTTAACTACGAAATATACAAAAAAATTCATAGTAGGCAGAAGGTTCTTAGAACCACTAATCCAGCAATGTAATTGAGCAAATATAAATTTAGGTATATCCGATATGATTTGATATTATATAGTTAAAAAAATGAAAAAAAATATTCTTAAAAAATTCGGATAAGATTATCAGATTGGATATCCGCTGAGCTCACAAAATCGGACATGAATTTGATTATTAAAACCCGTCGGATTATCATATATCGCATCGGATTGAATGGTAGGTGGTGATAAAAAATTTTTAAGTAAAGAAATGTAGGAAGGGTATTTTAGGTAAAAATAACGAGCGTCCTTATTTTGAAATGCAAATATAATGTCTCCTTCCATTGAATATAATTATGGAGGAAGCCTTCTTAAATCATTCTCTTAAATTATTGGATTAAAGGATTTGGATTATAATCAAATTATCAGATTAAAATTCTAAATTCATATCCAATAAAATACGTTAGAATCAGATCAAAATATAATCCATTGACAGGTCTGATCATTAAAATGGCTTTTTTATGGAACCTATTGCTCATTCCTTTTCAAAAATGGTTAACCCAGCTACTTTTCTTTATATTTGTTAAACAAATTTTTACTAAGTTAATAATCAAAATACAACTTATTTTCTATTGTGAGATATTGTACAATAATTGTCCAAAAAATAAAATAAGATTACCAATTTAAGACATTCTAAAAAGATTTGTGAGACTATCAATTTCAGAAAGGGGTGGATGCAATAAAAAGTTCAAGTTCAATACCATAATGGAGGGCTTGACTCCTCTCTATTACCCCCATCCCCTAATTTGTTTCAATGCTCTTCATTTTGGAGCTAAGCCGACGAGTTTTCTCATAAAAATTGATGGAGATAATCTTTAGCTATATATAACGAGTAGATCATTTACACAAAATTTTAACAAAAAAATCCAGCCAAAAGTGGGTGTAATAGGAAATTGAAGGAATAGAGTAATAGGGAGGATGCAAGTCCCACCACGGAAGTGGATAAAGTAAGGGTTTGAGTTCGACGCCATGTTCTTGTAGATCGAATTCATGACTTTCTTGTTAAAAAAAAAAAAAATTCAATCAAAACACAATATCGTTGACATCACATATATGTTTAATAATTGAAAGAAAAAAAAAACTTGTGAAACAAAGGTGACCTTACCTAAAATGTGGACCAAATTTGTAATGTAAATTAAAAATTAGAAGCATATTCAATAGAGGAAAACCCAAATTAAAAATGGGTTGGTAGTCACATGGTCTGACACCACATTCTCTTCGATTGAATCCATGACATTCTTGTTAATAATAATAATAATAATAAAAATCAATCAAAATCCAATATCGTTGACATCACATATATGTTTAATAATTGAAAGAAAAAAAAATTGAGAAACAAAGGTGATCGACCTTACCTAAAATGTGGACAGAAATTATATAATCTAAATTAAAAGGATATTGAGTAGAGGAAAATCCAAATAAATTAAAAATGGGTTAGTAGTCACATGGTCCGACACCGACAAAACTTCGTCCAAAATAAGCGGGGCTTGTAGAAGGATTATGGGTCAAGTCAGAGAGGTGCGACCCAATCACCAATCACGGGCAACACATGCATGTGGTCATCTTGCTTAGCGGCCACTCACCGCTCATTGTGGAACACACTTTCCATTGGTAATTAAAGTTCCCTTTTCTTTCTTACCTTTTTTTTTTATATATAAAAAAAATATACACTAATACAACAGTGTTCAATCCCGGAGAGAAGAAAAAAAGAGATCTAGATTTCCCAAGGATTGCACTAGTGGGGTGCAGGAGCAGTCGTCTCTTGCACCGTGGGAAAGAAATGTTGTATGATGGTGACACTGGAATTCAAAATTTTTACTTTCAGGTTGGAGTTATTTACCACTGAAACAGTCCATTAGTTAGTTTTTGCTTCATTGATCTAGAGTATTTAGAAAACACATAAAACCTAGGGCTAGCAACGATATAGGACTGGATCTGTTTAATACAAGATATTATAATAAGGATTTGTTTGATTGTCAAGAAAGTTGTGTAGGAAAGTGATTCCCGGAAAAAAATTAGGTAAACTAAAGTGAAACAAAGGGAAACTTACTTTCTCATATGCTGCTTTTGCTTTTTTTTTGAATAACAAAATATAAAAATGATATAATATTCCACCAAAAAAAGAATAAAAAGATGATCACGATTTTATTAGATTTTAAAAAAAATCACTAACCAATAGGCTTTACCTCAAATGGTATGGTTGTATGCTCTTTCACATGTGTGGACAAGTTTGAACCCAGTTAGCAGTAGTTTGATGGGTAGTAGACTAATCCCTTAGGTCTCGTTTGGTTTATTAATTTGAGTAGTCGGGAAATGAAAGTATTTCATTTCCTTTGTTTGGTAAGCACAAATTTTGAAAACAATTTCCTGACAGAAGGAAAAGTAGGGGGGTAAAGTCATTTCTCTCAAAACCAATGAGATTATTACAAAATTTTTCCTTGTAATTTCCTACAATTTATTACAGAATTTTTGAACAACAATACCCATACTTAAATACTTTCCATACTTTACTAAATACAAGAAAGAAAACTTGACATGGACTTTAGTTTCTCACTTCCATGGGAAAGATAAGGGAATTAATTTCCCTTCCGTGAACCAAAGTATCATGAAAAGACTTCAAATTCTTTTGAGGCACAATTTGATTGGTTCCGTATTATTTTCTCGAGTCGAATTAAATTCTTTACACGGCTCAATTTGTAATGGATTCCAAAGTCTAAAAACCAAATTTAGCCTATTAGATTGATTGAAATTCGTTCCCGTATCATTTTCTAATAATTTATATCTAACTATATATTAAACAGAAGCATAAATTTTCGGTGTGCATTTAAGATTTCGTTTGATTGCAAAGTGGAAAAGGAAAATAAATTGAGTTAGTTTTAATGAAAAGATGGAAAATAAATTGAGTGATAGAGGTGACATTCTCTTGATTTTTAAGCTTTTCCATGAAAAAAATTTATTTGCTTGGTGGTGAGTAAAAATTTTCTATCAAAAATATTGAAGGATGAATGATATATACTCATAAAATGAGTAACATCTCTCATCTTATTTTCTATCTTTTTACACAAAATAACTAAATTTATTTTTCTTTTCCATTATTTTTGCAATCAAACGGAGCCTTAAATGTCTAAAATACTCCAGTTAGATTATTTTGAGGAAAAATGAATAGATGAAAGATTGAACCTTTGAAAGAAATCTATAAATCTTACCACTAGGAAACAATACCTATTTTACATAATTCTAACATGATTTATTATTATTATTATTATTATTATTATTATTATTATTATTATTATTATTATTATTATTATTATTATTATTATTATTATTATATTATTATTTCACACACAATGCGTGTGCACGCTATTTTTTTTTTCGTATTCACAGATATCTATGTTAAAATAAAAAATATTATGTTTGATTGCATAAATTATTTTATTTATAATGGTTTCATTGGAAATTAACAATTAAATTATTTCATTTTAACAAAAAATTGTGATATGATTTTTTCATCATTAACTTATATGACAGTTAAAAGTAATGTAATTTCAACTATGTCTTTACGTTTTCTTATTTAATGTTTAAATATTAACTTAAGTTTATTATTTTATATACTATTTTATTTTTGTAACCAAACGCTCAAATTAGTTAATTCGCGAATTAGGCAATTTTAAATTGTCTAATTCATAAATTGGAGAACAACGAAACGGGCTATATAAATGAAGAAGTAGTCAAGTGGCAAACTGCTTTCTATATTAACCCGAACAAAGTAGAAAAAACTCATATAATTTGGTATCATGCTTGAATTCAATAAGAACTAGTTCTCTCTCAATTTTTTTTTAAATAAAAATAAGAACTTCTAGTTTATAGATACATAATTATTTTCCAAATATAATTAAATTAAAATATTGCTTGCGGAGTGATTGCCGGTTTTCTCTTTGACGTATCTCAACCCATCCCTTTTTCAACAATTTTTTTCAACAACGAACCTACAAATATGTATAGAAAATGGGACTAGTTTTGTTTAACTAACAATACCAAAGGAATATTAAAATTAGTAAGTAATACTTTATTTTATAGTCTTGATTCACAAGTTTAGGAATTGAATAAATTAAGTTTTTTTTTATGATAACATCAATAAATTAATGATTCAACTACCACTAAACCCCTAAATGTGTTTGTTTTAACGTTGCTTTAGAATACCTGTTATTAGAAAATTTAGTTTCCGTTTAATAAAAAATTCGGAAAATTATTAAAGTCGTTAGTTTTTATTATGATAAGTATTATAACGGGTAGCTTCAAAACTCAATCAAACTAGCTCAATTCACTCCATTTTCGAATGATTTTAAGAATTTAAGTCCGAAGTTAATAAGATACGGCCCGTTTGGTTGTCCCTCTTATATATTGTGAATTAGAAAATTCATGATTAAACAGTTAATTTAAAAAAAAATGTATTTGTGTTTGGTTGTAGCTCAACTATTAATATAATAATTAAATCTGAAATCACATCATTGCAGGTAAAACTTGAAATTTTTTAGGGCTGGGAAATTTAAAAAAAATTAAGAATTAAATTAAACTATTGGTACAGATTTTTGCAGCATACTATATTATCCACAAAACTAAGAACGCTATATAATATAGGTTGCAAGATTAAATGTTGTCTTAGTTATGAACCTAACAATCACAAATTAAGTTGAAGTCTTCATTGTCATATATCTAAACCAAAACAAACCCATGATGGTGATGTTGATATTCTAGATGTGAATGTGCAAATTACAAGGGGAAGACATTCATGCCCTAAATTGGTAGGCAAATTGGTTAAATATAAATTATTTATAATAACTAACCTAGGTGTATATATAAGGGACTTAGTTACTCTCCATTATTTATTCGATCCAATTTTGTATAATGAGATCAAGTTCGATGGTTAAACGGATAATTTTTTTTCTTAAACTAGGTGGAGATGATCTTTACATTGAGTAGATCATCTCAACAAAATTTTATCAAGATATTCAAACCGAAAGTACGTGGGCGTGATAAAAACTTAATATATATATTCATTTTTACCATTAAAATTTTAGATAATCATCTCGCCCACTTTTAGATCGAATCATCTGTTGAAATTTTGTGGAGATAGTTTTTTCATCATAGAAATCATTTCCACCAAGTTTTAGGAAAACATTCGTTCAATTATCCTTTTGAACTAGACCCCGGCCATTGAATGAAATTAGATTGAAAGGTAATAGAGATGCGGCAAGTCCTATATAGGGTGCATTTGACACATTGAATAAAGAGATCGAATAAGATTATTTAATTTAATCCGTCCAATTATCCTTTTGAACTAGACCCTGGCCATTGAACGAAATTAGACGGAAAGTTAATGAAGATGAGCCAAGTCCTATATGAAGTGCGTTTAACACGTTGGATAAAGAGATCAAATAGAATTATTTAATTTAATCTGGATAATATAAAATAATCTTACCTTCTAGGTGAGATCGTTCAATCCCCTTCTAATTGGATAAAAAGCCTTATGTAATAATTCACTACTACAATATCAAATTTTAATCAATACCAAATATATGACATAATAACTTAATTATATCTAATCATCTTAACATACAGGTCAAACACAGTCATATTACTTAAAAGAAATGGTGGATTTTGTCACTTTGCAGCTGTATGCGTCTCCAAATGTCCAATCTACTTTACTATGACCCTATTTTTTTTTTTTTTTTACTTTTTTGGTCTGGGGGGTTGCGTGGGGTGGGGGGGGGGGAAGGTGCATGGTCGGGGGGTCGCGTTGGGTTTGTTTTTGGCTAGTTTAAACAAATTTGTCAAACCCATAATGAAATGACCCACTAAGAAATGTTTTCTCATTGTCAACTCATCATTATCTTGTGTTTAGATTTAAGCTTTAGACATCCTAATTAGATGTGATTTCACTTTTTAGTACAATATTCGATCTAATTTAATTTGACAGCCTAGATGTAAATGCAAAATTTCAACCTTTAATTTGTTGTTAAACAAAGCTTGACTTTAACATATATAATTTACTCATTTAAACTCAAAATCAGAGTGAAAAAGTTTTTCTATTCACGTTGACATGTGTTTCTTTTAAAACGCGTCTTACATATTTACTCTTAATTTAAAAAGTAGGAAATCTACAAATATGTAATCTCGATTACCATGGAAGGGTGGCAATTTAAGATCCTAAAGAGCCATGGGTTTGCATAGTAGGCATATATTAAACTCCATGTTATTTACGATGATCATGATCTGGTTAAGGGTTATCAAAATTACAAAAGAAAAAATTAAAAGCAATGTAAAGCTAGCATTACTCCAGACAACAAATCTAGAGAACCATTATGAAAACAAAAAGACACAAATCTCCTCGGTATTAATAGATGGAGTATAATAAGCGACGATGTGCTTTAAACAAATACCACTTACCGGGTATTCTTCTCACTGATTCGATTTTATCAGCATGCATTACATAGGTTATACTTTTATAAAAGACGCAAATGTACAACTCATGTAACGTACTCGGTAAGAATAATTGGTAAGAAAAATATAACCCAAATTAAAACTAATAATGATATCAATATTCACCAACTAAAGCATCAATATCTAGAAGAATCAAACCCAAATCAAATCGATCCTTCACCCTTGAACATAATCGCCCGACAATTTCCTTAGCAACGCTTTTCACCTCAAACACAATTGAAACCACTCGCCTTGGCTTCAATCTCATTTCCAAACCCGCAGGGCCTTTCCGCGCTTTAGCTGCAAGTTGACGCCCATTTTGGTGTTAGAAAATGGGTATTATAAAACACATTTTCTACCATTTTGAGGGCAAAATTGTAATAAGACTTTGTACTCGGATGTGAAAGTTTTTAATATATTCGTGTTCTACTACGTGAGTACATTGAAATCGTGTATTTATATGCTCAAAATGGTTAAGTGGTGAATGAGTAATTGTCACTCAAAGTGAGCAAGTTGAAATAGAAAAATGCAATGAAAGTGGGAAGTCCCACATAGGAAAAGTGGAAAAAATTCTATGGGTTTATAACTAAACTCATAAGAATGCCTTATTAAATGATTCAAGATAAGAGGCTCTCTCTCGCGCACACAGGCGCAGGGGGGGTGCAAATCATGGACCGAATTAAGCCTGAAACCTTTACGGCTCATGTGTGCCGCACCTGCGGACCGAAAAGCGAGCCTTGCGCGGGCTCAGTTTTGCACCCGCAAATTTAATTTTTTCCAATTTGAATTTTGAAATCATTGCATTTATTTCGATTAATTAACCACTTAATGGTCAGTTTTTGAGAAACTGATAACGATTAATGGTCAGTTTTAATTTGGATTAATGACAATTATTCCCAGTTGAATTAAAAGGAGATTTCCGACTCATTCCAAAACACACAACCAGAATCAACAATTCGAATTCTCTTCTCTCCATTGAACATACTTTGCTTCTGCTCTAGTTCGTAGGTTTTCCTTCTCCGGTGGTAAGATTCAAACAACCTCAGTTCGTTCAGTGTACCGAGGTGCTTCGGTAAAACTGAAATACCGTTTCATCCTGGGAAACAGACGTCGTCTGGCAGCCTCAAAGCACTACCGAGGGGCGGCGTAACTGTTTTAAGGAGACTGTGGTTATCACAGGACTCGGTTTCGGTGTTGGTTCCATTTTGATTATTATCAACAACGAAAAACAGTATTATATTGCTTCATATATTCATAACATTTGGTTCATAATCACTATCATTCATCACTTTATCTCTTAAAAACTCCAATATTAATGTACTGTTGATAGTCATTTAGTCTGCAATTTTTAGTATGCTTTTTAATCGATATAGCATTTCCCATAATGAAAATAATTTTAGTGTCAACTGTCAAGGAATCTGGACCTAAAAGCTTCGGTAACAACCCTACAAGAATAGGAGACATTTACTTAATCGTCCTTTATTTTCAAAGTGTTATTTATTTTGTTTTAATTTTTTTTGGAAAAGAAAAAGCCACTGGAATTAATAAACAGCATCAAAATGAAGGGAAAGTAACAAAATGTCTAGAACCTCTTCCATCTAAAACTTGAAGTCTGACATATCTAAAATTTTTCTAACAAGACAATGAACGACTTTGTTACCAACATGCAAAGCACCACCTACATGGTCTAAAAGAAAAAAAAAAAAGCTCTCCTAATATCATCACCTATATGCGGATATGCCCATAGAAGTCAGAGCTACTCACATTAAGTTTTTGTAATACACTAATAATTTTAAGTTTTTTAATACACTAACTTTATGTTTTCTAGTGATTTTAAGCTTTCCTATTTCAATTCCACCGATTATCTAATTCTTTAATGATAAAATTGACACATTGGGCATCCCGTCCTATTTAAACAAAGCCCACCCAATTTTTTAGATTTCTTGTAAAACAAAATTGGTATAATTTGATTAAAAATAAATAAATAAATAAATCTATTGTGAGATTTGGCATCCAATCATTAAACAGGAAAAGTCTGTACTGGCCGTTTATTATCTTTTGTCCGGTTATTCATTTCAGAGATGCAAATGATAATCACGATGAAACGAACTGATTGCATAAATCAATCAAAATTATTACATAAGTTGTAAATTATAATTTTATTCTTGTTAATAAAAGACACTACAACTATTTCTAAAATTATAGAGAGCCATTTTTAACTCTTTCTTTCTTTCTTTCTTTCTTATAGCCATGTCTAACAAGTACTTATGGCGCATCTTGACAATTTCTAGAATATTATAAATACTGAATATGTGGCGTGTCGAACAAACATCCTAGATGTGTTGCATGATACCCGTGTTGTAGCCGTGTCCGACTGTGTTTTCTACGCTAAAACTAAAATGATAATTGATAAATTTTTATAGACCCAAAATGTTTTCAATTTCCATTTTTATTTATTTTTTTAGTACACAAATTTTAATTGTTCCTATCTCAATTGGGAGAAAAAATTCAATATAATAGTTACAACGACAAATTTTAAATGTTCCTATCTAAATGAATACCACTTACCGGGTATTCTTACCACTTATCCGATCTTATCAGTATGCATTATATAAGTTGTACCTTTATAAAAGATAGCAAATGTACAAATTATGTAATCCACTCGATAAGAATAACTGGTAAGAAAAATATAACCCAGATTAAAACTAACAATGATATCAGTATTCACTAACTAAAGCATCAATATCCAGAAGAATCAAACCCAAATCAGATCGACCCCCCACCCTTGAGCATAACCGCTCGACAATTTCCTTAGCAACGCTAGCTTTTCACTTCAACACAATTGAAACCACTTGCCTTAGCTTCAATCAGTGCCATACGAATAGTATGAACTTCTACCAAGCTCAACTCCAAGCTCGCAGGGCCTCTCCGCGCTTTAGCAACAAGTGGACGTCTGTCTTGGTCCCTAATCACTATCATTTATCACTTTCTCTCTTAGAAATTCTAATATAAATGTACGGTTGATATTCATTTAGTCTGCAATTTTTAGTATGCTTTTTAAGCGATATAGCATTTCCCATAATGAAAATAATTTTAGCGTCAAGGAATCCGAACCTAAAAGCTTCGGTAACAATCCTACATTACTAGGAGACATTTACTTGTCCTTTATTTTCAAAGTGTTATTTATTTTATTTTATTTTTGGAAAAGAAAACAACCACTGAAATTAATAAACAGCATCAAAATGGAAGGAAAGTAACAAAAAGTGTTGAGCTTCCTCCATCTAAAACTTGAAGTCTGACATATCTAAGGCTTTCCTGGCAAAACAATGAGCGACTCTGTTGCCAACACAGTGAACAAAGAACCACCTACAAGGTCTAAAAGAAAAAAAAAAAAAAAAGCTCTTCTAATATCATCAACTATCTGCCCATAGAAATCAGGGCTACTCACATTAAGGGGGTGTATTCAATTCAGATTTTAAAAGATTTTAACTGACTTTTTAAAATTCGTGAATTCTATTAAGTCTATAGATTGTTTTAAATTCTTATAGAATTTGACAAATTTTAATGCATGGATTCTTTTAGATTTCTGTAGATTTTAATAAGTTCATGGATTTCTGCATATTTTAATAAGTTCATCCAAAAAATAAAAAATCAAAAGACAAAAGACAAACAATAAAATAAATTAATTACGAGTTTAAAGTAACATTATCAAAAATGTAAAAACAATTAACGAAATACATTATATAAATTCATACTGCATCCACAAAATTAGACTTCTCACCCTACTAGTATTTTTTAATGAAATTGACATAAATTATTTTTAAAAATTTGAACGATAATTAACGGTCTAACCATTTGAAATTATGTTAATGCGTGATAACCACATTAGTAAAAGAGAGAATAAAGACTTTGTAGGGACGAAAAAAATTTATAATGCGTTCATCACATAATAAGAAATTTAGATTTTGAGAGAGGGGGAGGGGAAGGAGAGAGAGAGAGAATGTTGAGCAAAGTTATTAAAGGAATTAGAAATCCATCTGAAATTTCTGAGTAAGTGAGAAGATTTCAAGATGGATTTTTATGTATAAAAAAGGCTTTACAATCCACCAAAATCCACCGCTAATTAAAATTCTACTAAATCATTAGACTTTTGAATACCATAAGATTTAGATGGATTTTTTAAAATCTTAATTGAATATATCAAAATTTTAAAAGACTTTTTTAAATCTCAATTGAATACTAATGAACTTTAAAAGTTCATAAAAATCCTATAAATTCTAAATCCAATACACCCCCCTAAGTTTTTTTAATACACTAATTTTATGTTTTCTATTGATTTTAAGCTTTCCAATTTCAATTGCACTGATTATCTGGCATGAGCTAATATTAGTTAATGGGTTTATCTAATTCTTCAATGATAAAATTGACACATTGGGCTTCCCTTCCTATTAAAACAAAGCCCACCCAATTTTTTAGATTTCTTGTAAAAAAAAATTTGGTATAATTTGATTAAAAATAAATAAATCTATTGTGAGATTTGGCATCCAATCATTAAATAGGAAAAAGTTTGTATTGGCCATTTATTATCTTTTGTCCGATTAACCATTTCAGAGATGCAAATAATAATCACGATGATACGAACTGATTGAAAAAATCAATTAAAATTATTACATAAGTTGTAAATTATAATTTTATTCTTGTTAATAAAAGACACGACAAATATTTCAAAAATTATATAGAGACCCATTTTTAACTCTTTCTTTCTTTCTTTTTTTCTTATAGCCATGTCTAACAAGTACTTATGGCGCATCTTGACAATTTCTAGAATATTATAAATATTGAACATGTTGTGTGTCGGACAAACACCCAAGCTGTGTCAATGATACCCTTGTTGTAGCCATGTTTGACTGTATTTTCTAGGCTAAAACTAAAACTAAAATTGATAAATTTTTAAAAATGTTTTCAATTTTCTTTTTTTCTTTTTATTTTTTTAGTACACAAATTTCAAGTGTTCCTATCTTAATTGAGAGAAAATATTCAATATAATAGTTACAACAACACATGTTATCACTTACCAACTATGAAGCACAGACACGGGTACGGGTGTCGTACCCGGTACCGGTACGAGGTACGGGTACGGCAAATCTTAAAAAACTTGTACACGAGTACGGCGAGGAACACGTTTAATAAATAAATAAATATATTTATATAATAATATGCATTATGTAAACTCATATCCAAAGAACACTACAAACAAATAAAATTTAACATCACTTAAAATAAACAAATCATATCCACAAGAGAAAGGGTTGCATCAAATAGAAGGTCCACGACGAGCCCAGGCCGAGAGTGAGAAGAGTAGAAGACTAACGAAGCAGAGTCGAACCGCCGTGAGTGAGAAGAGTAGAAGAGAAAAGGTCGATGACGAGTCTAGGCCGTGAGTGAGAAGGACTGGACGGCAAGAACTTAACGACGATGATAGGGCCGTTGAGATGAGAGAGGGCCGTTGAGATGAGATGAGAGATGTGAGAATGGGTTTGAGCGTGACCTAATTTTTTGTCGATTGATATTTGGAACATCTCATCTCTTAATAACTTAATATACTATTTATAAAATTAATTAAACAAAACCCACAAAGTTCATTGCATATTATAAATTGACCTCTTAATTTTTATTTTTTCATCCCAGCCGTATCCATACCCGTACCCGTACCCACACCTGTTTTAGCCGTGTCCAACAAAAACTAATATTATTTTTATTGGACACGCCGTGTGGCGTGTCCCAGCCGTACCCGTACCCGTACTCGAGCCGTGTCCAAACGGGTACCCAGAAAAAAATGAAGTACCCGTGCTTCACAGCTTATCAATTAAATTATGAAAAAGTGTGTATTTCTCTCTCCTCAATCACATGTATCATTGATTTCTCGCAATTTGATTGAGTAAGTGATATCATGTATTATTATTATCGTTGTATTAAATATTTTCTCTCCAATTGGACCTCATTATATGGCATGAGCATAACATTAATGGGCTTATATCATTCTACAATGATATGAGAAAGCCCACTGAAACGAATAAAATTGACATATTGGGCTTTCACATCCTATTAAAGCCCACCCACTTTAATAGATTTCTTGAACAACAATTCTAGGAAAAATACTATGGTAAAAGAACTTTATTTTTTCTCCAAGTGTATAATAAATTAATTGGTTGTATACTGTTTTCTTAAAAAATATTTAAATCAAAATGGGATCAAAATAGGAAAAAGTTTGTATCGTTATTAGATTGAAATTTTAATGTTTTCTTAAAAAATATTTAAATCAAAATGGGATCAAAATTTAGTAGTTTCTTTTCACAAGATTGCCTATAAAATAATGGTCCCTTTAGTTGTCTTTTAATTTATGAATTAAAAAAATTAATATTATTTAATTTGTGAATTATCTAATATGAGTGATTGGTTGCAAAAATGAACTAGTATATAAAGTCATAAACTTAAATTAATACTTAAGAAATTAAATATAAAAATGTAAAGACATAGTTGAAATTGGCGATTACTAGAGATTTCGGCTTCATGCTGGCGAGTTGCAGCTTGCAATCCGAACTAAGGACGGGTTTTTGGAGTTAGCTCACCCTCATGGGATTGCTACCTTTTTATCCTGGCCATTGCTGTACGTGTGTCGTCTAGGGCATAAATGCCTTGATGTCATCCTCACCTTCTTTCGGCTTATTACCAGTAGTCTGTTTAGGGTTCTGAACTACATAGCTTATAACTATTATATTTTTTATAATTTATTAATTTACAATAAAACAATTATAAATGGAATAATATATGCAATCAAATGAGCCCTAATCTTGTGTTATTCCACTCAATTGAAGAGGCTGATTAAACCATATGATCCAAAAATTCTTTAATCTATGATTACAATTTCAACTGAGACCATAATAGATAATCAAAATCAAGCTATTTTCTCTTTCCCTAGCTAACATTCACGAGTTCAAATTTATTGACCTTTACTGAAAAAAGGGTCACGAAAACCTTATGTTGTGATTGGTTGATATATTTAATAAAGTTCTCACCAAAGAAAAATATTTACTCTGACGAATACTCAAAATATAAAGATATTTAATGATGTAGCAATATAATCAACCATGGTAACCCTTCTGGAACAAAGGTTAACAAATTTGAATTCAACATTCACGTCCAATCTTCTTGTCGTCTTATATGTTGATGCTTTAATTACATTTTAATCCATCACATCTCAACAGCTTGATAAGAGAAAAGCGTGTATTAATTTTGTTAGAGAAGATAATTGAGCTTTGGCATTTTAAAAGTTTGGGATAGTAATTCCTAAAATTTACTACTCCTATTACTCTTCAAATTTTTTTTATTTGTTTAGGTTGACTGACTGGTTTTCGAAAATATTTTTGGGGAATCATACATAATATATGTTCGATTTACTCTATAAAGTAAATTAGTGGTTAATGTTGGGCTTTTTAGGATTCTTAAATTGATAAATTTACAAATAAGTTAAAATTGAAGTCAAGGATTTGTATTTCATGATTTTTACATTACTAAAGGGCAAAATTTTAAATTTACGTGTGAAACTACCACATGACAATAATGGTAAAGCCAAAGGAGAGAGAGAGAGCGCGCGCCAAACAAAAATAGTTTATTAGATAATTTTGAGTATCACGTGCATATGATACACTTTGTTCTATACATGTATCAAAATTCACGGAAACACCTACTTTTATGTAACACTTTTATTGAATGCAAGATACTATGTATACGTCTTTTCTATGTGATATGCTATCGATCGAGAAGCAAGATAATTCACTTGCTATGGCCAATCATGCTTTTTCTCCCCCGGGCCAACGCTGGTACCGCTAAGATAGAACCCATCTGGTTTGGACAACCAATAACACTGATTAGAAGGAATACAACTTCTAGCTATATGTTTGTCATATACATTAAAACTTATATCCTTTGCGCCCCACCAAAAATGGCAAAAGAAAAGTGTAGAATCCCAGAAATTTGTTGAGAAACTCCAGTTAAACTGTTGACCTGGAAAAAGCGTATGGTATCCCAAATCATCGTCTTTGGATTGACAACGAACGGTAATCTTATTGCCCTTGTTCATGCCGCTAATGACGATAACATCATAGGCAGTCAACATATTAGTAGAATTTTCACATGTTATGTAGCCAAGGTGATCAAAAGCTAGGATGAGTTTGAGGATGATGACGGGAGAGAGGGCTAGCTTGAAATTACCCATTTTTGAAAAATGAAAGTTTAATTAATTGGTTTTAGTTCCTGTCTTTCAATAGCTTTATATAGGGGTTGTGTTATTTACGCCCTTTATATTTATCACGAGTTCTTTTTAATGGTAAATTTATTATCACTAATATCCATTTAAAGCTCGCCTAATGAGAGGTGAATACAATAACATACACTCAATCTACATGGATAGAGTTTGTTAGTAAGAACTCGCTTAACATTAAGTAATAGACTGCTAGAGTGCTTTCCAAATAAAGCTAGCCTAATGTGAAGTGAGTGCAATCACACAAATTCGGCTCAAATGGGGAGAGTGTGTTGCTAAATACTCGGCTAACGGTAGACAATAGGAGTGTTTGTGATAAATAAGAGGGTTGTTAAAATTTGTTTTTAGTTAAATTCTAGAAGGGGCGTTTGTGACATTTTTAGGGGGTATAAATAATAGTGCCCTTATATAAAGACCATTGAAAGTTTGCTCCATCCGAGTAGGAATTTGTTGACTCTTCTAAGGAGGGTCATTGTGATCCTTGCATTTGATTGATGGATACGATAAAAAGCGAGAAACTCACCGTAACTATTTCATTATATCTATCAATTAAATATAAAAGCCACCGAGAAATTAATCCTGCTCATTGTGGATACCCATGTTAGAATAATAAATAAATTTATTTATTTCAGGTGTTGTGTGAATAATCTCAAATTTATTTCTATGTATGACTTTGTGGCAAAATAATAGAGTAAGTTTTTTACAATTAATATCCGTAATAAATTACTTACTATATATTTTTACAACTAAAATGGTAAGTAATGATAAATGTATCCTTGAAGTACATAAGATTTAAAGGTAGATTATCATAATCCATTGAAATCTTAAATGACAGAACTTAAAATTTCATCATTTAATTAAAATTTCTTCTATTGCATTTTTTTCATGTTTGGACGCCCTGTATATAGAATTTAAAAAATGTCAAGAATTACATTATCACTTATTTTAAGTCGGAATTTGAATTCGGTGCCGGGGTATTCAATTCAGATTTTAATTGACTTTTTAAAATATGTGGATTCTGTTAAGTCCATTAATTGATTTAAATCCTTATAGAATCTGGCATATTTTAATGTATGGATTCTTTTGAATTTATGTAGATTTTAATAAGTCGGTGGATTTCTGCATATTTTAACACGCCCATCAAAAAAATAAAAAATAAAAAGACAAAAAATAAAAAAAATTAATTACGAGTTTAAAGTAATATTATAAAAAATGTAAAGAAAATTAACGAAATACATTTTAAAAATTCATACTGCTCCATTCAAACATCATTATAATTATCATAACCCTCTTCATTCTCATTGCTATCCCCTTGATTTCTATTCTCATTATTTTATGACCACCTATTTACTAAAAAAATTTAAGGCGACAATTTTTTTTTTAATTTTCTTATAATCATTAATTGAATTTTGCACTTGATACTATGTTTTGTTTATATGTTATTATTTTTGTTTCATACTAATTATTCAATTCTTAGCATATACGTATTCATTAATAGACTAAATGACATTTGCCAAGCATTATAGTCACGTGCATAAAAACTAGTTATAATAAAAATCACAGGAAAAATAATAAAAGAATTTTGATTACAACTTTAAAGTAATAAGCAAATTATAAATCTACCGCAAACAGTTTGGATCGAGTCTAAAAACCAAATGGATTGGTTTGTTTTTGCCATTTTTATTCGATTTTCATCTCCTGTCTAAAAAATTCATAAAATGGGAGAAAGAAATAAAGAGGGCGACGTCTCTATAATTTCGGAAGAATATGACTAGTTAGATAATTAAAACTTTTAAAAGTAGCTGTATCTATTGTTAAAAAAAATAGCCGTATCTAAATCGAAAAAAATTGATTTATTAGATAGAGTGAATGAATTAAAGAGATTTAAATTGATTATAGAAACGAAGAAAAAATAATACATAGGATTTGGAAAAAGAAAAGGTTTTGGATAGAGAAAATAGAGGGGAAAGGTTTAATAGATTATATAAACAAGAAGAAATAATACCTAGGGTTGGAAGAGAGAAAGATGGAAAAGAAATCCATGTGAAATCTTTCACTTGAACAGAAGATTTGTTGATGGATTTGTTATTCATAAAAACACTCTCAAATCCATCAAAATCTAGCAACTTATAAAATCTTTCAAAGTTTATCGAGTTTTGAATACCATAAGATCTTAAAAGATTATTTTTAATTCTAGTTGAATTCCATAAGATTTTAAAAGACTTTTTAAAATCCCAATTAAATACCCATGGACTTTCAAAATCCAAAAAAATCCTATAAAATCTAAATTGAATACACCCCTCGAAGAATAACACCTCATATCGCAGAATTTTAAGTTGAAATTTTAAAAAGCCAAAATCTAGCAAACTTACCGCATATAAAAATTCGAAATTTTCGTTAATTCTATCAAACGATGGACTTCCACTTTTACGAGCTCCAAATCTTGATTTTTTTTTGTTTGGAAATAGACGAGATTCTTTATCACTGTGTACAAAACATGTCTCTTTTAACCACTTAAGTAAAAGTTTGAATCTATATCACAATTTTTTTTACTCATATACAACGAGTTTTAGTAGTTTCTTTCTTTCTTCTTCTTCTATTTTTTTTTCATTTTTAGTTTGCATCTTATATGTTCAGTTTGTTCTGTTTGCAAGATTTTAAGTATGAAATTTAAAGATTCTCATGATTATGAATTTAATTCGTTCTTTTCTGAAATACGATAAGATTCTTTTTCGAAATATCAATAATTAGGTTTGATTCTAAAAATACCATGTTGAATTACATTCTTTTTAGATGTGAGTGGGTTTCAGTGGTTTAGTGGGCTTATGGCTTCTGTGAGTCGTTTCTCGATAAGTGCACTTCAGTGGCAACTTGTGTGGAATCTGTGTGGAGCTCTTGTGCTTCAAAATGTGACGCTCATGGACTAATTGGGAAGCTAGCTGTTGTTTGTTGGTGCATTTGGTATGCTCAAAACCGTTTTATCTTTGAAGGGATCGAGTTGAATTATAGGGGTATCGCTAAATGGGCGTGTAAGTTGGTTTCTGATTTTATCTTAGTCTCCCAGAGCTCCTCTTAGGTCTAGTTATATTTAGACAGCAGCTGAGTTTTCTGATTTTCTTGATTGGTCTCCACCTCCGGTTAGGACTATAAAAGTTAACTGTGACGCAGTAGTTAAGAATGTATCTGCTACCATTTCGTGTGCAGTCCGCAATAGTTTGGGCTATTTGTTGGATGGTTTTAGTAAGCTTATTGCTCCGGGTTCATCTGTGTTGGTTGCCAAAGCTACCACTATTAGAAAAGCTTGCGTTTTTTTCTTAGAGGCTGGATTATCTCAAGTTTGCGTGGAGACAACGCCGTAGTGATTTCTTGGTGCTTGAAAGTGAATGAAACTCCTCCTTAGGAAATTAAAGTTGTCATTGAGGATATTAAATCACTTGCTTCTTCTATAGCACTCAAAGATCAGCCAATCAGGTGGCCAATTGGATGGCTAAGCATGCGCTTGCCTCGGGATCTTGGAATATCGATCTAAACCATGTTCTCCCACCACCTTTCTTGGTTAATCGGAAAAGATAAATCTGATGTTTAGTTTTTGTTTTCTGCCTTTATGGTAGTTGTTATACTTGTCAATTTTTTTTTTATTTCTAGTTATATCTTCTTTCATTGTTTACACCAATACTTTCTCATTCCAATTAAAACACATAAACAAATAAGAAACGATTCAAACTCAACCTACATTACAATATTTTGATGAGTTAAAAAATACTTATAAAAAATTCTGAAAAAATAGCTAAATTAAAAATTACGAGAGTTTTTAAAATCAAAAAACTCACATTATTTAAAAATTTGATGAAAAAACACAACCTAATAGTAATTTAAAATCTAAGACACTAAAAACTTGGAGGCCCAACTTTGTCTTAACTCTTAAATATAACAAACAAACCCAATAAGAAAATATATATTTATTAATGGCCCAAGATCAAAACCTTAAGAATGGGTTCAAACCTATCAAAAAAGAATAGGTTCAAATATGTATTTTTTTTTTGTAGTGCCCTCCCTTGACCACTAATTTACTTAAAAAAAAAATTTGAAAGACAAAGAAAAATGAAGTTAAGAAAATTGTATTCATTAGTGATTCAAAAAGCAGGGTTCAAATTCCTACCCCTTTTGAATCACTTAGGCTCCGTTTAATTACAAAGATGGAAAAAGAAAATAAATTTAGTTTGTTTGTGTAAAAAGATAGAAAATAAGATGAGAGATATTACTCATTTTATGAGTATATATCCTCCATCCTTCAATACTTTTAGTGGAAAATTTTTACTCACCACTAAACAAAGAAAATTTCTTCATGAAAAAACTTAAAATTCAAGAGGATATCACCTCTATCTAGGGGTGTGCACGGTCCGGTTGACCGGACCGAATAGCCTAGGATCGGACCGGATCGGAAATTTCGGTCCCAAAAATTAGAAGACCGGACTGGACCGAAACGCTTGTGAAGACCGGACCAGACCGAACCGGACCAGTTCAGTCTGGTTTCGGTCGGTCCATTCGGTTTGGGGTTTATTTTTTTGGGCCCAAAAGTTGTATTATTATAAAAAAAAAAAAAAAAATTAGCACAACAATAATATATGGATTGTTTTTTTGCAGATTGTGTTTTTTTTTTTTTACATTTTCTGCATAAAAACAGCTTGAAAAAAACGGCAAAAGCAGCAAAAACAGTGCATAAAAAGCAGCTTAAAAAAACAACAAGTTTAAAAAAAAACAGCACAAAGGCAGCTTTTAAAAATACAGCAGCTTCATAAAAAACAGCACAAAGGCATCTTAAAAAAACAGTACAAACACATAGAAAGTCCAAAACAGTTTATACTCCATATTACGTAGCAATAGTAAACAGTCCAAACTTAATAAAACTACAAACTCCAAAATAAAAATACAAAGTTCAAATACAAAGTTCAAACTTAATAAAACTACAAAGTCCAAAATAAAAATACAAAATCCAAATACAAAGTCCAAACTTAATAAAACTACAAAGTCCAAATACAAAGTCCAAACTTAATAAAACTACAAAGTCTAAAATAAAAATACAAAGTCCAAATATAAAGTCCAAACTTAATAAAACTACAAAGTCCAAAATAATAATATAAAGTCCAAACACTCAAAACCATCTTCAAACAATCTTCAAATCTTCATATCTACCAATTCTGAAATTTAAAATAAATAAATATTATAAATTGACATATAAACTAATAAAAAAGTTAGAATTACAAAGTAACAAAATTTATTAAAATAAATTATTACCCGATTCAATATTTTCGAGTTGTTCCACCTCGTCTAAAGCATCTCGAAGATTAATTGGGGTTGATGATTTACGAATCCAATTTTGTGTACAAATAAGAGATTCCACCGTTGAAGGCAACAATGAACTACGGAATAGGTCAAGTACACGACCTCCGGTACTAAATGCCGATTCGAAAGCTACGGTGGACACCGGAACCGCAAACACGTCACGTGCGACACAAGAAAGACTTGGAAATTTGTAACCGTTGTTTTTCCACCAAGTTAAAACACTAAACTCTTTATCTTTTTCGTCAACTTCAAGACTTTCCCCTAAGTACCTTTCAACCTCCGATTTAGACCCTATATTATCCTCTGACTCCATATGCTTATTAAATTGGGAGGTTAAAAATTCAAGCCCTTTTTCATCTCCTTCATCCACGAAACTAGCACTTGCTTGATTCTCTCTTTGTGGGGACACATTATTAGCCTTATTAACGTCATACCATTCATACAAACGAACCAAAGCTTCTTTGACCCTTCTAGACATACCACTTGGATATAAAGAAATTATCAAACTTTCCGCCATTTTAGATATAAAGAAATTATCATCTCTTTTCAAAGTAAGCAACTTACTATGAATGAATACAAGTTCGTTAAAGAAAGAATTTGAAGTCACATACAAAGAACCCGAAAAACGCAATGTAGCATTATAAAAAATCTTAAGAAATTTCACTAAACTCTCAACTTCTCTCCAATTGTTATTGGTGGGAGGAGTTCCTCCTTCTTCTTCTTTAAAGGCAAAAATAAAATTAGAATCATCTTCTTCCATAATTTCAAAAGCCTTTTCAAACTTCACCGCCGTATCTAACATCAAGTATGTAGAGTTCCACCTAGTTCCTACATCAAGACATAGTAAACACTTGGGCTCAATTTTTTCCTTCTCAACACACTTTTTGAAAGTTGTCAATCTAGCCGGGGATGACTTTACGTACTTCACCGAACTACGAACTCTAAGAATTGACCCATCTAACTCTTTTAAACCATCACCAACAATGAGATTCAAAATGTGAGCACAACACCTAACATGGAGAAACTCATGTTCTAAAACGGTACCCTTACGATTTTTCCTTCGTCTTGTAAGGTATTTAATGATACCATTGTTAGAACTTGCATTATCTACCGTAACCGTGAAAATAGAAACTACCCCCCATTCAAGCAAACAAGTTTCAATGACTTTCCCTAAATCTTCACCTTTATGACTATCAACTTGACAAAAATTCAAGATTTTTTTATGCAACCTCCACTCTTCATCAATAAAGTGGGCCGTGAGACACGTATAGTTTATGTTTTGGATGGAAGTCCATGTGTCCGTAGTAAGGGAAAACCTTTTACCATGGATAAAACGCTTTAGATTTTTTTTCTCATCTCCATATAGTTTCAAACAATCTCGTGCTACGGTAGTACGAGATGGGATAATCAATCTTGGTTGTGAAACACCCATAAAAAGCTTAAACCCTTCATTTTCAACAAACTTAAATGGCAACTCATCTATTATGACCATTTTAGCAAGAGCTATCCGACATGCTTCAACACTAAAACAAGTTGCCGTAAGATTCACACCACCCTCTTCCTTAGGCTCAATACTCAATTGTTTTTGCTTTTTATCTTGCTTTCTATAAGGGTATTTCTTACAAACTGGTGTGTGAGCAAGCAAATTTTTTGTTCCATTCTTATTGGAATCGCATGCATATATAGTTCCACAATAATTACAAGAAGCTTTAATACACTTACCCCCCTCATTCTTAATTTTAGTAAAATGCTCCCACGCCGGAGACCTTCGTTTATTTGTAGGCTTTGGTGGTTTGCTTGCTTCATTAGAAGGTTTTTCCTTCTCTGGTTGATTAGAGGGATTGCCATGCACCGTTGCTTCAACGGATTTCGGGTCTCCAACTTCTTTATTCATAGCCATATCTAGCAAAAATATAATATATATTAGATAAACTTAAAATAATCAAATTAAAAAAATAATAGATCAACTTTAGAGTGGAATAAGATCTCTTAAATAGATATAATATTAGATAAAACATATGATGCTTAGAGATTTCATAATGATAATCTTAGTTATCAAGAAACTAACTAAGCAAATAATAGTAAAGAAAAGAAAAGAAAAAAAATTTGAAAGCCCCAAATCAACATTTAAATAATTTTGAAATAAAGAAAAGAAAAGAAATAGTAAAGAAAAGAAATAATCTCCATATTTCATCTTTTTAATAAAGAAAAGAAAAAAAAATACTCTTCAACATTTAAATAATTTTGAAAGCCCCACGCACAAGGATTTAGTGATGCAATTTATTTATTTTTGATTCTTTATAAAATATTCGGGCTTAAATCAACAACTTCGTCAACAAATAGTAACTATTAGCAAACAAAAGTCATAACTCAAAGAATCCACTTCAATCAGTCTAATGCACAAGGATTTAGTGATGCAATTTATTTATTTTTGATTCTTTATAAAATATTCGAGCTTAAATCAACAACTTCGTCAACAAATAGTAACTATTAGCAAACAAAAGTCATAACTTAAAGAATCCACTTCAATCAATCTAATGCACAAGGATTTAGTGATGCAATTTATTTATTTTTGATTCTTTATAAAATATTCGGGCTACTACATCCTAAATGCCACCCCTTCATATATATATGCGCGACTGCGCGTACCAAAGTTGCCCCAAAATTAAGCAAATCCAACGCCACCCCTTCATATATATATATATATTCTTAGTTCTTACAACTATATATATCAGTTTGAATTAAAAAAACATATATATATATATATCAGTTCTGAATGTATATATATATATATATATATCTACATATAAGAGCACTAATAGATCTAGTTATTTCATAAAATTAAAAGAAACGAGAGGGAGAAGAGATGAAACATACCGGTGTTTGGTGAAGTAAAAGTGGGATCGACGAGATTGAGGGGAGAAGTGACAGCAGGATCGGTGGGAGAAGAGAAAGGGGGATCGCCGGGTGATGCCATGTTTATGGGGAGAGAGAGAGAGAGGTGTTTGTTTGATTGTTTCAGACTGAATTACAGTGAGGGTTTGAGGGAGATGGTCTGTGCGGCACTGCGGCGTGATTTCGTATGTGCGGCGTGACTCGTGAGTAACTGAGAGTCTGAGATGTAAGTCTAAATTTTAGGGTTTGTTTTAAGTATTAATATTATATATTAATAATATATATTAAAATATATATATATATATATATATTAAAACCGGTCCGGTCCGGTCCGACCGTAGTATTAAAATTCAAGACCGAAGACCGGACCGGATTCTTTCGGTCCTTCAAAATTTAGACCGGACCGGACCGAATTCAAATGGTTTGGTCCAAATCGGTCCATTTTTCGGTTCGGTCTTTTTGGTTTGACGGTCCGGTTTGGTTTTTGAACACCCCTACCTCTATCACTCAACTTATTTTCCATCTTTTCACCAAAACTAACTAAATTTATTTTCCTTTTCCACCTTGCAATCAAACATAGCCTTAGAGCACAAATTTAAGTTTTTAGACACCCGTAAAAGGATGGTTACGGAATTCTACATTATAATTGATTAATATTGTTATATTATTAAATATTTTTATATTTTAAATCATCGTCAAAAAAAGTATTTATATTTTGATCAGGTGTAGTCACTATAAAGTCTGATTATGTTTAAAAAAGAATATTATCTTAGTTTCTTAAATAAGTAAATACACAACAAAAATATTATGACATTTGTAGTGTAATTTTTAAAATGTTGAAATATATTTTTCGCAAAAGATAAAAAGACCATTTAAAAGAGTAGAGAATGTAAAGGAATATATAGTGGAGGGAGAGAGAATTATTATTAATGATGACACGTGTTATCACAAGGTTAAGAGCTATTGTTAATATACTATAAAGAGAAACATGCAACTTGCACGACGCGCTTGCCGGGTTATATATTTGTATTTTGAACACTATAAATTGACAATTCTAGAAAAAAAAATCCCCATTTTAATTGTTTGCATGTTTTTACAAAGTCAATTAAAATTGCAATTGTAAAATAAAATAAAAAATAGAGAGATAGATTTATACTATAATACAAATAGAAGAAAAAAAATAATTAGTCAAAGTTTAAATAATTAATTTGTTCGCGACTAAATTGAAAAATATTTATAGACACATTTTTACTGCTATCAAGAAGTTCATTTAAAAAGAAGAAGAAGAAGAAGAATGAAGGAAGGAAGGATGTGGCCATTCTGACTCTTATCTGATAGAAATCCAACAGAAAATATATGTAACACTCTAGAATCAATTACAACATATAGAAAATGTTCCAAAATATAACTAAAGAGAATTAAGTGTCACAAAAAATATAATATTGCAGTGGTAGTTATGATATTTTAATATTTTTACAAAAAATCTTTAGACATAGAAGCTATGGTAATTTTAGAGGGTTTAAAGTTGGCTTCTTCTAACGGTTGGTTTTTATCGGATACTAGCTCGAATGCGTATTATGTTGTTTGTTAGGTTAATCAGTTTTCTCAGTCTCTCATGGACAAAGGTGTGTTAGTAGAGACCATTAAAAAGGAGATGCGTCAACATAATTTATTTTTTATTGTATTTATTTCTAGATCAGCGAACAAAGTACGTAGCTCATTTGTTATCCCCCAAAGTTATTAGGCCTTGTTTGGTTTACGGATTTGAGAACCCAAGAAAGGAAAGTCTTTCTTTTTATTTGTTTAGTAAGCACAAATTCCGGAAACACTTTCTCGACAGAGAGAAAAATAGGGGGTAAAACTATTCCTCTCAAAACCCATGAGATTGATTTTCCCATGTGATTTCCAAGCATTTATTACAAAAATTTTAAACAACAATACTCTTACCTAAATACTTTACATGTTTTATCAAACACAAGAAAGGAAACTTGACAAAAAATTTAGTTTTTCACCTCCATTGGAAAAATAAGGGAATTGATTTCCCTTCCGTGAACCAAACGAGAACTTATTATTCCAGATTCTTGTTTGTGGGTCCCTTCCCCCTCTCCCCTTCTCGATTGACTGATGTATGAGATTTCGGATGATTTAATTTAATAGCTTTTAGTTTGCTTTAAAAAAAAGATTACAACTAGTTATGGGGAAGATTTACAATGATATTATCTCCCTTCTAGGATTCTATTGAAACTATGTAGTAATTGAAATAACTACAAGATAGACAACTACACCATGTCAATTTCAAATGAGATGAATTGGCCAAAAACAGAAAATGAGAGACAATCATCAAATTCTAGGAGTAAATAATAACAAAAAAGTAAAAACAGACTATTTTAAAGAACAATAAACAATTCATTGAAGCTAAATTCTAATTATTATAACATAGTTATATGGGTTCAAATAGAATTGCTCTAATTTGAACTACAGTAGCAAATAACCATTTATTTTGCTTGCAAAAAAAAGGCATACACCATATACATACATATATATATATATATATACACACGTGTATACATACATACAATTTTGAGTTAGAGATTTGTTTGAGTAAATGACACCAAACACCTTCAAACCATGTTTTAAGTTTTAATTAAGCCCCTAAACTTGATTTTGTGTCAATTGAGCCCTTAAACTATGCAAATTGAACACTAATAGCCCTTCTGTCCGGATCCTCCATTAAATAAAATGGATTGAAGGGTGTTTTGGTCACTAATCAAGTTAATTGGAAAAAAAGGAAGAAAGTTATAAGGAACACTTCAAAGATTGTTATTTAAGTGCTACAACAACATTAATTATTTTGTTCAACGTCAAGACAATTCTTCTCGCTTCCGCCATATTACTTCTTCCATCTTCATTTTTTGTACAAATCACAAAAACCATTACTTAGAAAACCTAAATAAGAGATTTATGTACATATTTACACACACACACACACATATATATATATATATATATATAAATAGATGAGTCGTGTATAAGTGTATCAATTAAATAAGTTTTTATCTCAATGATATATTTATACCTTCAATTTGTTTGATTTAACCGAAAATTTGGATGGAAGGGTTATTGGTGTCCAATTTAATTAGTTTAAGGGCTCAATAAACACAAAATTAAATTTAAAAACTTAATTGAAACTTAAGACGTTCAAAATTTTCTAGCGTCATTTACTCAAATTGCTTGTAACTTTTATGGAGGGCTTCTAGTGCCTTAAGTTTTGTCAATAACGTTGTTATAAAAGTTGAGACAGAGAAAAAGATCGAGATGTGTGGAATAAATACACAAAACCATATGTGGAGGAACATGAATGGTCGTGAATAGACTTGGCTTCTCTTCATTATTTTTCGATCTAAGTCCGTTCAAGGGAGTTTAGTTTGAGAACTAGCTAAACGGATAATTTTTTTCATGAAATTTGGTAGAGATGATCTCTACGATGAGTAGCTCATGTTCATAAAATTTCATCAGATGATTCAAGCTAGAAATAAGTAAGATGGTGATCTACAATTTGAACGGTCGAAAATGAACAAATGCATCAAACTTTTACTATGCCCACTTCTGGCTTGAATTTCTTGATGAAATTTTGTGAATATAATCTACTCATTATGGAGATCATTTCTACCAAGTTTCATGAAAAAATTCATCCATTTAACCCTTAAATTAGACTCATTTGAATAGAATTGGACCAAAAGGGTAATGGAGAAGAGTAAGTCCGTTGTGAATAAAGAGGTGGCATTCAAGGAAAAAAAATCATTAATTCAATATAAATAAAACATATTAAATATGGCTGATTCGGTTATAAATTTCTTAACATTATAGACTTTTGATATAAGGACACAATGGAAAGTTGTTTTATTAGAAATCCCTTTTTGCCAACTCAGCAATAATTTGGAGAAAACACCCGTTATATAATAAACTATGCATCATTTAATGTACGTAGTTACAATATTATTTTTTAAAATCTAAACATCATTTAATATATGTAGTTACCATATGTATATTGCAAGTTTTCTTTGCAAACTTCAGATTTTATTATTCTTTTACTTTAATAACTTTTCTGGATTTAAATATTTATTACATATTATTTTTGGAAAAAAACAAATTGGTTTTTTACATAAATATTCTACAGTATGTCGATTAAAGGAATGTGAAATGTCATCATAAATTTAATTTTTAAAGTTTTTATATGTTTATGTGTATTAAACTTTGTACTATGTCTGGCATTCTCAAAATGCCCTATTTATTTTTCTCACCCAAGGCCTCAAAGTTGCCTTTGATGCAATGAAATGGGCCAATTCTTATATTCAGGAAATTTGTTGTCCATCACCACAAGTATTTTTAACAGGATTCAAATTCCTACTGTGCAAAAATACTTGCAAGAATAATTAGCCAATTTAATACATAAGTTGCCACTTGCGCCTTCTTGAATAACTCGTGAACCACGAATCTCAATTAAAAAAAAAACAATATATGTAACTATTTCCCATGACCACTAGTAAGTGGCTTTTAATAGCTGCAAAAATATTTAATGCTTAATAATTTGTATACTATTTTACGAAAATGAATTAATCAAAATGTGTAAAAGAGGGTCCGAAAAATATACGGTGGAGTATTAGATTGTATTTGGATAAACCAAACCTCCTTATGTGACAAGTGAACTGATGACAACAATGCAACTAACCTTGGATCTTGCGAAGTATATTAATCAGAATATTCCATTAATCCCTCGCTCTGCTAACCGAATTCAAAAATATAAAACATTACATCAACCAATTCGCCAAGCTAAACAGATCTTAAAAATAAAACAAAAACCCAGTCTTTAAATCTCATCAATACACCACACCAAAAGAACATAAAAAGCCTTTACATATCCAAACACACTATTTGTGGCAACTTTACCTTTACATATCCTTATGAAGAATTGCAAGATTTTTATATTTTTCATCAAGATTTTGATTATAATAGAGATGGTGGTGAGTGAAAATCAAATACCCACAACACTAGAGGGCCCATTCAAGCCAGTGACTAGGAGTTTTGATCCTCTGTTGCGCAGGGGCAGTGATGATTTGGGTATGGATAATCCCAGCCTTAGAAAGAATGTTAGCTCAGATTTCCCAGAACAGATTGCTCTTGCAATATCTTCCCCATCTTCAATGTGGGTCTCTTGGGTTACAGGTATAATTGTGGGTGCCTTTGTTTCTTGAATTTTAATTTATAGCCTGAATATGTGTTGTTTGATAATATGGCTCTTAAGTCTGAATGGAGCCCGTTCAGACTTCAGAGGTGATAAAATTGTGTTTGGTTGGTTAAATTTTCAGAGCTTATTTGTAAATTTGGCTCCATATCACTTAGAGGTAAATTTTGGCTCTTAATTTGATTGATGAGATTTGAATAGTTGTATAGTACCATTTTTGTCCACCACTAAGGCTTTTGTTCATACTTGAAAAGATGAAAGAAGGGCACAATAGTCAAAGTGGTATTTTTAGTGCTTGTTTGGTTCAAGTTTTGGTTCATTCTTAGAATCCTAAATGAGTTCATTCACACTAAAAGTTTCTTATAATTCATATTAAGAGGTTGAATCATAAGTTTATGAGGCTCAATCGACTTAATTCACACTAGGATTTTCTCATAATTCATTGTTAAGAGGTTGAATCATAAGTTTACTAGGCTCAATTATAAGTTTCTGTTCGAACCAAAGCACTTGATGTTTATTCCTATATTACAGTCAGACTAGAAACAAACAAAATTTCCAGGTTCAATTTTTAGATTTCAGATTCAGTATTTAGACTTAAGATTCAGACCACAAAACAAATGCCAAGGCTGAATTGGGTTTTGGTTTGTTTTTTTCAGGGGATGCACAAATTGGTCTTAATGTGACTCCACTTGATCCGTTGACAGTTGCAAGTGAAGTGTGGTATGGGAAAGAAAGTGGCAAGTATTTGATGAAAAAGAAAGGGGTTTCCACAGTTTATAGTCAATTGTACCCATTTGAGGGCCTCTTGAATTACACCTCCGGCATCATTCATCATGTGAGGATTGATGGTATAAAAGTAAACAATTCTTCTAAATACTAAATTTACTTTCTCTTATTTAATTTTTACTTTGATGATTATGATTTTTTCCTGTTCAAAAATACGGATGCGCAACTTGAGCAAGCCTCCATGGTGGTTGCATTGAGAAAGCTAAAAATAAAAGTAGTATATTGAGTTATAAGCAATACAACTAGACTTGGCGAAACGAAACACCATGACAGGTTAAGCACTTAAGCCAACATGAAATTATTAGTTAAGGGGTCAACGACCCTTAATGATTTCGGGTCGTAAATAGTGTTGACATTCGGTAGTCCATTAATACCCATTATCACCTGCTAAGATATGTATAAATATAAGTTTAACATCATATATATTTCACATATATAATATATATTTATGTTTAACATTACTATACTACACATATTTGTTACTGGGCTTATTGGATTTATTAATTGAAGGGAAGTTTCAAGTCAACGAATCAGGTTTGGTATTGTATTTGGACCTGATAAAATAGTCACTCATTTATGAATCAATAATGCCCCAAACATGAGAAACTACGACGCGAACACAACTTGGACCGACGCATTGATAGGTCCAGTTATTATACTGCAACTTACCAAACATTCAGGGATAGGAGTAGCTTTGCAGTATTGTCATATATAATTTTCGATAATTCTTGGTAAATACAATTCGGAGACATGTTTTGAGTACATAACGATTTGTTGCATACATACTCGCGCATTCTATACTTTTATTTATACAAAATCACGCAATGTAGTTGCTGAAAGGTGCCTATACTTCATTCTTTTTCCCATTCTAGTCTTTTCTTAACTAATAGATGAAATAGTTCTCAACCTCATCTACTCTATCCTATTTTGGAACTCTTCTATTTCTGACAGATCTTGAACCTGGAACAAGATATTACTACAAGTGCGGAGATAGTTCTCTTCCAGCTATGAGCGAAGAGCATTTGTTTGAAACCTTACCAGTGCCCAGCCCCACCAACTATCCTGCTCGAATAGCAGTTGTTGGAGACTTAGGTCTCACGCACAACTCAACAACCACCATTGATCATCTCATCCAAAATGACCCTTCAATGATTCTATTTGTCGGAGACTTGAGCTATGCTAATCAATACCTTACCACTGGTGGAAAAGGTGCTCCGTGTTTTTCATGCTCGTTCCCGGATGCACCCATTAGAGAAACATATCAACCCCGTTGGGACGGTTGGGGAAGGTACTTTTCAAGACTCTTTGATATTATATATATATAGTATTTTGCCTTATCGTATAAGTCCTATAAAGTTGTTGTGCCTAAGCAAATCCAAAATGCTTTCTTCATGTGAAACCTGTACTTGCGATGCAATTAGGCTCTTTGGTTTGTGAATTTATTAATGCTTTCTTTATACTTATGCTTGTGATGCAATTAGGATCTTTGGTTTGTTAACTGAAAATATATGCATGAAAACGTAAAAGGTATGAGCTATCCATTCCTAAACCTTTATAGAAAACACACATACATAAAAAAATCAATTGGGTCAAGGTGCACACATAGCCCGCAAAAATGAAAAAGGATAAATAATGAATGCGGTGAGCGTGGATAGAAAAGGCGGCCTTCAGATCTTCAGTCTGATGCTCGCCACTAGACCACTGGTGCTTGATATTTATGTATATTGTTCTCTTATACAGATTTGGAAGTAGGAGGGATGAGAATTCATTTCAAATACAAGCTGCGTTGGCAACAAACAAAATAGAGTTTATCCATGGTATAGACTGGTTTTTATTCATTGTGCAAGGCATATGGTTTGAATTCAAGTACTTTTGAGGTCACTGATTGCTCAAGTGGGTGATTCAAGAGCTTCTCGGTCTTTCACTGATAGCTAGCTTCTTATGTTGCTCTGCATTTAATAACGACTTTGATGAATTTTGTTGCTAACATAAATTATTTCATTTAGTAATATGGACTAGATTTATTGTCAACACATCATTCAATGAAAGGTCACGACAAAATTTGAGCTCCTTGGCCGTCTTTTATGTAAGATTTATGAAAGAATTGTTGAATATTGAGCTGGGACTATACCATTGTTTTGGAAATTATTACTCTACTCATGAATGTCTGCCAACGGTTTCACTTGGGTGAAACATTTTTCACCAGTAAAATCATATTCCTCCGTCTCCAACTCCTAGCCCTTTTTTGGGAATGTCCCCCACTTGCCCTGCTTCATTTCTTTTTCCCTTTTGTACTTTATGTTAGTTTTACAATTAATATCCCATCCTGTTCCAACCCAGTATGATATCGTCTGCTTTGGCCTCAAGCCCTCACAGTTTGCTTTCTCTCAAAAGGCCTCTTGTTAGGAAGGAATAGTGACCACACATATATAGAACATCAGTTCATATCACTGAGGCAATGTGGGATAATGACTCATAACGCGTAGTCTATTAGCATCTACTGCAGCCACACAACGGCACATACTGCAGACTGCGCACAACACTAGGTTCATGATTTTTTTTCTATTTTTTATATGCACTTCACTTCTTAGAAAACCCCCTTGCAAAATGGATTTGAATTCAAAGTAGCATGAGTGGTTTTCTTTTTCTAGTTTCTTTCTCAGAGGTAGACAAAGAGAAAGAATACCTATAAGTTGGGGAAAAGAATCTAAAACACCAACAGTGGTACATGAATTACCGAAGCAGAGATAAGAACATAATCAGAAGGATGTCAAAATTAAAGCTTGGTGACAATGATTTGAGAGAGAGATATCCCCATAAAAGGTAAACAAAGAATGCTGTGAGCGTAAATTGAACACGCGGCCTTCAGATCTTCAATCTGACGCTCTCCCAAATCCAACTGAGCTATCCCAGCTTGGAGTAAAGATGCACCAGCCGGGAATCGAACCTGGGTCTGTACCATGGCAGGGTACTATTCTACCACCAGACCACTAGTGCTTAATAGTAATATATGCTGTTCTTGTGAGGGAATAGGAGTTCAAGAACTCTCAGTGTTTCACTTGTTATCTCCTTTGGAAATGGGGAATAATTTCATATAAGATATATGAAAAAAATTGTTGATTGGGCTGGGACCAGTCTCTGTTATGAAAATTACTGCTGTATTCATGAACCTACACGAACAGTTTCACTTGGGGACCGTATGGTTTAGGGTGAAAAATTTCTCACCTAAGTGAACTAATAAAATGGCAGACAATTTTTTCCACATATCTTGAGTAATTCTTTTGTTCGTATAAAATTACAAGCTAATATGCACACTACTTGTGCAATGTTAAACAAAAATAGTGAACAAAGTTCTTAGCCAAATAGGTGGCAAAGTTCTAATGTTTTAGTTTCACCTCAAACCGAACGGGCCCCAAAAATCTTCCGCCGAGTACTTAACTTTCTAATTATGTTACTGTTCTTGATTGTTATAGACGCATAATGTGCACAAACTATTGGAAATAATGAATATTTACTATGCAATAAACTTATAAAGTTTAAGCGATTGACCATTATGGATTAGGTTTATGGAGCCGCTGACCTCAAGAATTCCAATGATGGTCACAGAAGGGAACCATGAGATTGAACCTCAAGCTGATGGAATCACTTTCAAATCATATCTAACAAGATTTGCTGTACCTTCGAATGAGTCTGGTTCTAACAGTAATTTCTACTACTCTTTTGATGCTGGTGGAGTACATTTCATCATGCTTGGAGCATATGTTGACTACAATCATACTGGTGAGACTGATTCCGACACATCATTCTTTTCTAAATACATGTACACATTTTCTTCTCTATTAATTGTCTTTGAGTGTGTCATTGCCAAAGTTTTCCATGGAAAGACCGATAAATGTTCGAAAATGTTTACTTCGTCACCTATTAGTGGTTGTACAATTATTCACGAAAATCAATCCCAGGGTAGAAGATTGATTACATCACTAAATACCGGCAAGTATTTCTTTCACCAATGCTAGTCTTAGAGTGTGTTTTGCTGCTAAATTGTCCATGTAAAACTTGGTAAAAGTTTGAAAGCGTGCACTTTTCCATCTTATGTGGTGCTTGATTCTGTAAATTTTCCACAAAATTCCACTCCATTGTAGAAGTGCAAGTAGTACAACTTCATAGGACTTAATTCTTACATTCCCACCCAGTTGTTTGAATTCTGGGCTGCATGGAAATATTAGATATACCCAAGAGTTGGATTCTAGGTGAAAACTGAAAAAAGTTAGAAATAAGATAATCAAAAGATGGAAAAAGTACATCTTTTCAGTCAAAAAATGCCCGTGGCTTTTATTTCTATTGAAAGTTGTTTCCATGGAAAACAATTCCAAGTAATTTAAAATAATTTTCATAAAAATTAGTCAAACCAATCCTTGATGTTCATCAAATCCTTCGTTCAGGTGCTCAGTATGCTTGGCTTAAGGAAGACCTAAGCAAAATGGACCGCAGTGTGACTCCTTGGTTAGTAGCTGCATGGCATCCACCATGGTATAATAGCTATTCCTCACACTATCAGGAATTTGAATGCATGAGGCTTGAAATGGAAGCACTTCTCTATCAATATGGAGTTGACATTGTCTTTTCTGGTCATGTAAGTCTATTTAATATTATTTTTTTATTTGCGTAAAGAGAAGTTTTTCGGATACACCTACTAAACTTGCATCTCATCCCAACTCACCTTAATTGATATGTGCAATAAAAGATTGACATATATGGTGTGGCCGTAATGTACTTATTAGAACGCGGGTTGGTTTATATGATATTCATCCTTATCACTATACATTATAATGAAAGAGTAATCGACAGATTGAAATGTCACTTTGCTATGTTAGATAGATATGTCCTCTCAAAGGACTCTGGTATGTGTTAGGATATACAATGTTTCAATCAACCAATCTAACAATTGACTTGCAAATATTTTAAATACATTATCCGTCCCAAACTAAGGGTGTGTATGAAAGCACTTCTTTCCTGTGGAAGATCATTAAATTGTTGTACTTTGTATCTTTAGTGGTATGTGATCCTATAATTTTTCATGGTACAACTTGTTTTGTCATAATTGTCTTCCTTTTTGTCAACCTCCTCCACCCACCCTCCACACACTCACTATTCCTTTTTTTGATGTTGCAATTTAACTTTTCTCATTTGATTCCCTTTTCTCTTGGTAGATAATGAATCTATCAAATGTCACAATAGTAAACAAGTTTTATATCCTTGAAGAGGAAGTCAAACATGAACTCTTAATTTGCGATGGAGAGAGCATGTAAAATATACTTTTAACAATATGTCTATTATGGTGATTTCTTTTGCTTAGAGCTTACTTGTGATTTATGAATAAGAGATCAATTTCTTTACCAATATAAACTAAAACATGAGCATCTTAACTATAATAATGCCAATCACAAAATTCATTCATAAATTGTTTCTTAGAAGATATCCTTATTCATAACAATTATTCTAGTGGGACTCGTTTGCGACTCGATAAAGCTAGTCAGATGATGTGGTATCAGTGCATTGGTTAGTGTGTAGAGTGGTAAGAGTGATCTATGTACCAACCAATACACTAATGCTACATTATCTAAGTCACTTCTTTGAGTCCCAACAGTAAGTCCCTCTAGAATTACTCTTTTCATAATCGAAATTTACATACAGCATCAGTCTGTGAGAAATATTAATCCTTCCAGGTACATGCATATGAGCGGATGAATAGGGTGTACAACTATACTCTAGATGACTGTGGCCCTGTCTATATAACAATCGGAGATGGTGGTAATATCGAGAAAGTTGACGTTGATCATGCAGATGAGCCTGGGAAGTGCCCTTCGGTTGGAGACAATGTACCTGAGTTTGGAGGGGTGTGCCACATGAATTTTACGTCGGGGCCTGCAAAAGGAAAGTTTTGTTGGGACAAACAACCCGAATGGAGCGCTTATAGAGAGAGTAGCTTTGGACATGGAATTCTCGAGGTAAAGTTTTCTAGTGGGAGCTTAAAAATTGAGAGAAAATAAGAGAAATGAGAGAGGTAGATAAAATGAAGTTAATTTGAACCGAAACTTTCTAGTCCCAGATTTTCTCTCCAAATCGGAAAGAACAGGAGTCCGGGGAAAGTTCAGTTCAATGAAAATTTTGTGTCGAGCTTTTCATGTAACCACCCAAATATCCCACGTCGGTAGTGTGATGGGAAGTTTCTTGGTATATATGTGGGTGCAATTAACCTAACTTAGAACTTGGGCTAGCCATTTCGGGGGAGAACCCGGGTGGTTACATCTGGTATTAGAGCAGACCTAAGACCGCTACCACGTGTTCAAGTGTATAATCTGCAATAGATTTTAAAAATATCATCCTTTGTCTTCTTTTCTTCTCACTTCGCAAACAAGCACGAAATAAAGTAATTTCTCCTCTCCTAAACTTCCAAAACGAGTTATTTACATTTTACTCCCATGAGTTTGATTGCATTATCACTTTCGTCCATGAAGTTTATTTTTGCCACACCCATTTGTAAAGTTTGATCCCATTGTCACTTTAGTCCAAAATCCAACGCGCGCCATTTGTTTTTCGAGCGGAAAATAACATGTGGCATTTTCCGTCCAAGAAACAAATGGACCAATGGTGCATTAGATTTTGGACTGAAGTGACAATGGGATCAAACTTTAAGGATGGGAGTGACAGAAAATAAACGTCATCCACGAAAGTGAAAAGGCCATCAAACTTCATTGGGATAAAACATAAATAACTCCTTCCAAATTAAAGAAAGAACCATCATACTTCCTTCCTCTTTTCTTTTAAGATTTTTCCCCTTCCAATGCAGGTTGTGAACTCTACCTATGCATTGTGGACTTGGCATAGGAATCAGGATAATTACAAGGAAAACAGCCGCGGTGATGAAATATTTATCGTACGTCAACCTCAGCGTTGCCCGAGTACTAAAAATTCTACAATGGTAATCTCATATTTCTTCTGTTCACACGAGACTAATATAGTATCATCTTTATGTAAACGCAATGATTAAATGCACAACAGTTGGAATGAAGTTACCATCTGTTCTAGCTTCTGATTTCTCACTTTTGAGTTTTCCCATCAAACTAGAATAAAATTTACAAATATACCATACATAACTTGTTTTCATTTAATACATACAAATATACAATATATTAGATGCTATATTAAACTTCGTAGATTAGGGGTGGGACCAGGGCCTGATAGATCAGGCTCCAGCTGAACTGGGGTGTATATTAGGGGTGTATTGACTCTTCCTTTTTTTCACTTTTCAATTCCTCTACGGAAAAGAATGGCCTCATAAGGTTCATAACACTTTTTTTCCATGGAAAACAATCAATAAAAATTGACGCATGTCCATGTGTTTGCATTTTCCATGGAATCAATACCCATAATACAGCTTAGTTCAGCACAATTTTATCATTTTCATGTAATTCAAAAACCGCCCACGCGTTATAAATTTCTGCTTCCCATGGAAAATATTTCCATAGAATTTGATTTGTTTCCATGTAAGTAATCAAACACATTAGTTTTTCAAATGGAGTGTTTTGAAAGAATTTTAATAAATCATTATGTTCTTATTCTTCATTGCTAGTATTTGGCATTTAGGATTGTGCTTAATATATATACATATATATGCAACATTTTTACAGGTGAATCAGAACTTTGAAACCAATGGAAGCTACAACTGGTATTGGAGTACTTCATTTTCTCAGTGCTTTTACCTTCTATTTCTTCTTCTTTTTCTCTACCCATATTTCACTTCATTGCAAAATTAATTGATTCTTCAAAATCATATGCACTACTTCAATATAATGTACTATCATTTTAAGCAAGTATGTTGTATTTACTCTTTAGGGTTGCGTTTGATGCGCAGGATAAGAGAGCGAGATAGAATAATTTTATCCTATCCCATGTTTAATGTTCGTCAGGATTGAATTATCAAGGAGAATTGTTTATCCCATCAAAACTTCTTATACTACGGAGAGAGGGATTAACAAATCGCACTTAAGAGGTGGGATTGTTTTATTTTATCCAGATGGAATTAAATAATCCTATCCGATTCTCTAATCCGGCGCATCAAACTCACCCGAGGAGTAATATTAATGGCTGTAAGAAAATTTATAAATTAATGGTTGCTTTTGATAGATAGACAAGTGCACGAGGAACTAAACGTTTGGTCATCTTAATAAACCTTGTAAACTTAGGTTCTCAAGGGCCTGGGTTTATCTATGTAAGAGAGTAAAAAAAATTTTAAGGTTGCAGCAAAACGCGACATAAAACGCTAATTTTGGGACACAAGGGCCAAAATTTAGTCCGAGAACAAAGAGTCTCAGCTTTCTACTAAGACAAAAGAAAGGTATGACGAATTAGGCCGTGCGTTGCGCCGTTACAGACGCAGGAAATTGACTTAATTAAAAACAAAATCTATCTCCCTTGATGACCGTTGCAATACGGATACTGAACAAGTCTTTAAGAAAAAAATTAATCGCAATTTTTATGCATTCTTTTATTTAGGAGATAGATTTTAAGAACTTGGTACTTGATTTTTGCCCATTTGGTACAATGTGAAAACATTTCAGCTTTCACTTATATATATGTATATATATATTCTCTGCCGAATGTTGAAATTGTTTGACATCATTATTTAGGGTTGTAAAACAAACTAATTAAGCTACTTGAGCTCGACTCTTGTTCGTTTAAGTGGAAGCTTAATAAGGAATTGTTTGTGAAACAAATGAACGGAGCTTGAACGCATTTTAGAACTTGACATATTAATTAATGAGATCGGCTCAATATATAAGCTCCGAAATAATGTAAAATTATAATAAAAATCAAGCTACTTAAGCTCGAATTGAGAGATAAATAAGTCAAATTTAAACAAATTTACAAGGTGAAAGTCAAAATGTTTTACGAACAAAGCTTAAACAATCCACCACTAGGGTCGACTCGGCTCGTTTGCGATCGTACCATAAATTGGTACTTAATTAACTTTCTAATTGTTTTTTTATCTTTTCGAATAATACTTGATTCCAATTTATGTTACAATTCTTGATTGTTATATATGCATGAAGTGCATAATCTATTATAAATATGAACGTATTAGCTCAAGTGGCATTGACCGTCATCCTTCTACTAGCATAAGTTGACTACAACCATACTAGTGTGAATTATATCTTGACTTTCCTTCTTTGCTAAATACTCACGAGCTTTGTACAAAAAAAGAAGAGAGAGAGAGAGAGAATTAAGTAAATAAACACAAGCTAGCACTTTCTTCTAGAAGGATGCCTTGATTTTGCCAGAATTTCTCCTTTATTCTATTTTTTTTTTTAACTAAATTGTGTCCTCACGAGAACCACATCAGCATTCATGTTATTCATATCCGCATTTTGTCAAAAAAAAAAAAATTAACGAAATTAGCTAAAAAGTTTAAGACATAGCAGTTAATTTACTTCAAGGTTCAGCTTGCCACTTTTTAAATTTCAAGAATATGATTATAATTGAACTCAAACTTTAGCGTTTATTGTATTAATTATCCTGAAATTTAAAAAATGTGTACCTTTCCAATTTTTTAGTATGTGTTCAATAATCTGAATCTAATTTTTGTGAAGATTGATTCCGTGGTACAAGCGTAACTATATAGCACAATTATTTGGAACTTAATTCCTGCAAACAGCAAACCCTTTTTTTAACTTTAGGTTAATAAAGCAACAAAATGGACTATATGTGGGAATTGAAATATAGTGTAACCAAACACTAGAATTTTGAAATTGCATCGCCAAAAGTTAAAAAAGGTATATACATTTTTTTCCACTAGGAAAGGCTGGAAAGCAACGAAATCCAACTCCCTAAAATGCCTTTTTCCATAGAATTATTTTCCCTAGAAATCAATTAGCTGGGATGGAATTCATTGATACCCTAATCCAGGGACGTACGCAATATTTTGATAAAGGGGTACAAGCATAAAACACTGTATATTTCTAGTGTTGCATAGTAAAATTATCCGTTCATTTACTAAAATTATTATATTATTATCTTAAAAGTTAAAATTATGTGCTGTCACATGCACAAAATTAAGTATTTTATAGGCATAGGTAAAGAGCAAACTAAAAAATAAGAGGAAAAAATATTCATCACTCTCTCTCCTGGACTTCAAAAGACAAATGTCTGCATGGTTCTAATTTATTTAAGTCACAACTTTTGGTATATTCTTTTGGACTCCATATCATTTCTCGTATGTAAAATTTAATCATCTTATTTTAAATTAAGAGTGACATTTTTTTTTTGAGATGTGTCAAATTAAAATTCTCGTTTTCTTTTTGGTATATATATAATCAATGGACCAATAATGAAAATTATAGAAGTTAAATATGTATAATTATTGATTTAGAATGTAGTATATTTAGCTTTTAGTTAAGTAGATAGAATTATTTAAGTAAATATCAAATATATAATATGTTTAATATATATATATAAGAAATGTTCAAGTTATTAAGAAGTTTTACACGCATCCATAACTTTTTCTCATATTCATAATTTATCAATTTCACTGTTAGATAAGTTATTTTTATTGTTTTTATCAAACACAATGTTTCAAATCAATTTAATATTTGTAACTATATAATCACTATAATTTTACTTAATTTTTGTAAGGTATATAATTTAACATAAAACATGATTATGATAATGGACTTATGCATCTCTAATTACTTGAATTTTTTGCAAGCATTTTTGAGATATTATAATTAACTAATTCAACAATTGGATTGATGAATTATGAAATTGAGAGAAAGTTACTTGTGGGTGTAAAACTAAGTAGTTTTACACCCAGTGTAACTTAACCATCCCATCTATATATATATAAAAAAAATTAAAACCTGAAGGGGTACGACCATTCCTCCTGGGGAGTATATATGTGACATCTCAAGCCTTAAACGAATTTTATTAGTATTATTTAAATATGTTTAAGCACGTGTTACCAAGTGCGTGTTCAATAATAGAATTTTGCACTTGTTCGTTGTATGGGATTTAGTAAGAAGAATGTGAGATGAGTGCGTCTAAATCATAAAAACTTATGTTAGAATAAAAACTTATGAGGAGCTAATGTAAAATAAAGTAGATGGTGGATTTAGTTGTGAAACTTAGAAATAAAATGAGGTTGGGCGTGAGTAGCACATACTTGTGCTAGGTGTTACTCTCTTGTAAGAATTGTATGACACATCACACATTACAATCTTAATATTTTTGAGAAAAAGTGAGAAAGAGAAAGATGAGGAAAAAGAGAGAAAAGAGAAAGAAGAAGAAAAGTTAGAGAACTAAGGTTAACAAGTTCAAAAACTATGTTATCTACGTTTCTCTCATCCTTTCATCATGTTTATACTAATTGAAATTGGAAAGCCATGATTTAAAACGGAAGACCATGCTTTTGGGTTTGTTTTCTTGGTGTTCTTAGGTGTTGTAATGGTAGAATTGAATTTTCTTGATTATGAAAATATTTAATCGATGAGAAAACAAGAAATTATGCTTAAAATGAGTTGTTTGTTGATATTTAGTAGGGTTTTGTATTAAGATTTGATTGAAAATCATGATGAAAACCTAGACTTTGTATGTGCTCACAGAATAGAGCCACTGCGGGAGAATTGTTATAACTCTTTGTATAAAACTCCGCTACGTGAACAATTAGAAACTAGATGCACAGAACTTTCCAGAAATATATGTAGAGTCATTTAGTTCTTAACCAATTGATACAGTTTAATCCTTAAAGTTAGCTCAATTTCAGTGACTGGATTTTCTGGACAACATGTATGTATTGAAAAATTTTAACTATATCTCATAATGTAGATATTGGATCATGCTCAAATGTTAATTAGCATGATGTTGATGAACATTTTCTACACCTACTATCTAAATTTGATGATGATAAAAGGAATAATTGTAAAAAATGGTAACGTACTTGCCCCTTTTTCTACTTTGATTACCATACTTTCTTTCTTTTTTTCGCATAAAAGTCATTGAACTTTCATATTGTTTTCACTGTTTAGAATCCATTAAGAATACTCAACGGGCATGCTGATTATTTATTTTATATTTTTCTCTGCGAACTTGCCTCGTGAGATCGGTACTAGTGATCGAAGTTCAAAATAATCTGTAAATTGTTTACTATGCCATAGAAAGTCTAGCATCACTTCTATGCCACATATGTGCAACCATGCTTGTGAAATTCATGCCATACTTAAATATCTAAGTCCTCCTACAGGGACATTTATTGGACACAAAAGCCTCGTTTAATTCAAGTATTAGGGTAAGTGGCATGGGATTAATAATTCCAGTATTAATAATACTGAATTATTAATCCTGGTATTAATTTTATACCAATACCCTTCTTGATTCATGCAGTATAAATATTGGAATATCCCATGCTAATATTAATACCATGTTTGGTTATGTAATTTATATACGAGATTATATTTTGGAATAACAAAAAAAATGATAAATAATAATAATAATAATAATAATAATAATAATAATAATAATAATAATAATAATATAGTAGTAGTAGTAGTAGTAGTAGTAGTAGTAATCCCAGAACATTTGTGCTGGGATAAATAATAATATATGGTTCATTTTTCTTAATCTCGGATAAACAATACCATCCCTGGTATTAAATTATACCATAAAGAGTGGTATTAAGGTAGTCCTGATATTAGTAATCCCAGCACATTTGTGCGAACCAAACAAAATATTATAAAAAAAGTAATATTAATAACCCATCCCATTTTTTAATACCCAAATCAAACCAAGGTCAAAAGTAACACTCGAATGCAGCGAGAATGTAATATTGATTAGAATGTACTCTGAAATTAAAGATTGACTCTATACACGCCTCATACTCCAACCAATACAAGATTACTACGTACGTTTAGATATGTTTATTTTTGCGTATGTATATCTATTTGTTGTAATTGAGATTTAGCCGAATCCTCTTACTATATATTCCACTTAATTTCCCATTTCACTTTCTTTTTTTCCGATCATCTATTTTTATTAAAAATAATCGGAACAGTACCATCCTAAACAAACAAAAGGAGGTACGGTTGTGAACAGAAAACAAGGAAAACTCGATCTTTATCCGAGTGTGGAGATAATAAAAAGTTGGATAACAAGAATGTCGTCCAAAACCTTACTCATGCTGAAGAAGATGCATGTTGTCTTTGCTACAGAGACTTCTAGTCATAACATTATTCTGTATTTTCTCCAAATTTGCCCTAGCTAGACGCGCGCAAATATCGCAAGGGGTTTTATTGGTGACATTCTCCTCTAACATAACATTAGTTTCTTTCCAAAGATGAAACTTGTGTGTTTGACATGCTGAATTAGATAACCGGATAGGATTATTTAATCCCATCCAAACGGGATAAAAAAATCCCACCTCTTAAGTGGAATTTGTTAATCTCTCATTCTGTGGGATAAGAAGGTTAAGTGGAATAAATAATCCTCTCGGATATCCAATCCCAACGAACATAAAAAATGGGATAAGATAAAGTTATCCTATTTAGCCTTTTTATCCTGCGCATCAAACGCAGCCTAATATAATATGAGATGGTGATTTAATACAATGTTTTAAAAGGAAAATGCATAAATTGAAGCGTTCTTTTGTAAATAAAGCATAAGCCATTCGTGCATATGCAACCAAGAAAATGTAAGCAGCAACTAACGTGAATTCAAAAGCAGAAGGAAATTAAGCAGTACTATGCATCCTTTCTGTCATTATATTACACCTAGATGTATATCATAACAATCATTTCATGGAAGAATAGCGATCAAATATATACATACATATATATATATACACTAGTCATAATATATATGTATTGCACGTGACTATTTTAGATGTTAGTTTCTAATGTTCAATTTTACAACTTTAGATGCATAAGACAATTCTAATGTTAAAAGTCCAAAAAATTTGTTCCTCAAAATGTATGAAAAACATTTATGGTATATATATATTTCAAATACCGTATAAGTTAAATATGATTTTAATAGATTTTGCTGCGTATTAAAACACCAAAAATTGTTAGTTGATTCTTTCGTGTTAATAAGATCTTTTATTTTTTGATATTTAATTTAATTATTGGGCTTATAATACTTTACAGTTGCATATAATTAATCATAAAAAAAAAAAAAGATGCTACCTCACATGTGCTATTATCAAAAAAAATTGTATAGTAAGTAAAAAAAAAATTTGTTCTCTTGTGGAAGTTATATTTATGCAAGAATGGTATTTATAATCCATTACTTAGTTCATGCTAGACTTGAATTTTGGATGGTTTTCTTATAAATATTTATTAAACTTGTTAGATTTATTTCAAATCAGCATATTCTAACAAAATTTGATTGTTGTGCAAATTATACAAAAATAAAAATAATTTTCATTATTATGAGAGTAATTTGATTGGTGTGCAAATTATACTAAAATAAACAAATTTACATTTTAAAGTAAATGCGAGTTTAAATTATCTAATGTTTGTACATCAACATATAGGACTCAATGACAAGTTTAAAGTTAGATAACTTATCCTTGTATCAGAAACAAACTTAGTCACACAATAATTGAAGAAAAATTACTTAAAATGAATCAATTAGGAATAAAGTACCTTTTTTTTCCAGTTAAAATGCTACTCTATTTGATTTTTTGTTAAGAATATTTATTCTACTCAAATTAATTTGAGGTCTAGTTAAGACTCTCGATCTCCCCTTCACGCTGTAACTATTATTAACATCACTTAGACATTCACTCCTATTATCGCATAAGATTCTTGTCACGGGTGGAATTAGAGGGGGAGGCCACCCCAAAAGAAATAATAACTGCTAGCACGTGTATAGGTAGCCCAACCCACTAATATTTATATTTAGTATGTCTGTTAACCTATTACTCAATACCCATTGTCCATTGCTTGTGAGCCATTGAAAGTAAGTAATATTATATAAATATGAAAATTTATTGTTTAATATTTTTTAACTTGTATTTTCTTCTTGTTGTAGTACGGATTGAAATTCATAACAGGTTATATTTAATTTTGAAGTATTTTTATATTTAGGGGTAGAAATTTTATTATTGTTCGTTGTTTGCTATATTAACCTTTTATTCTCTTAGAACTCCCATCAATGTAGTCCTTATAAGGCTTTTATGTAGGAATCCTAATGGAAGTATAATAGAAATTAGTGGTACTTTTGTTTTTTGAGCATATAAATTATTGGTACTTAAAATATAAAAACTATGTGATTTTCTAGAAGATATTTAAATTAAAAAGAACAATAGAATCCAATTGAATGTCTAATTAACTATGGATACTTTTAATTTAATAACAAGTATATGATAGAAATCCCTGGCCAATTGATAAAGATACAAAATACTTTTAGTATAAATCAACAATAGTTTCGGATTTTTTGGTCCAAATACAGTACACTGTTAGTAGTAGAATTATAATGAGTTAATAATAAAACTAAAACGGAGATTTGTACGAATCCTAATATAAATTGAATATATTATTGGTATTGCAATGTCTAATCCTTCTTGTGCTATTGCATTATCGCCTTGCGATGAAACATTGTCTCTCATAAAGTGTTATGGCATTTGAATCAACCCTCACCTTTCAATTGGGAGTCGTGAGTTTGATTCTCCATCCCCTCGCTCACTTGTAAGTCATAATAAGAAAGAGACTCGGACCGTCATTTTCTAAAAATAAAAAGAGTAGGTTTCTTTGAAGAGGACATGTCGCATTTTTCTTTTCCCTTTTATCTCGAGCCAAAACATCTTTTTGGTTGGGTGGGGATCACAAAAGCACACGAGGCGCATGCGACTAAACATAAAGGCTTGCCTCGGTGACTCATGAAGTACCGGCCAAGTGTTGAAGCCGTTTTTGTGAAAAAAAGGTTTTAAGCGAGCTTTCTGAACACCTTAACTAGCTAAAAGCTTAAGTTGTTAGATAGTAGACCAATGACGTCATCCTTTACAACCAAATATGAAATTACTATTTATCTTTACAGTGATTTGTCAAATTGTCTTCTGTACCTCCCGAAATATTTGTTGTTTTGAATGAGCAAGGGCTTACCTTTGTCAATGCTTTTGTAATAAAGGTTTGAACCATGAAATTTGCATGCGTAACTTCCATATAAGAAGATAGAAATAGGCACAAGAAGCATAAATTTAAGCTTGTAGCCTTGTAGACAACTTATCTAACATTTAGCTTACTAATGCATTTTTTTCATTACTTTCAGACTATCACGAGACCTTCATGAAAAATCTGCAGGTGGCTAGAAGGAAGGTCATGAAACATGGCACTAATCAAAGATACAGGAAGATGTGAGAAATATCTGAGCTAGCAGCCATCACACATTCCATTCTTCACAAGAAAGAAGAACAGCTTCGTGCATCTGTGGCTCAATCCTCGCATTCTAGAGCTACAACAAATAGCAGTCAGCAGAGTTTGGTGCAACTAACATTCAACATAACACTACAGTGGATAATAGTCAAATTCCTGTGACACCTAAGACTGCAAACTCCGTGGATACTATCGGGAACCCTCTAAATCCGCAGATATTTGAAAGTGGTAGAAGCAACTGTCATCCGTTTTCCCGGTTGATTGCCATTCACAGAGTGGAACCATCTAAATAAGAAATAGTAGTTCAAGCTGGTAACATGAAGTTGAAGTTGAAACTAGTGGATGTTGTTCCTTGAGAGGTAAGTTTGCATTTGTCGGTATGATTGCATGATCTTTTTTTTGTTAAAGATCGTGCTTTTGTGATCTGCATTGGCGAGTGTGGGAGTTTTCCTAGGTCTAAAGTCTCAACGTTGCTTCCAACAATTTGTCTTACAGCAAGATGGTATCTCGATCATTAATACTTTAAAATATGGTCAATGTTCAGGAGATTTACTGAATTACATATTTGAACAGTTGTAGAGGTAGAAAATAGGTTGTGAAGCCGGCATATTTGCTGATGCCTCAATATCCTGGACAATGGTCCAAATGAGATTGGGAACCTCAATCTGAGTAACAGGTTGCTCAAGCTAGGGATAATTAGTGTGAGGTACGAACTGACCCAAGTGTATATACTAACACCATTTCTTGAATGTAATAAACATGGAATAATGAGCTTCAAATGAATCAAACCCTGAGACGTGCACGAAAGGCTACAAATTATACACCATTTACATAAAGTCAGCATTTGTGTTTGTGAAAGGTTCTTGGAGATGGTCAACAGGAACCTCTCATTATCATTTTGGTTGCAAAAGAGTACAAGAGCGCACGGGTTCTTGACAAAAGCTGTGTTCTCAAATGATTGTACGTGATTGTTAATGTCAATTGGTCGGAAATAGGTCGAATAAGCATACATGTTCTGCAAATCCATTAGTTATATATGTCGGTTAGGATACTGTAAATAATAGTAAATACACCCTCAAACCTCCAAAAAAGCAAAGGTTCTTTTGTAAATCAAGCAGTAATTCCCTCCCTGGTATAAACTATTAGAGAGTGAAATTAGAATCTGTTTGACTATTTGCCCATAATCAAGACTAAACTACAATAGGTGTCCAAGTTGGATTGATAAAGCTGGTTGCCAATTCAAACTTCACCGCACAAAAATCACATAATAGTTTGATCATAACTGAAGGAAATCAGACTCAGGATTAAAGAATCATCAGGCAGCAAGTTATGCTCACCTTGGAATGACCCGACTTGTGAAGCAAGACCACACTCACCAAAGTTCACAAGAATGTTAGGCATGACCTTCAAATGATTCTGTGGATCAAAAATACAGTTAATATTCGTCACGATCACCAATTGACGTGATTTTTTTCGATATTCTTGAGACAGACCAGCCACAAAGAACGGATCACCAATTGATGTGATTTTTTCCCGATATTCTTGACAGAGACCAGCCACAAAGAATGAAGTGTCGAATTCTTGTAATCACCACCCTTTTGGCCTAACCCAAAAAGGACAAATAACAAATCATCACATTAATAACAATAAAAATTAAGTTAAGTAAAAAGTACATATCGATCGGTGGTGTAATGATACCTGGATCAACTAAATAACTAAAATAATGTGTTAAAAGAGTGTTGGACAGTATTTTATGCAGACCCCACAGTCCCACAAACACCTTTTAACATGTCATTTGGCTATTTAGTTTGTCCATGTAGCATTATTATTCATAAATGATAAATTTGGCCTACTAAACTTCTCACCTACCAGCATAAACAAAATAGAGTCAGTGCTCTAAAATTTTGATCTTCTCAAGGCAGTTCTGCATGTGCTGGTTGACATCAGCTGTGAGGCGTGTCCCAGCGACAAGCTTGTAGTGCTCAAATTTTAATTCATCACACTTTAAAGCTGCAGTTCTACAAGCCTTGACACTTCCTAATTCAAGAAAAAAAAATCGGGTGTTAGTGAGAAAATCTTCCTGTTACAAAAAGATATGGCTGGATGCATGGAAATGATATGTTCCTGCTATATTTAACTGATGATGACGAGCTGCTATCCAAATTACAAAAAATGTATATAGGATAACTCATCCCATCCAAGTTGTTATCAAGAAAACTATCGCTACAAACAATAATCCAAACGAGCTTTTACTTCATTTGGGGTATAATAGAATTCATTTCTCATTTTGAAAAGAGTGATAAATTTTATTCTATTAAGAATAAGTCCTTTTTCCACTTACCCAAGTTACTTTGAATTAGTCCCACGCTTACTTTCTATGTGATATCAAAAGCACCATAGAATTAACCATATTCCATGAATGAATCAGATGCAAAATACCAAATTTTTAGCAAAAGTATTTAACAGATCTAATGCAATATTAATCACCAAGATGAGTCGCCTCTTGGTTCCCAGAGAGGCAAAGTTAAAGAAATGGCAAATAAAAAATTAAGTTAAGGCACAGCTATATTCAACTGTTTGTCTCTCTCTCCTATCTCTTTTCATGAAATATGGATGGAAAATTAAGATAAGAGACTGCTGCAGTCTTAATTCTTAAAACAAATAATAAATGTCAACTTTGCTGCCGCTTGACTCACCACTCAGGTCCAGTAAGTTGAACATCACCGGGCAATTTCCGATGCTCCTGACCATGGTAATTGCTGACCAAACTTTTTGGTACTCCTCCCTCGAGGTTCTGATAATGCACAGTTTTGTAATGGGATTCACGTACTTCACTGCACAAAAATCATATGATAGTTTGATCATAAGTTCATAACTGAAGGACATCAGACTCAGGATTGAAGCATCATCAGGCTGCAAGTTATGCTTACCTTGGAATGAGCTGACTGATGAAGCAAGACCACACTCACCAAAGTTCACAAGAATGCTTTCTTTGACTGCTTTTGACACATTAAATTGGGTAACTATAATAGGGTCCTCTGTGGCAAGGTCTCGATTTGGATCCAAAAAAACTTCCATTACCAAGTATCGGTTTTTAAATCCCACCATGATTCTTCACATTGTCAAACGCAATCAATACGTTAAATTCAAATTATGAAACTCGTGGAGAGGTCATTTCATAGAATAATGCAAGACTGCAACAAACTACATATAAAGAAATGGTTGAACAAAACTCAATCGAAAATTATTTATGTGCAGACTTGAAAATTATATAAATATCAATATTATTTGCGTGCAAATTAATACAGAAAACAATAAAGACAATATTCAATATGACCCCGACCTATCATATTCTACTTTCTAAAAGAAATCCTTATCGGTGTATCCCTATTGCATCCTTCTCGCCATATTCTTAGAATCTTAGGTGCGGCATGTATCAAAACTACGTATAAACTTATATTTCCTTCGTTCTTCATCGTTTTCTTAATCACCACAACAATGGTGCAGTGGCTTCTCCCCCCGCTCTTGTCTCTAACGCTGTCGAGAATCCTCTCTGCACCAATTCAAAACATTTTCCCTTTGATCTTTGTTCAAATCTTCATCGGATCTAGACTCATGTTTGTGCAAATTGGTTGTAAACTAGGGCAGATCTAGATTCAATTACTTCATATCTTTGTTAGATTTTTTGCCCTAATCATCCCAATAAAATTTTCATCAGACCCTTTGCCCAAATTCCCCCCCTAATCTCAACTGTGATTGATGTTGCTTCTATATACAAAATATATAACACACATGCGTATATATGTGTGACTGTGTGTATAGTAAGCCACGAAGTTGCTGGCCAATCTCTTTTTATTTTATATGTTGTAATGTTGCAGATTGGTTGTGAAGAACATTGAATCTGCAATTTTTCTTTTCTTTCCTAGTAAAAAATTGGATCTATAATGCATATGAGATAGGTATGGTTATATAAAGGGTACTTAAGGAAATTTGTTGTAGTGGAGAAAGATTGGAGAGTAGGATTGCTATTTGAACCAAACAATGGAAATGAATCCTATGTTCCGGGAAAGGAGCTTTCCTGGAATTTTAGATGCCAATTCCATTCCCAAAGCTCAAACCAAACAAGCCCCTAATTGTAATTTCCCTAATCAACGAGGAATCAACCTATAATCCACTAATTTATTCATATGCATGATACATTTATGCCTCGTTTGGTTGCGTAAATTATTTCATTTATGATCGTTTCATTGTAAATTAACAAATTGTAAATGTTTTCATTTTAAAAAAAAAAAATTGTGGTGCAATTTTTTTACCTTGAACTTATGTGATAGTTATAAGTTATGCAACTTCAATTATATATTTACGTTTTCATATTTAATGTCTTAAATATTAGCTCAAGTTTATAACTTTATATACTAGTTCATTTTTACAACTAAACACTCAAATTAGATAATTCATGAATTAAATAATTTTAAATTGCTCAATTTGTAAATTGAAAGACAACCAAACGGACTCTTTAAGGTTTAGTCTTTTAGTAATTTCATACACGAATTTGACAACTAACAATGGTTCTCACTAAGCTTTTCATTCTGCTAGCTGCCAACAGAAAATAGTTTTGCAACAGAGATAAAAGGATAACATATATGGACCGAAGACATAATTAAAGCATAAGAATGTGTACCTTGGGATAGGTTGAGAGTTTTTGCGTGGAGCAACAATTAGGGTTCGAGCATAAGAAGAAAGAAATCAATTGATGAAGGCCGGAAATTAGGGCTCAAACGGCGATTGCAGTAGCTAGGGATCGAAATTAGGACTCCACGGCGACGCGTAGTGAGTGTTGTAGGCTTAAAATCATAAAATATTAGCTAGGCGTAGAACAAGCCAACGAGCTAATCGAAAAATATTTTACGAACGCTGAAAAAAAAAATTATAATAAAATAAATTAACGTGATTTTTAGAAGTATAGGAAAAAATATATATTAGTATTGAGTATAGTTTATTTAAAATTATAATTTTAGAAAAAAGTATAAATTATATTTTTATTTAAAATATAGTAAAAAAAATTAATCTTGAATATAATATTAAAATTTTAGCAAAACTTGATCTAATATTTAATATTGAATTCAAAACTAATATGTTATTTTCGTAAAATTTATATAATACAAAAATTATCTGGTAGAAAAACATAATTTTGATTATAACATTACAAACTCTAGTATAACTTAAGTTAATATTTAATGTCATATCCAAAATTATTATATTGTCTTGATAAAATCTGTATAATGAGAAAATTGAATGCAAGAAAAACTTAATTTCGGTTACAATATTATAAATTTTAGTAGAGCTTAAAAATGAAATTTCATCAAAAAATGTTCAAGCTAGAAATGTTAGAGTGGAAATAAACAGCTAGAAGATGAATTGACGGAGGATATTGTTTGCTTTTCATCTTTACTAACCACAGTTTACTTTAACTTTTTAGAATGCAATATTTTTATTTACTTAATTAAAGTGTATATACTTATTAATTTAATCTTCTAACTTCTTCTTTCGTAATCTAGTTATTCCCTCTCTTTTTCTCTCAAACCTTTTCATTATTAGTTAAAAAAAAGCTCCATTATGTGCTATTCACAATAATCTATTAAATTTGTTTTTTAAGAAGAATAAATAAGAGTTTTTTGTTTGGCCAATGTACACACCATGTTAAAACAAAGTTCTACCATAGATGAATGTTTACTCAGTTCCTAGGAATCAAATGTTGTTTATCATACTCGGTCGAAAAGAATCGGGTAAACACAAATCATTTGGTTCTTAGGATTAAATAGAATTGAAAAAATGACCCAAAGCCTAATTCGGTTTTTTAGAACCGAACAACCTGTACTTTATTTGGATCCGTTGGGCCAAGTATGATAAATGATACTCTATTCCGAGAAACTGAGTAAACGTTCTTCGTGTTTTGTTTCTTTTTTTTTAACTTTTTTTTACATTTATTTGTATCTAGCGATTTATAAATGAAAGAAAATATAAAAGAATAACAAAAATAAAAGTATCATATTTCTTTTAGAGAGCGATGATGATTGGGATGGTGGTACGTAGAAATAAATGATGATCACCAAGGAAGAAAAAGGAGGAGAATGTTTTAATCATTATATTTAAGTGATTTAGAATTATTAAATTATTATTAATTTGAGTTTAATGTTTTAATTATTAATTAAAAATAAAAAAATAGTGTGTATCAATAAAATAATTAATTTTTTTTTTATGTTGGCGTTTGTAAATAACATCTCCTAAAAATAAAATCACCATTTTTCTTCAAACTTATTTATTTTAAATCGGTTTATATTCTTTTTGCATCAGCCACTTTTTACAAAAATCACGCCCTTGGTTTGAACAAAAAAAAACTGAAAAGCCAAAGCAAATAAGAATATCCCAGAATCTCATGAAATATCACAGAACCCCCTTTCTCTCTCTCTCTCTAAAACCTTCCCCTCAAAACCCCAAAAATGCAGTACAATAACTTGGGTAGATCAGGGCTGAAGGTATCCCAACTCTCCTACGGTTCGTGGGTGAGTTTCGGCAACCAGCTGGATGTGAAGGAAGCCAAAACCCTGCTCCAATGCTGCAGAGACCACGGCGTCAATTTCTTCGACAATGCTGAGGTCTACGCCAACGGCCGAGCCGAGGAGATCATGGGTCAAGCCATTCGTGAGCTCGGCTGGAAAAGATCTGACATTGTTGTTTCCACCAAGGTATTTATTTTTGGGGTTTTTAATTGTAGCGGTTTATCGTGATCCCAGCGTTTTCTGTTACGTTACATTTAGTATTTGGGTTTGTTTGTTTTTTAACATCGGAATGCCGAATGCTGAATGAAACCTGAAAAATGGGTTTGATTTTGTTTTGCTCTGAATGCTGAATAGATGATATTTATGAATAATTAATGAATGAAATGATTGGGGCTCAATTGAAATCACTAAAGTTAAATTATGCATTCAATGTAGGAGTTGCCTCTTAAATTCAACACCAAGAAGGGACAATTAGACGCTATTTCTACTTGTTAATGCTCAATAGATTTTCGTATAAAAACAAACACCGCCTTACTTTTTCCCATATTTGAGGGAAAATTTGAGCAAGAACTCATACATGGAGGGAAGATCTCTAATTGCGAACTCAATTCTCTCCATATTTGGGGAAATTTTTAGGTGAAAATGCTCTCTAATAATGAATTTCCCCAATTATGGGGATAGATTTTGTGGCATTAGAGTCATTTCAAAATAAAATCATTAAAATTTGCTTTGGAAGAACATTTGGGGAACCCCTATTGATTCTCTCAAATTCGGGAAGATTTATGGGACTGCTCAAATACGGGGAGAGGATATGGGGGGGCTGTAGTGTGTTTTTATAAGATTTCCCCCCAAATTTAAATTTCGGACAAATATCGGGGTGGATTGGACTTGCTCTAATACTTATTTATTATAGTCGGATATTATTTTTAGTATCAAAATACCAATTGAAGCTAATTTCCCCAACAGATATTCTGGGGCGGGCCCGGTCCCAACGACAAGGGATTGTCAAGGAAGCATATAGTTGAAGGGATTAAGGCGAGTTTGAAGAGGCTGGATATGGAGTATGTTGATTTGATTTACTGTCACCGGGCGGATACTTCAACACCGATAGAAGAGACGGTTAGGGCTATGAATTATGTGATTGATAAAGGGTGGGCGTATTATTGGGGCACGAGTGAGTGGTCTGCTCAGCAGATTACGGAGGCGTGGGGAATTGCCAAGAGGTTGGATCTTGTGGGGCCGATTGTGGAGCAGCCTGAGTATAATTTGCTGACTAGGCACAAGGTAATTGCTTATCTATTCATTATTTTTTTTTCCATTTACATTTCCATTTCCATGTTGTTAATGTTTGTTATTTGGTTGTGAAATTTGATTACTGAGTTGCAAGGAAAACTTTGTGAGATTATGCCTGTAAATTTTGCAGGAAAGTTTAGTTTACAGGGAAAGTGTGCTTGGTGGGTTTGATTGATATAGTAAACGAAAGGACTGTGGTTTACGTTTACACTATTTTCCATATCAGTGCTATTGATTTTCATTATTTTTGATACCAACCAAACTGGGAGAATTTCATTTGCATGAAAAACTATTCAATTTGAAAAGAATTTCCACTCCAGTGGGTTTTCAATGAAGCCAAACATGGCCTATATTGGTTTGCATTTGTGTGAAATGGTTACGGTTCGTTTTTGGGTATCTTTGGTACTATTATCTGGAAATTTGAATTTAGGGAGTATTTGGTTGGGTTAATTTTTTCATTTTTTATTAAATGGGGATTTATTAACTTTGAGGTAGAAAGGTAAACTTGAGAAAGTTATTCAGTTGCAGGGCAGAATTTCTGATACTTGTATGGGTTTGCGTTTATGTGAAATGGGTACCTTTTATTTTGGGGATATGTTTAGTAGTATGATCAGGAAATGTGAATCTTGGTAATCTATTTGGTCCCCAATTTCATATTATTGGACTACTAGCTTTGCATCTGTGTTTGTATTGGTTTAATTAATTTTTGTTCTCTTGGTTGTAAATTTGGGTTGGAAGCTACTGGGTAATTAATTGTTCAAACACAAAATGCTTGTGTAAATCCAATAAGGATTTTCTTGGTGAAAACATTGTGGTTATTGGTTTTGCTTCAATGGACTTCAGCACACCTTATATCTTTAATGTGATAAAAAGAATTTGTTTCCGTTAGGGGAAAAAGAAATTATAAAAAAAGGATACTTTATGTTAACTAATACGCATATGTGGATGTAAATTGGTTTGTTGCCCTAAGTTTACTGGGATATACTCTTATTATGCCTGTTCATAAGAACTAAGAAGCTTGATGTTTGGTGAAATTTGGATAATTTGTGATCTCCAGTAGCCCTAAGTTTACTATTCTTTTTGTGTAGTGGGTTATAGAGGGGAATTGAGCCCATTGCTAATAGTCTTGCATGCGGAGACTTATTTGTGTAGTGTTTACATTCTTGGATCCTCACGCTGAAGGTTTTATTGTTCATGAGTCAATAACTATAGGGAAAAAAATGTTATCTGGTTAATTACTTTTGAGCTAGTCACTTTAAGGCATTTGTTGAGCCGAAGTCAATTCACAGGAAGACGAGATAAAGTTTCATGGGTTTTTTACTTTGGTCTTTTTGGTTAGAGCTAAGAAGCACGGCTGCATCATACGGATACGCAGAAGCAATAATTTTAAAAAATTAGGATGTGGATTTGCTAAGGTTATGTCTATTATCATATATAATTTGATACATAATTACATATGCAAAATAAGAACATATCACTCATTAATTGTTTTTAGTGTCCGATTTTCAGGCTGTTTTTTGTGTTTTGGTTTTTAGAGTCTTAGTGGTGGTGTTTATGTGGCGTCCAGTGTTCTTTTTTGGGTTCCTGTAGGGGACATCTTGTCCCTTCTTCTGTAAATTTTGGCTATGTTAATAATATTTGGTTTCTTATCAAAAAAATTAAAATATATACATGTACATCTGTAATTATGTAAACATAATCTTGATAATTTATAGCACCCTCACACCCTTACATTCCTGCGCGCCTAGCATAATCATGTAATCCCACTTATGTTTCAATTAAATGTCTAAGTTGATTAATTAATAGTTGTACTTTTTTGGCATGCTCAAAGTAATAACTCCATTTGCAATGTTGGTTGTTAGAAGTCTTCAAGAGTATCGATATGAAACTAAGAATTTATTCATTACGTTATGGCAACGTAGTATTGGATAAATATCCAAGTGTGTCCACAAATTATTGGTAATTAAGTATTTGGTCATTAATTCTGGATAAATAAAAGTAAGTAGTGCAATGGATCCGAGAGTATCAGTTTTTGGTATGTATCCAGTATGGATACGCCAACTTCCTAGAAGTATCCCTTCTTAGGGCTCCAGTATTTGACTCTTCAGATATTTAGTTTTCATGCACAAGGGCATTAATTTAGTTTGTCATTTGTAGGCAATGTTTGTAATTCTTAGAGGTTTGAGTTCTTTCTTTTTCTTTAGTCATTAGCTTCACTATTAATCCAGGGTTGCTTACTTTTTGTAGCTTATAGGGGGTATCTACTACTCAACTTTTGTGCAGATATATTTATTTTGCACTTGGTGCTTTTATGTCACCAATCACTTTCATGTCCTCTTTATACTATATATAGTTTTTGGAGCTATGGCAAAGAATCGAGGGTGTATTTGATTGGCTTATATGGAAAAAACTTTAATTCTTTGAAAAAAATTATGTGGGAAATGAAAGCCTAGGGTGTGTTTGATAGCAAGCATGGCATTGGGATTGAATAACATCCAATTCTATGCAATTGGTTTTTTGGCAATTCAATTCATTCCATGGAAATTCATTTGCAATTTTTTTTAAGAAACAGAAAATATTATTAATAAAAAGAAGGATACAAGTTTAGGGGACAAGGGGTTCCCATACAGACAACGCAACAAATCATTGACAAATGTTTGATTGCACACTTTTCTACCTAGAATTGAACTTTTGTCCTCCACTACTTAGAGTTCCAAATACATGGAAGGAGGGTAAAAATTTAATTGCCTAGACTTGTTCATCAACGTCTTGTACCATGGAATTGGGTGGAAATCAATTGCCAAGAAAATTTAGGAGATCAAACACCAGTTTAAGTTGTCTCTTTCTTTTTTTTTTATAAAACAAAGAGCACTAAAAGTTGGAAAAGTTCATGTTCACCACCTTTTGCCAAGTATTCCACAGAAAGCTTTGGCAATCAAACACCGCCCTTTTGGTGGTGGTTCTTGAATTACACAGAAAATTGAAAGATTGGGCCAAAAAAGTTACTTCATGAACATTATGCAACCAAAACCACAAAGATGGAAGATATGATATCTGGATACATTTTCCATGGAAGAAAACTTCCACTGAACACACCCTAAATAATTTACTATTATATTTTTCAAATCTTTGTATATTTAATGACTAAATATCATTCTGGCTTGTTTTCTAATCCTGTAGGTTGAGGTCGAGTATGTTCCTCTGTGCAGCAACTATGGCATAGGTCTTACTACGTGGAGTCCACTTGCTTCTGGTGTACTGACTGGAAAGTATAATGCAGGAGTTGTCCCTCCCGATAGTCGATTTGCACTGGAAAATTACAAGGTATTTTCATTCCATATCTTCTTTTATAATTACTCGAGTATCATTTTCATTTTGAAAATTTAATCAATATTTGGATAGCACATCTATCAGCTATGAGTGTTATGTTATCTATATGGCACTATGGCAGATATACAAATGCATAATAAACTCAAGTAGTTTGCACCAATGATTCATGTCCTTGTTGGCCTCTTTTTGGTTTTGCAAGAGTGCAGTTTCGAACAGGCCTCCTCAAGAGTGATTTCAATCACTCTAGAGAAGACCAGAAATCTGGATCGTTCTTTTAAAATTGGCTGACTTAGATTTTGATAGATAGTGTTTGCCGTTGGCGATGACTCACTTGGACAGAAACTACTTGTCAAACTCCGAACCATCTAATTTTAAAAGAGGGTCCAGATTTCGTCAAGGTATTTTCATTCCATATCTTCTTTTATAATTACTCAAGTATCATTTTCATTTTGAAAATTTAATCAATATTTGGATAGAGCATTTATCAGCTACGAGTGTTATGTTATCTATATGGCCCTATGGCAGATATACAAATGCATAATAAACTCAAGTAGTTTGGACCAATGATTCATGTCCTTGTTGGCCTCCTTTTGGTTTTGCAAGAGTGCAGTTTCGAACAGGCCTCCTCAAGAGTGATTTCAATCACTCTAGAGTAGACCAGAAATCTGGATCGTTCTTTTAAAATTGGCTGACTTAGATTTTGATAGATAGTGTTTGCCGTTGGCAATGACTCACTTGGACAGAAACTACTTGTCAAACTCCGAACCATCTAATTTTAAACACAGGGTCCAGATTTCGTCAAGTCTCCTTGAGCTTGATTTTCATCACTCTAGAGGAGCCGAATATGTGTTGGGTGTTACTCTTTGTGGCTTATTATAATATGGTCCTTTGCATCATGTTTTTAACTTTATTGCCACAATTCCAGTTTTTATGAAATAACTAAACTAGGTTGATTAAAAAAGAAAGAACTTTTAGTCGGCCGTTGTTATCATCTGTTGTCTTCTCCTCCACCTTCTATACTTTAACACCTACAGAATCCTTCACAAAAATAGTGATGAGTAAACTTTGCTCTCTAAGATTACAGAAGGACTAGTCCTCGGGGCTGGACCATTGTTCGACGGGGATTTCTGGGAGTTTCTAAGCTAAAACAGCCAAAATTTCTTCACCGAGCCCCCTTATGGACTTCCGAATTATAATCTTCTCCAACTCAGATTTATTGTCCAACTTACCTTTCCTGGATGTCTCAAATTGATACTCCCATTTCCTTTTTGGGACAAAATGAACATACCAAATTTCACAATAGAAAATAAGTTGTATCCTTGACCATTAATTTAGTTGAATTTATTGTTTCGTTAAAATGTACCAAAGTGCGACTATCAATTTGAAATAGAGGAAGTATTTTCGATGGCCAACATTTTGTACAGGACGTAACTGTTAAGCTGTGAGTTGCACTCTGTATTTACAACTAATAACCACCAAGACCAGCACATTTATAGCCTGTATTTACAGTATGAATTATGAAAGAACCATTATCATATTCTTTACCCCCATCACTTTGAAATTGTTGATGCACAACGGAAAATTGGGTCTTGATAATGGTTCTTTCATCTATCTTTGTACTTCTCTTGGGATTCATCGTGGTCTCTCCTGCCCTCACACACCTGCACAAAATGGTCTTGCAGAACATAAACACCGTCATATAGCAGATATGGCACATTTATAGCCTGTATTTACGGTATGAATTTACAGCTCAACAGTAACAATAACTCGATCTGAAACGTTAAGCAATAAGCAGTTATATATTAATGGGTGGACCCTGGATGAATTCGGGTCACGATTGGGTCTACCCATTTAATCCGTCTATCTTAACAAATTGGTTAAGGCTTTACCCACAAATTTCATTAAGACCCGTTAACAACTCATAATCGGTTTATAGCAAATTAGTGGTCTTAATGGGTTAACCATAATTACCCAATACCCTTTGTTGGTTTATTCTGACTAATAATGAGAGGTCGGAAAGGGAAGGAATGAAAAGAAGATTGGAGGATTTGATCATGAAGGAAGAAATTTCTTGGAATCAGAAGGCGAGAATCAAAGGTGTTAAGGAATGGGACAACAACACAAGGCTCTTTCATAGAATTGCTAGTGGTAGAAAGGTAAGTAAGATGATCAACAAGATTGAGAACTCGGAAGGCAACATCTTACAAAAAGAGGAGGATATAGTGGAGGAAATTACAAGTTTCTTTAGCAAGTTATACACTGAAGAAGATGGTTTAAAGTATGGGATAGAGGGACTTGAATGGGCTAGTATTAGTGAAGGGAATAAGAGTTTGCTAGAGAGACCATTTGAGGAGGAGGAAATCAAAAAGGCGCTGTTTCAATGTGATGGAGAGAAAGCCCCGGGGCCTGATGGTTTCACTATGTCGGCTTTACAAAATGGGTGGGATATAATAAAAGAGGACTTGATGACAGTTTTCCATGAATTTTTTTGACAAAGGGGTGGTTAATGCAAAGACGAACACGACATACATTTGCTTAATTCCAAAGAAGTTAAATTCTATTAAGGTTACGGATTTCCGACCAATTAGCCTGGTGACTTCTCTTTATAAAATCATGGCGAAAGTGCTATCTTTGAGGTTAAAGGAGGTGCTAAATGATACGATTGATCAAACTCAAGGGGCTTTTGTTAAGGGCAGGCAAATCATTTTTTTTTGATCAGAAAATAGACTTATATTGAGAAAAAATCAATACAAGCAAAGAGGGACTGATGGTTTACAAGAAGTCGACCAAAAGACCCAAGGAAAAAGAAAGCACAAAAAAACAACAAACACAAAACATGGAGATAAAGAAATAATCAGAAAAACGAACAACAAAAAGACTCCCCACAAAAACCCCGGGCCCAAGTTACGGACAATCTTTCAAACCACAGCTGCGGACCAATCCCTCCTTAGATCATAAAGAGATAACGAACTGAACAAATTGGACGTGTAGGCCCAAAGAGATGCGTATGATTTAACCCTCTCCCAGACTTCATCGACGAGTTCTGATTTGCCTTCGAATATTCTTCTATTTCTTTCCCCCCAAATACACCATAAAATAGCCATAGAGCATGACCTCCATAAAATTTTATTCTTCTTCTTGTTGCCTCTAAAGCTCCATCCAATCAATAAAAGATCAAACCACGACTTAGGAAACACAGAGATAATACCCAAATCTCTACGAAGATTATTCCAAATAGAATGAGCAAAAGGGCAGTGAACAAGTAAATGATCAATCGATTCGCCATTGCGTTTGCACATTACACACCATGATGGAGATAAAACCATATAGGGCTTTTTAATTTGAAGTATATCATTCGTATTGACTTTTCTCCATGCAGCCAACCAAGCTAGGACTTTCACCTTAGGAGGGATACCCACCTTCCAAATCGAATTATAAATTGCAAAGGACCTGCCATTAGAAGAGGAAGTTCATATCTCAAAATATGACTTTGTTGAAAACAGCCCAGACTTCTCTCCCACCCAGATTCTGCAATCTGCTTCAAGGCTACCCGAAAATTCGTTCTCCACCATATTTATAAGCCTTAAAAAATCGTTAGTCTCCCTGTCATTAAAGTTCCTACGAAAATTGAGATTCCAATTAGCTACAGATCCTGATTCCCTGGCCAAACAAGAAGCAATAGATGGAAAATAAGGAAGGTATCGTATTTAAAATTGATTTTGAAAAAGCGTATGATCATGTGTGCTGGGATTTTCTAGATTTTGTATTGGAAAAAAAGGGGTTTGGAGAGAGATGGAGAAAATGGATTCGAGGTGGCCTTTCATCGACAAATTTCTCGGTCATAATCAATGGCAAACCAAGGGGACGTTTTTGGGCAAGTAGGGGCTTAAGGCAGGGTGATCCGTTGTCCCCCTTTTTATTCATTTTGTGGCAGATGTTCTTAGCAGATTGGTGAAAAAAGCTTTGGAGGCTGATTTGATAGAAGGCTTTGAAGTAGGAAGCGATAAAGTTAAAATCTCTCATTTGCAATTCGCCGACGATAGCATTTTCTTTTTATCAAATCGGATCAATAATGTCAGTAATTTGGTGGGGATTTTGGATATCTTTTCTCGAGTGTCGGGGTTAAGAATAAATATGGCAAAGAGCAGCTTTGTGGGTATTAACATGGAACCTGATTGTATTGATCGTATTGCAGCTGAGGTGGGATATGTTCGAGGTTCCTGGCCTTTGAATTATCTCGGTATGCCCCTCGGGGGTAACCCGAATAGTTTGGCATTCTGGGATCCAGTCATTGAAAGAGTTTCAAGGAAACTAGAAGGGTGGCATAAAGGTGGTCTATCCAGAGGTGGTAGGTTGACTTTGTTACAAGCAGTCTTGGGAAGTATGCCTGTGTATCTCATGTCGGTCTTTAGAATGCCGTGTAAGGTGATAGAAGCTATTGAAGCGATGATGAGAAATTTTTTTTGGGAAGGTCGGGGAGAACATAAGAGGGATCACCTTGTTAGATGGGATATAGTTTCTTTACCAAAGAAATGTGGAGGTCTTGGGGTAGGGAATTTAAAGTTCAAAAATATGGCATTACTCGGTAAATGGTTATGGCGATTTCCATTGGAAAGTAAATCTCTTTGGCATTCAATTATTCTTAGTAAGTTTGGTAATCACTCTAATGGGTGGGACGTGAATACACTTTTTAATGCCACTCTTCGCTCCCCATGGAAATCCATTGCTAGAATTTGGGAGAAGTATATGGAAAATATCAAATTGGTTTTAGGAAGGGGGGATAGAATTCGGTTTTGGGAGGATGTATGGGTTGAGTCTAGCTCTTTAAGAGATCAGTTTCCTAGATTGTATCGTTTATCCCTTTCTCAGAATGCGGTCATTAGTTCGGTTCTTAAAAGGCAGTCCTCCTCCGATTTCTCTTGGGACTTAAATTTCTCAAGGAATTTTAATGATAGGGATATTGTTGATTTTACTTCTCTTTTGGGTATTATTGGAAATACTCATTTTAATTTCAATTCGGGGGACAAAAGGGTGTGGGTGGGCTCTTCTTCAGGCGAATTCTCTTGTAAGTCTTTCTTGGAATGCATCTCCTGTTCTTCTTCATCTCTGCCTTTTCCTCAATACAATTTTATTTGGAAAGGGGGTGTTCTTCATAAAGTTAAAGTCTTTGCGTGGCTTGCTTCTTTGGGTAAAGTTAATACATGTGACAAAATCCAAGTTAGAAGACCGAATTGTATGCTGTCTCCTTCAGTTTGTATCCTTTGCAAAAAGGATGGTGAATCTATTGATCATATCCTAGTGCATTGCTCGGTGGCCCGTTTCATGTGGTCAAATCTCTTTTCTTTGTTTGGCGTTGAGGGTGTTTTGCCAAAAAAGTGGGCAGACTGTATTGTGATAAAATGGAGTTTTGGGACGGTTCATACAAAAGCTAAAATCTTGTGGAGAATCTTGATTTTGGCAATGGCTTGGAGGCTGTGGCTAGAAAGAAATAGCAGAATTTTTGATGATAAAGTCAGTGGAGCTGAGGAGATTTGGGATAATATTATTTTTTCGGCAGATTTGTGGGCTAGGGCTTTTAATGTTATCGATTCGACTCAGAGTTTTCTTTTTAAATTAGATTGTTTTAGTTTCTTTGTCCAATCCGCGAGCTTGTAATTCCTTTTGTTCTCTTGTGCAGAGGATATCTTGCCCTCTGTCACTAGTGAATCTGTTTCTCCTGCTCTTGTTTAATAAAATTGGCTTTGTTTCTTATCAAAAAATTGGATTATAAGTAATCTAGTTGGGTAACCCATTAAGCTACAAACCATATACGAATTTGTAAATACCATTCATTAGCTTAACGAATTGTGTTTGGTTTAAGCCAGTTTTAACCCCATTTTGCTAAGATTGGACACTAAACCAACTCAACACCCGACCCGACCCGTTGCCAGGTCTTACTACTAAGCATAATATCCAACAAGTATTTAGTGATCTAGGATATATTTCTCGCTTTCTTACACCATTTCTCCTGTCCAACACAGGCCTTGGACCAACACACAAATGACCATATTATTTAGCTGAAATTGGTCTGCAGTGTTTTGACTTTCAAAAATAAATTAGTCCCGTGTAATGTCTAATGATGGCATCGTGGAAGTAACTTTTTTGTATAATTTTGGCTTATTTCCTTACTACAAGTTTTATGGTTTCTAATTTGAAGAATAGACAGATTTTCTGATTGTGTAAAAACTGAACTATGATACTTTATGCATTTTAGAATCTGGCTAGTAGATCGTTGGTGGATGATTTGCTGAGAAAAGTGAATGGATTGAAACCAATTGCCGAGGAACTAGGCGTGCCGTTATCCCAACTCGCGATTGCATGGTGTGCTTCCAATCCTAATGTATCATCAGTTATTACTGGTGCTACAAAGCAGTATCAGGTTAGTAGCTAATCTTGCTCGTCTTATTAGACATTGTAAAAAAAGAAAAAAAGACTTTCGTACGTACGATAGTAGGACCCTTTTGCTATTATTGACGTCCTAAAATTCTATTTACTGATTTACATTTCTTAAATAATACAATTCCACAAGATTTTAGGCCACCACTATTGCCAAAATATATTATTTTGTTTAGCAATGTACTACCTCTGATTCAAATGGAACGAGTGTGTACAACACGAATTGGGATATATTTAGATCTTTTTATTTCCTGGAGGATCATATCGCAATTACATTCATTAAATGTAGTGTGAATAGTTTAAATCTTGTTCTGGAAAAGAATATCTACAGCCTTTTCGATATATGCACATGCATTGCTTTATGTTTTAGAGCTATTCAAGTTTTTCCAATAATTTACAACTTTAGGATTCTTGGTAAGCCCCAAAATCTTGAACCCAATGAGCACTTAAATTTTACACAAATCCCTCTACTTTAAAGCTGTGTTTGATAACATTTCTTTTCCATGGAAAATACTCAAAATTTAATGTTTTTCCTCCTTAGTGGTTTTGATTGCTTAATTTTGCATGTGCAACTTGGTTTAGACTTCAGAGTAATATTCTCCTTTGTTAGGTAATTCAAACACCACCTCTACCCAAGTTTTTATTTTCCATGGAAAATCTATGCAAAACAATTCCATGTAATTGAATCCTTTTCTTGTAAGTTATCAAATCCCACCTTTAGAGTTGGGCACAAAGCTATTAAAATACCATTTTACCTCTTGGACCTTTAAAACACTTTTGTCTCACACAAATGGCAGATTCAAGAAAACATGAAGGCCATTAATGTCATTCCGTTGCTTACACCTTCGGTGCTGGAGAAGATCGAGGCTGTTTTTCAAACAAAGCCGAAGCGCCCAGATTCATTAAGATAGATGCAGGAAACAGACAACCCATTTTTTTATGTTCTCTATGCAATGCAGAATTTATTGTTTCTGTGGCCATGATTGAACGAACGCATATTTGGCATACAAGATGGTGTGGTTTGAAGATAATATCGTTCCCCTCTTTTTGGTACTTTCAACTTGGTAGATATATATATATATATAGTGTTACTTGTTTAGTGATTAGGAAGGTTATTTTGTGCTCTAGTGGATGTCTATTGGAAGCGCATTTGTTATTCCAATTTGGATGCATTTTATACAAAGTTTACTATAGTAGTTTCTTAGGTATTTCACTTTGTGGTTTCTTATAGTGAAATGCGTGCTATTACCAAAATTGGAATGGCCATTGCCAAAGCAGCTAGTGTTTTGTGTTGTTATAGATTATGGTAAACACGTAATGTATTTTTTTGGCGCAAGTCATTTTGTTGCTAATAGAACTACCCCATTTATGTTGATATTTAGTTATCTTGTAAGCGGAATTATCTTTTTATGATTGTTTATTGGTGTTTTTCTTGTGGTAATGGAAAATTGGCAATTTCTTATTTAAAAGTTGGTTTAACAAAGGAATTGGTGTTTTGTGATGCACTAAAATGTTGGAATTGGTGTTTTGAGATGCACTAAAAAGTTACTATGTTAATTCTTAAGATATTAAATAACTAGTAAATTTCTCGTATGTACCGGTTTGTATGGATTGTGACTTCTAGAAACGAAAAATTGTTGCTAAAGGTTCAATCAGTATGGACCAGTTTGTATGAGAATTTTTTTGATTAAATAAGATAACATAAATATATAGTTGAAATTATATAACTTAAGACTATCTTGTAAGTTTGTGAAAGACCTCGTGTTAACGGGTGCAAAGTAACATTGACTTATAATTATATATAGATATTCTAGCATTTCAGGAGGGTGTCACAAAAATATCCTATCACAATACATTAATTTGAAGTGCTAAAGTATTAAAACGGTATTTCACTACAAATTTATGATAATTTAGAATAAGGTCGGAAAAGTACAATTTTTCCTCAAAAAGGTGGGCAAAAATCTAAAACTATTACATACTAAATCGATTTTCTTTGAAAGTATTAATAAAAATAAAGACATTTCAAAATTAAAAGTGGGCAGGTAAAGGTTTCAAAAATAAAGACATTTCTAACTTTTGTGAGTGTCTTTGAGATTGTTCATTATCTAATAGCTTAAATTTTTTTCTCGTCTATAAGTTCATTCTGAATTGACCAAATATCCCAAAAAGAACAAACATGTAGTTATGAAACCGCAGTTCTTGAGATTTATGTTCAATTGATTTTGCTAATTGTATCTCTATATCTTAAATTATTGTATTCTATTGTTTGATTATTTTCACCTGAAACTTATCTAATTTTGTGAGCAAATAAGTTGAGTAGTCCATTAATAACTTTCCGATTCAGAAGAACTTGCCTACCATCTTAGGAATTGTTTGTCACCGGCAAGCACCACCGGAGGTTCGATAAGGTCGCAAGTGACCAGTGGTGGGCGGCGGTGGTTTGTGATGACTAGCGACCACCATAAATGAAAAAAATAAAAAAAGTGTAGTTACAATGTAAATGACTTTTCTAAAATAGGGGTATGTATTTAGATCATCTATGGCGGATATTGTAAGAAGGTATGCTTAAATAGACATATTTAGCATATCATTTGTGTTGTTTTTGAAACCGAAAAAGCTAGAGGAAATGGTAAAAATACCATAGCTGACATACTATCCATCGATTGTGGGGAAACACTCACAGACGATATATTGTGCATCGGCTTTGGGAACCTTTGACACCTTGTACCATGAGCGGATTCAACGCAATCGTCCATGAGATTTTAAAAAATTGGAATGGAGAGCCGATGCACAGTGTATCGGCTAAGTTATGTTGTTGTCGGAAACCAAATTTAGCAATCCCTTACCAATTATCATATAGTATTGACAGTTTATCATGCTCGGTGGAGAACAAAAAAGGCTAAATTTGACAATTTAACATATCAGTGCAATGCATATGGTCTCGTAATCAATAAGTATTGAAAAGTGTTCTCACAGCTAAAATAAATTGTGGCCAAAACCCTACATGTGTTGGGGATAAGTGTAGTGCCATTTTGTATGAATTGAAACGGTGGAAAACAAGCATTCCGTTTTTTCTTTTTTAATGGCGGGATAAAGAGATAAGGATCTCACTATTGCTAGAGTACATGTTCAAATCCCGATAAAATGCCAATGTGAATAATACCAACCGAGTGAACCTCTTAACCCACCCATTTTCTATTATGATAAATGGATCTATATTTATCAAAAAATTGCAAAATTTATTTTATTATTTTTTACCTTGTGAATAGGCGATCAAACAACTACTTTGGTTGATCCGGATCTCTTTTATTTTATTTTTGTTGTTATATGAAACATTAAATTTAATCTCTATCATATTAAAATAGTATTATATTAAAATGGAAGTGGTGGTTGTTGTTATGACACTAATTTTACATATTTCTAATTTAACCTTGTATTTTTTTTGTTAAATAAAATAATTATTTCGGAACTCAAACCCACGGCCCCTAAATTAAAATGAAAATTACATTAACATTATACTACTCAATATATATTAAATAAATTATATTTTAACTACAATAGTCTTATGTCTACTAATCATAAAATTAGACCTATAATTTTTTAAATTGACTCTCGGTGTATATAAAATCTCTGGTGACGAGCGATTGATGCCATCCACGAAAGATATTAGTTGGGATTGACAAAAATTGATCCGAACATCTTTAATACTCTCTCTGTCCCAATTTAATTGTCCACTATTATATTTTTGGATGTCCCAAAATAATTGTTTACTTTCTATATTTAGCAAGTCATTAATTAAAGTATTTTTTATTATTTTCAATATTACTTTTTAAGTTATGACCACTTTTTTTATCGTGGATCCTGTCACTTTTTTTTATTAAAAAAAATCTGAAAGTCATTTTTGAAAATAAACATTTTATTTTGAATGATTATTATATCTTCTTAATTTTTAATTTTTTAAAGTTAGACAATTAAATTGAAACAGAGGGATGTGATAATGCTCGAAATTTGCGAAAACTAGTTCGAACACTTCTGCACAGCTGTGCGCATCTAGTCAGGTAAAAAATCAAATGCCCGTAAATTGGAAACAAACGAATAAATATTGTACCTCCTCCTCCTGCCACTGTGTTTCTTCAGTGAATTTGAAGCAAACACCAAACCCAATCAAACCTAAATTCAGATTCCCCTCTCGCCCTTTCTCTTCGCATTGGATTTTCAAACAGCTACAAACACCATCAATGGTTGACTTCTTCCTTTAATCTTTCGTATGTATATATTTCATCCTTTATTGGTTTTCGCGACTGAAATTGAAATTTTTTTAATTATTTTTTCTTTTACCCTTTATTTGAATTGTACGATTATCATTTATTTATTTATTTATTTTTATTGGTTCCAATTTTCGATTTTTTCTAGATCACCTTTTCTTGCAGGAAAGTTTGTGGTGCAATTTTTGTTGATTGTGGAAATGATAGGTTATATTTGAATCATACGTGTGTTTGAAATTCTGAATTGAAAATCTCCTTTTGTTGAATTTTGATTTTATATATATATTGCGATTCAATGCTTGGTGCAATTAATGTCATTGTTAATTTCGAATTAATGATTAGAAATGTATGATAAATAATGTATTGAGAATGATTCATTTCATAAGAAAATTTAAACAAAAAGGGAAAATCTCAATTCACTCTGTAAAGTTTTAAAATCTATTTGTGTTATCTATACCGTAAGGCCTTGTTTGGTTCACGGATTTTAGTCCTCGGGAAAGGAAAGTCATTCCTTTCCTTTGTTTGATAAGCACAAATTCCGGAAACACTTTCCCGAGAGAGGGGAAAGGAGGGGGTAAAACCATTCCTCCCAAAACACATGGGATTGATTTTCCCATGTGATTTCCAAGCATTTATTACAAAAATTTTAGACAATAATACCTTTACTTAAATACTTTCCATGCTTTACCAAACACAAGAAAGGAAATTTGACAGGAAATTTAGTTTCCCACTTCCATGGGAAAGATAAGGGAATTGATTTCTCTTCCGTGAACCAAACAAGGCCTAAGATAACCCTGAAAACATTTGAAGGCATGTGCGCAAGCTTCGCTAAGCCTAATTTGCTAGTATAATCATATCGTGGACGTGCTTGTACATAAAGTTTTACTCTCCACACTTCATAAAATTTCCATGTAATGGTAAAATGGCATCTATTTTCAGCTCTTACAGCAAGGAGTAGTGATTGAGGTGCCGTTTATTTGCACCTCCGAAATTTGAATGGGTGGCCCATTCAGAGTTTAGAGGTTTTAAATCTGTTAGGCTGAAAAAATCAGATTTGAAGTCTTTAGTTTGCCTCTTAAAAAAATCAGAGCCTCTCCTCCCTTTAAGTATGAAGACTGAATTTTTAAAGAGATAAAATTCCTCTTTTGCCATTGTCCTTTTAACTAAATTACATAATAAACTTTGCCCTATAAAGAGAACACTTCAAAAACCCAATGGCTATGTTTTGCTCCACAAATTATACTAGGATACCTGTGTGTAAAGGAGATCAATAGAATAAATAGGATATTAAACTGATACTTTGGTTAGCTTGGGCTTTTGCTTCGACAAAGATATATTTTTGCTATACTGCTATGCTGTTTTATCTTGTTGCTTTTTCCAGGAGATAGTAGTTTGCCATTTGTCTGTCACATATCACAGTTTACTGTAAATTTTTCCTTGCTGGATTTATGAATATGAAGTTTAGGGTACAGTAGATTGCAACCATTGAGTAAGGGTAGAAAAGGATTACTTGGTTATAGGAAAAGTATTTTGCAGAAAATGAATTTAAGTGCGTTTTACTGCCTTCATTTTCTAGGTGGCTAAGATGTACTTTTTCCAACTTTTGATGATGTACTTTTAGTGTTTGATTGCGCAAAATTTCCTCCTAGAATCCACATTTCGGCTTTACAGAGTGTTTCTATGCAAGCTAGAATTCAAGGAACAATGGGGCGGAGGTGGGCGGGTTGACGGTGTGAGAATTGAATTCCACGGAATTGTGCTATTTGATCGTACCATGGAATTGGTTTCCATGGGAAATTAGACAATCAAATGCCATCTTTCAATTTTACCAAACTTCTGATAGAAAATGCTAACAGTGAAACACACCCTTAGACTTGTTGGTCGGAGCTGCCAATGATTTTATTAATCTGGTATTTTTGGTTGTTATGTAGAACATGGAAAACGTGGACTACATGGACATTGATGAGGAGTACAACATGTACGAGCGAATTCGAAATTCCACGGTTTCTTCAGTAGATGATTCATCTTCTTCCAATAATGCTCATCGAATTGAGAGTATGTTTGAAAACAAAATCGCCAATGATCAAGAAACAAATTCCATTCATTCTCAAGAAGACAGTGCTGTTGTAGATTTGATCGACCAAAATGGGCATGCTCAAGCATTTGAAAAGGCGAACTGTAAAGTTGATTCAAGTTCGGACCGTGGAAAAGGAATTGCTTTCCTTGCAAATATTCAACCCGAAGTTGGAAAAACCGTTTCTGCATCTCCCCATCCTTGTTCCTCACGAAGAGTCAGTGGGCAAAGAAGATTGGTGAGAAATGGATGTATATCTCCACATAATATAGCAAAGGCTAAAGAGTCGGCTAAGAATAATAATGGGGCTATAGCGTCACTTGGTCATTCGAGTGGATTTGGTACGAGGGATTTGATTTCTGAAGCCAATGACTCTCATAGGTTCAGGGGAAAAGGTGTAATCAATCATTCTTTTTCAAGAAAAGTGTCTGATGCAAAAGCCACACATTTGTCTAGCAGGTACTCCACATATGCTCCAACTCTTTTGATCTACTCAATTTTTCCTTTTGTTTCTTACCGTTTCATATATTCATGACGAATCAAGATTTTTTATATTTATTTTATTAGAATTCATAATTGGGATGTAAATCTGCTTATAGATCTGTATAATGATGAAGGAAAAGTTTAACCCAAGGATTGCCACAGCGGTAAGGGCGAACTTGGGACTGTGCGGGTAGGCGCACGGTCTTAGGTTCGATTTCCCACTGCGTGAAACCTTTTTTGGGCCACTGGGGGTGTCTCCTGGTCGAGCAACCAGGGCCTCATGGGATTAGTAAGGGTGGGGGCCCCGATACCCATGGTTATCAAAAAAAAAATAAAGGAAAAGTTTAAACTAATAATTTCTGGAATCCAACACTTTTGGTTGCAAATAGTTTGGGTTGGAACTGTTTTATCAAACTATCAACTAAGAAGTAAAGATTGGATATTATAAGATATGGATACAGCAATACAACAAAATCAATAAAATGGGGAAATGGCTGTAGCAGGATATCTATATAATAAGCGGCAATGGTTTTGAATTTTAAAAATGTGTAGGGAATAAAGAATTGTGTGGCTGAGATTTAAGATGCTTTTCGAATGGTTGATTACCACCTAATGTCTACTGTCTACTACAAACTATACAATTCCATGTATTTATTGCTATTTACATTTAACATCATGTCGAAGTTATGAATTAAATAAATTATACCTAACAAATAGGCACTTAATGAGTATTTATATATGGGGAGGGACCTTTAAAAAGTTATCTTGAGATAAGATGATTCGGGATCATTTTAAATGTAAGCCAACAGTCTGATTGTTTGAGCGAATTGTCTGACATTGTTACATTTTAATGTTCAAGGCTTATTAAACGTGCTCTAAAATATCTAAAGGAGTATATGCGAAGTATCGGGGATCTGCCATGAATAACAACTTTTATTTTAATTATTGGACATGTTTTGATTATACAATTGTCTTAAAAGGTGGTTGAGGCTTACGCCTTTTCTCTGAATACTTAAGCCACTTCACTAAATAAAGGAGCTGAAATATTTTTTAATGGCTTACTCAAACCGAGGGCAAGAGCTTATATTTGTTTAGGAAAATTACGGTTACAATGAGGATGCAAAAGTAAATGTAAGGACCAAAAAGGACAAAGTAACCTATGTGACAAAGTTCTGCTTAAAACATAATTCTACAAAATCCCTTATGTATGAGATGTACAGTGGATACTTAGGGTCCGTTTGATAACAACATGGAAAAGGAAAATAAAAACGGTTGATTTTTGTGAGAAGTTGGAAAATAAGTTGAGACATGTGGTGAGATGTCTTCTTACTTTGTGGCTTTTTCCATGGAGAAATTTTCCTTGGTGGTTCAGGAAGAAAAAATTTCCATAAAAAATTATGAAGGATGGATGACATATATTCATAAAATGATCATAAAATGGGGAGGGCATCTTATCACATGCCCTCAACTTATTTCCAATTTCTTACCAAATCAAGTGTTTTTATTTTCCTTTTCCATGTTGTTATCAAACGGGACCTTAATATCACTTAATTACCCTTTTGTACTTTTAAGATCAATTCTTTTGTTGGTAGAGTTTTTTTGGTCCACTAAATTTATCCAATCCCTTGTCTTAGAGACATTAGATTCTGATATATTTACAGGAGTTCAACAACTATGACTGAAACAGCTGATGGAACCAGAAAAACAAATCCCTCATTTCGAATGAGGATCGGAAATGATGATCCATGCTTTGTCACTGAACAACAAGGGAATGCTATAACGAGAAACGATTACAGGAATGGACTTAGTGGCAAATGTCATAACGACTGTCCTAAGGATCATAATTTGGTCTCTTTGCCGCATGTGTCAACTCCACCTGTAGTACAAACAGCGTCAAATCAAGGGCATCAATCGGGCCAATCCAATGATCGTCAGCATACAGCAAACATACTTACAAAAAGGAAAAAACAGGTTTCGAATTCGAGTAATCATGGTCTCAGGATTTTGGATACTGCTATTGAAGTCGATGAGTTTTCCCCTGAGATAAGAAACACTGGTAATGATGCGTCAGATTTTAGGGCCAGACAAATAGAAGCAGATGAGATCTTGGCTCGAGAACTACAAGAAGAGCTTTACAATGAGGTGCCAGTAGTTGGAGTTGATGAGGTCTGCTCTAGTCTAGCTATACTGTATGTAAATTTTCGTAATTTTATGGGCTATTTTGACTTTGCCCTGGTTTTATATATGAAATTAGACTTACCCCTGTTTCTTATGTCATTAGACTTTGCCCCCTTTTATATCTGAAATTAGACTTACCCCTCTGTTTTGTAATCATTAGACTTTGCCTCCTGCATTCAGAGGAATCTTCACGTAAAAAAGCGAAGTCAAGTCGAAGGATTACGTTAAAAAAAATTAGAATCTATTCTTATGTAATTGTTTGAGATTCCCCAACATGTAGGGGCAAAGTCTAATGATTATTAGAACTGAAGGGTAAGTCTAATTTCACATATAAATGGGGGCAAGGTAAAAAAAGCCCTAATATTATTTCCATTTTTCCAATTTTTTTTCTTTTACTCTAATAGATTGATTCGCACATTGCATTGGCATTCCAGCGTGAGGAAGATTCACGTCGATCTGTTGGTCGAAGTCGCCGCGAATTCCTTCCTGTAAGTGGGTACCTTACCTTTTGAAGCTCTAGTAATATCATCACTTGCAATTTTCTTGATTGATATCATCTAATTATTCATAAAGTTACATCTGTAATCACGAGTTTTTGACGTGTGTCCCTGAGGTTAGTTTTTGAAGATATAGGTGATAAATTTCAATATTCTGATTACGCACTAAGAATGAACAGACATTGGGGATTGCCTTTGACTTTGTAATGCAAAGTGTACTTTAATTGTTGATAAGTCTTGAACCTAATCGAGTAATCAGCAACCATCTATGCTATTTGTTAGGAACCATCTCACCCAAAAGCTTAAGCTGTTAAGTAGTGGGCTAACAATATATATCATGCTCTTCGACACTATTTATGTCTATAAAAGTAGGATTTGAAGTTTGAACCCAATACCTCAAATATGAAGAACACCATTTGACCAAATGCCATCATATGTGGTTAATGTGTTTTAAAAATCTACATAATGTGACGAATTAATACATATAATATTGTACACGCATGGAGTGTGCCATAGGTTCTAGTTATATATTAGTGGGATGACAAACTTATATATTCTTTGTGAGAGTGTTTAGGGCGAAGCTACTGCTACAATTATCTTGGGGACGTTCCAAAATTTGTACTAATCCTATCATAACATCCCTTAATTTGTGGTTATGAAAAATAAGGAGATTCAAGATGTGAAATCCATATAATGGGTAACCTGTTAGTGGTTGGCTTGAAGAAATATAGGTCTCTCAAGAAGTTATGACAAGCCATGTAGAAAGCCACTTATTTTCACCTAGTGGGTATGTTGATATCGGCTTTAGAGTTTTTATAAAACCTCAAATACCCTTGAGTAAGCATGATGATGGATTGATATTTGATAGTTGGCAATTTTATTGGTAGGGTGCTTTTAGATGAGGTAAGTACAAAGGACTTCCCTAAGATAGGTTCACCCAAAAATTATATCTTTCTAAGGTCCTCAGGAAGGACATTCTCGGAAGCTCATCTCCACTTTCTTTAGATTATTTTATGTTCCATCTAGTGTTCTGTTTGCAATAAAAGATTGGGATTCGAAGGATTTATCTTTCTGGTTTACATTAGTTTCCATGATCAACTCATATTAAAACATGCTTATATTTAACATCATGTTGTTATTTCATGTGATTTATCCTGTATTTTCTACATATAAATAATCAAATAAAAAGACATTCATACATTCCATTCCCTGAATTGTACATTCCAAATTTCCTATGTTTCAATGCAGAGAGGCTCATTGGTATCAAACATATATAGACAGTCTGAATCGATGTCATCATCTTCTGAGAATCCTTCTCTTCGAAGAAACATTGAGGCTCGAGTCCCTACCTCTACTAGAATGGCACGACTGAGGGATCGTTTCCTTGGACAACCTCGTACAACATCATCATCATCATCTTTCGAAATAAATTCCTTATTTCCTCCAAACATGGACATGGACATGGTAATAATGGCTTATATATATATATCTGTATTCCTTGCCTTTTTAATTGATTATCTATTACTATATATTAAGTGAGAGGAGCACTAAATTACAAAACTACACTTGCATTAATTTAGAAAAATAAACAATAGTAATGAGATTTGAACACATGATCTTTATTCTAACAATGTGCACCTTAACTACTTGATAAAAAATGATCACATTGTCGTAAATTTAAAAACAGTTTTAAGTGTTAAGAATTATCAGGTACAATATTGCACACATCGAGTGTGCCACATGTTCTAGTTGCAAAGTATGTGGTAATATGGCCTTATGTGATCATATTGTTAATTATTTCAAGGTTTTCACATCCAACTTTAAGTTTTTCCGTATTTCGAATCAGTGTTATCTCAAATAAACCGGTGTACTTGGTGAAGCTGAATACAGCTATTTGGGAAGCTTGTAATTAAACTTTGAATATATATATATATTGTCAAGGATCAATGAAGTTAATAATATTTAGGATTGGTTAGAGCTGTTAAGCTTATAAATAGCCGCAAAGCTCCGGTTTGCTCAACACTAGCTCATGGTGAGAACAATGTTAAAATCGTAAGTTGCATTGTTGGTAGAAACTCTCCTACTTGAGGCAAATTAGGATAGTAACATCCCTTATGGTGTGTTTGGGTACTCCAATGAAGAATAAGATTATTTCGAATGATTCAGAAGCTTGGAATTGTGAAGCTAATCTTTGCTCCAGGTCCAAGGACGAATAGAGACATACTTTTGAAGTGCATTTCAAAAGTAGCATAAGCCGGTTATCTAAGTAGGACAAAATTGCGGTGCATTTCGTAGGTGTTTAAATGATATGATGTGCCAACCACCAGCAGCATTTTTTGTGTCACAACTAGCATATGATATCTCTGTTTATTCGTATGGATGTGTGTATGTATGTATATGTATATATCAAGAGCAAAAGTATTCCCCTTTTTCTTTTGAGGTTTCTAGAACGTTCTCCGACAATAGTTAGTTCTCCAGTTCCCTCTCATCCCAACCATTTTCATAGAAAGAGTAAAATATTAGGAGTACAATTTGATCAACACAGCAGAAAGGGTAAAATAGACCCTCTTCCTTGTGGGAATTGCTCGCTGAAAAGGTTTCACAATTTTTCTGTCCTTGTGGAGTCGTAGACTGACTGTGGTGGTTCCCTTTCCTTCTCTATTGGTCATATAAGCTGATAAAATTTTATCCCCCTTGACCTTTGTAATTTTTATTTTTTTGGGTTTATGTATTGGTTCAATGAACACAACTGATAACTTGGATAGTAGTTCCGGTGATGATCCGTGGTATTATATATTTCATCAGAGCCCACCCAGGCCCACTGCCATGTGGATGTGTGGTATCATGTTAGTGAGGCTGACAACGAGATACACCCACCTAACGAGGACATCACTGTGTAAACTAAATTCAACATTGGTAGTTTAATGGAGAGATCTCGGGTTTATATGCTGCTGACAAATTGATACCCACTGGCAGAATCGATATATTAACAAATCAATTCCATTGGCAATAGTGATATTTAAACTTCAAATAAGTAGCTATCATGCTTTGAGATGAAAACCGCAACCACAGAGCAAAGTTTGAGAGAGATAGTAATGAGTGCGTTCAGAGAGATGATAGTGAGGGCAATAGTATTTATAGGAGGTTGTGAGGGCAAGATTTCAACAGTGGAAGGCTAGAGTGTAGATAGTGAGTGTAAGTTGAAGAGGCAGCGTCTATGGTGGTCCGATGGATGATATTATGTATCCCCCGCTGGTAGAAGCGAAGTAATAAGAAGAACTCAGCATGACAGGACCTTACAGCTTTGATACAATGTCAGAAAAATATAGAGAGAGAAAATAATATAATCGTATCTCGTATCTTAAACCTTAGGATACAATCAAATTTATAGGCCCAACATGTATAAATATGGTAAGAATCCTTGATTGATGAAATGACATCAATAAGGGATTTACCATTTCTAGGCTTAAAAGATGTACATAAATATATTTCTTGCCACAATCTTGACAGTTTTGAATAAAGATTGAACGACATTTCATGTAATGCAGAGAATTCATATATTGGAAGCACTAGAGGCGTTCAGTGAAATGGAAATGTCGGGTAACCTTCAAAGTCATCGCGATTTCAACGAGTAAGTTAAGATCCTATTTTTCTTGCTGAATATGTATATGCCCACATTGTTTTACACATTTATTTACTTGAAAAGTGAAATAACTGATAAGCTGCACCTTGTTCTTGGCAAATGGATTATTTCAGAGTGAATTTGCGGATAAACCTTGTTTGATATGAATTGAGTTGAGTTCTTATGAAAACTGGTGGGCCTTTCAGTAGCAAGAGTAGTAGTTTCTCTGTTGTCATTCAGCTGAGATAAATTATGATGGACTTGTGATGAATAATGAGTTAAACTTCTTACTTTTTTCACTATTGGAGTACTTTTACCATGTATTTGTCGAGTTAAACTTCTTACTTTTTTCACTAAGTTGGGGTACTTCCACTATGAATTTGTCCTTAGATTTGGCTACTTCTGTTAATCAAATAATTTCGTTTCTCGAAGCATGTGAAAATTTAAGTTCTTTGAGTATTCAATAGTGGATGGATTTTGGTAACTTAGCAGTATAAGCATATATTATAGGCTATAAACAGTAGTGGTGGAGAATGGCATGGAACTAAGAGGTAGTGTGACTTTATACTCGCTCTTCTCAAATAAAAAGTCCGTATATGGCTTTTAACACTTTTTAAAAGATACACTAATGTCGACATGATCCATATTTACATCACTATCCTATTCCTTCTTATTCCCCATAAACCTTACTTCTGCTATGTTCATGAAAATTAAATGAAGTTATTTTTTTTTTGATAGGAAACATAAATTTTATTCCAAAAACAAGGAAAGACAATACAAAGATCTCCAAGATTCAGAGGATAAGACATCCTCTGGAAATCAATTTGAAAAGCTAGTATGAGAACAAAACACCCTGCTGACTAAACAAGGAACTATCCCAGGCAACTGTTACAATCTAAACAGAATAAGTATTGTTCTATGCTATCAAAAATATTTGAAGCTTTTGCCCAAAGACCCACGAGAAACTGAGCATGACACCATAACTCTTCCGATCTACTCCATCTATCTTCGAACACTCTTCTATTCCTTTCAAGCCATACTAGCCAAGCTACAACCATCATAAAAAATCTCCACAACACACTAATTTTCTTGCCATGCTGCCTAAATCTCCATTTTATGACAATGAATTTTGCCCATCTAGATGGGACAGCCCCAATTACTCCGAACAGAACCCATAATTTAGCCCAAATATGCTTTACAAACTCACAATGCAACAAAATGTGATCCACAGATTCTCCCATCTTTTTACACATTATACACCAAGATGGGGATAACGCCATGTAAGGTCTCCTAGCTTGAAGCACATCACACGTATTCAATTTCCCCAAAGAAGCCAGCCACGCAAAAACTTTGATTTTATTGGGGGTACCACCTTTCCAAATGACCTCTGCATGGGGGGGTGTAGACAGAGAGAATGAACAAAGAATTTCAAAGTAGGATTTACAAGAGAACTCTCCCGACTTGTGCCCAACCCAAACCCTTGTATCTGGAGAATGCCGGTTATATTGTACACTATCAATTGTATTCAGAAGGGTCACAAACTCATCACAATCCCTATCATTAAAGTGTCTAGAAAATTCTAAGTTCCACGAATGATTGAAATCTGTCGACCACACAAGAACCGATTGAATTTTGTCATTACGATTATTGGACAGTCGGTAAAGACGGGGAAATGATTCTTTTAGCGGACGATGACCCACCCAACTATCTTCCCAGAAGCGGGTTCTATCTCCTTTCCCAACCCTTATCTTAGTATTAACCATGAAAGTATTCCACCCTTTTGCTATAGATTTCCAAGGAGATCGAAGAGAAGCATTAAAATCAATATTCGCATCCCAACCATTAGGGTGAAGGCCATATTTACTCACAATGATGGAATGCCAAAAATTGTCATGTTCCATGGGAAACCTCCACAACCATTTACCAAGCAAGGCGATGTTCCTTTTGAGTAAGTTTCCTATACCGACTCCCCCAAATTTTTTTGGTTTAGATACTACTTCCCATCTTACCAAATGATCACTCTTGCTCTCACCTTTCCCTTCCCAAAAGAAGTCCCTTAACATTTTTTCCATAGTCCAAGCCACCCTTTTTGGAATTTTAAAAATTGATAGGAAGTAAGTGGGCATACTACTAAGAACTGATTAAATTAAAATCAACCTACCCCCTCTAGAAAGGCAGCTTTTATGCCAATCTTGGAGTCTCCTAGCAACTCTCTCAATGACCGGCTCCCAAAAAGAATAGGAACTAGGGTTACCACCTAGTGGTAGCCCTAGATAATTCATAGGCCATGACCCTCTAGCGCACCCCAACTTATTCGCAATCTCATCTAGCCTATCAGTCTCCATATTAATCCCCACTACCATGCTCTTCCCCATATTGATTTTTAAACCCGAGATTAGAGAGAACAAATTTAAAATCCCAGCTAAGTTATCAACACTCTCATCCTTATTCGATACAAAGAAAATGCTATCATCTGCAAATTGTAAATGTGAAACTTTAACGTTATCCCTCCCTATCACAAAACCTTCAATCACTTGTTTGTCACACGCTCTCCTCATCAACCTACTTAGTGTATCCGCTACCAAAATGAATAAGAAGGGGGACAACGGGTCTCCTTGACGAATCCCTCTACAAGCTCCAAAATGGCCTCTTGGTCTCCCGTTAACAAATACCGAGAAGTTAACCGAAGACAAACATCCTCTAATCCATGATCTCCATCTAGCCCCAAATCCTTTTTTTCCCAAAACAAAGTCTAAAAACTCCCAACTCACATGGTCATAAGCCTTTTCAAAGTCGACTTTCACAACAATACCTTTTTTCTTTCTAGATCGGTACTCTTCCACCACTTCATTTGCTACTAGAACCATGTCCAAAATTTGCCTACCATGCACAAATGCCCCCTGTGATGCATCAATTGTCTCCCCCAAAACTTCTTTTAATCTCAATGAGAGAACTTTGGCCAAAATTTTGTACAATGATGTTACTAAGCTAATTGGTCTAAAGTCTCTAACAGAGTTCGAGTTCAATTTTTTTGGAATCAAGCAAATATAAGTCGCATTTGTTTTTGCGTTCACCACCCCTTTCTCATAAAATTCATTGAACACCTTTATTATGTCTTCTTTAATTACCTCCCACCCATCTTGTAAGGCTGCCATGGTAAAACCATCCGGGCCCGGGGCCTTATCACCTTCACATTGGAACAAAGCTCTTTTGATCTCATTCTCCTCGAATGGTTTCTCTAGCCTTTCCCTACTCTCTATACTAATTTCAGCCCACTCCAAGCCCTCAACTCCAAACTCCGCTTCTCTCTTTTGATTGTACAGCTCCTCAAAAAAAGATGTAATCTTCTCCACAATTTCCTCTTCTGAGGATAACACCTCACCATTTGTGTTTTCAATTTTATTTATCAATTTATTAACTTTTCTCCCATTAGCAATTCTATGGAACAACTTAGAATTGTTGTCCCACTCAATGACTCCTTTAACTTTTGTCTTTTGGTACCAAGACGTTTCTTCCTTAATAATCAATTCCTCCAATCTCTTCTTTAAGTCTCCTCTTTCTCTTCTTTCAATCTCCTCCATGTTGCCTAAAGCATCAAGGTCGTCCAATTCTCCAATTCTTTTTGTCACCGCATTTTTTTCCAATCTAATATCGCCAAACACTACTCTATTCCACTTTTTAATTTCATTTTTAACTATCTCCATCTTTCTCATAAATTTGTATCCTTCCCACCCTTGACATTCACAATTCTCCCACCAATTTTTGAATTCATTCTTGAAGCCTCTCTCCCTTAACCACATGTTTTCAAACCGGAATGGAGTAGGTTCCCATTGAAAACTATCTGTATTCAAAATGATCGGGCAATGATCCGATGTCACTCTCACTAGGGCTTCCTGCCTACTTGACTCATAAATATCCTCCCAACCCTCTGAAAAAAGAAACCTATCTATCCTTGAACAAACCAATTGCTCTCTCATATTTGACCATGTGAACTCTGTATTATTAAGTGTTATATCTCTGACACCAGTCTATTTCAAATTCTAACTTTTGTTTTATTCTCTCCCAGAAATGATTATGAGATGTTATTGGCTCTTGATGAGAACAATCACCATGTTGGTGCATCTCCTGCTCAGATTAATGGACTACCACAATCAACAGTTCAGGTAATATCCATGCGCGCACACATTTTTGATCAGAAACAAAACCACTTTATTGATAACTAGAAGAAACAATTTACAAGAAAGTGGATGGTTGGTAAAGGCACCCCTAATATTAGTCCTCACCACCACCTGTGCTACAATTTAAACATGATGTACAACCACCTTTATGCATGCATATGGTGGCGAGGATTAATGTCATACATATATACATACGTAGACGTTCAAGCTTTGACATTGCTATGCGTGAATACTATTGATTACTGTTTGTTCCTTGTAATGCAGTGTGGTAATCTAGAAGAAACTTGTGCTATTTGTCTTGAAAGTCCAAGTGTTGGGGATACCATGCGCCATCTTCCTTGCCTACACAGATTTCACAAAGATGTAAGAATTTTCAGTTCTTTATAATATTATCAATACTATAAATTAAAACGAAACTACCAAGTTCCTCTTTGCTTCAAACCTAAGACCTGTACCCTGAATAACACATATCCTAACCAATAAACCAAATCGTATTTCATGATTATAAAGTGTTTTAATAATCTACCTAGTGCTATATATTGCACACGCATCGCTTATGCTTTGGGGTCTAGTACATATGAATAAGGGCAAGGTTCAAGTTATACTGGTGTAAGATTAAGAAATTTACGCCAACTTAAAACTTTTTATCCTATTTAAAATCTATCAATTCAACCATTAGATAAGATATTTTTATTGTGTTTATCAATCATGCAAAATTTGAAATCAATCCAACATTTATAACCATCTGATTAATATGCTCATTGTAAATTTTAGAGAGCATATAATTAGTTAATAGTATTTTTGTAATGAGGAACTTCTGTATCTCCAATTCACAGGTGTAGAAATCTTTTGTTATACACCACGTGTAAGGTGAACCTGTCACTGTATATTTATAGAAATTAGAAAATCCACCATGTAGCTAGTGGGTTTTTTAGGCTTAGAACGCGACCATGTTTATTAGATGCACTTCACTAGATATAGGGAGGGAGGGAATATGAACTTAACCTCTCAAAGATACATCAAATGAGGACGACATCATATGTTGCAGGATACGTGATTTGATAAGGTGAAATACGGGGATATGAAGTTTTGAAAGGAAAGAAAAGGAAATTTAGAGAAGACACCAACATAGTATTCCCTTCAGTCTAAGAGTTCCATTGCAGAAGTCAAACCTTTGACTTAATGTTGAATATAATGCAACAAATGGCTACACCCTAAAATTAAATCCTGGTCAACCATAGTGAGCTTGCAGACATGTTTTTTGTGAGATGGGACTCTTCTAATTTGAGACATTTGAATAAGGAAATTGGGGCTCTTAAATTGGGACAGAGGGAAACTATTTTATATTTTATTTGCGTGTATATCTATCACTATATATTAAGTGAGAGTAGTGCTTCTGGTATGCATTTGAAATTACGAAATTACCCTTCATGCTTATAAAAAAGAACAGTGTCAAACTAAGATTGGACCCCTTGACCTCAAATATGAGTAACACATGTTATCACCACTTCGCCAAATGTTTGAATGTATTTTGGAAATCTGTAGAATGTGAGAAATTACAAGGAATGACATTGCACAAGCGTCGAGTATGCCACAACTGCTAGTTTATGTATATGGACATTTGTACAATTGTACCAGAGATCTACCAAAAACTGGCTGCAGGTGAACCTAATGGTGTGATAATGCTGCTGCTGTCAACCCATGGTGGTGAGTCGCTCTTGGGGCTTCTACCCACAGTCGCACCTCTTCCCCCACCCTTGTGACTGCTGCTACCCCTCTGTGTGTCGTCCTTCCCCCACTGTGGCACTGCCAACTGCCTTGGGCGATCTTCCTACTGTGCTGTTGGCCACTGCTAACTGCCCTTGCGCTGGCTGTTTTTGTTGTGTAGCAGTGTGCAGCTTCCTCTAGACTGCCCATTGCCGTGCCTTCCACCGCTGTGTCGGCCATGGTGGCGCCTTGGCTGTCCACTCCCCTACGCGGAATTTCATACTGCTGCTGGAACATGTAAGCCATGCCCTAGGGCCGCTATTGGGCTTTGTTCCAATGATGGTCCAGTATACCTTGGCTCATCACCAAGACCGGTCCCCTAAATGGGAGGATAGATCCCCTCTGCAAGTGGATCGGTCCTGCGTAGAAATCCTATAGGATTGATCCCCCTGTGAGGCAAATTATCAGGTTGCTGTCCCCAGGCCGGGCCAAGGTATTGCAGCTCATTTGCATATTTATTTAAGACCCATCACTGTGCTGTCACCCTCGATTTTCCGCGCCCTTATTATAGGAATAATACATTAGTTGTCAAAGTTGACCGGGCTGCATACTGCCAGTCATTGCATGCATGTGATAACTCCTTGTTTGGTCTATTGGTTTTGCCTAAGGGTGCTCTCTCTTTCAACTCAGGATGTAATTGCTAGGTAATTATCTATTTGGAAACTTTTTCGATATTAAAATTACTTCGGCTGGTCGGGCATATTTCTTGCTTAGTTTTGTATCGAATTCAGATAAGAATAACGTGTGGGCCTTGGGCACTCCCTCTATTATCTCCCTTTTGCATACTGTTATGGACTCCCAATTTCTCCCTGGAGAGTAGCGTTGGCATTTTGAACCACAATACCAACAAACCGGCCTGTTTCGTCGGTTTCGGAGCTTGCTAGAAGCCTAGAAAATGGAGGTATTCGGTTGGAAAGCATAACCAACCGGTCAGTGGCGGAGGCATTGAGGAATGGTGGATTCTGATGATCCGACCGACATCATCTTCATATCCAATTTTTCAACCCATAATTCTCTCTCTACATATACAAATACATTTGTCTCTCACATTCATCTACAAGTTCAACTTTCCAAGCCCTAATTTTCTCTCTAGTCATACGGATAAATACATTTGTCTCTCCCACATTCTTCTTCAAATCCAATTTTTTTTCATTGTTTTTTATCCTAGTTTTAAGAGATTGTGATTGTTGGGAAGAAATGGTGGAAGAAATTGGGGGAGGAGTGTGCTCCGTAAAAGTGTAAACCAAAACCCAATTTGTTTTGTTCCTCTAACTCGATTGCACATTCGCACCCTTCCAATTTGTTGCAGACATTTCATCGTCACAATCCCATCCTTTTTTTTTTTGTATACAAAGCGATAATTTTACGACAGAACTTCTTCTATACAATACAACTTTTTCATACAACTATAAATCCACAACCACCACAATGAGTGTGGAGATACAACCACCACAATAAAGGTAGACCAACAGGGTTTGACAACCATGTCCATGTGAGTCGAACCCAGGACCTTCCTGTTACAAGTACACCTCCCAGTCCCATCCTTATATATATTTGAAGGTTTTTAGTTTTGGGTTTCCGGTAGCAATGGTTTAGGGAGGGAGAGAGAGGGAGGCCAAGGTGATGGAGTGGACCAAACTGCACAGTCCGAGAATGTCTGCCAACCAAAAGTTGGTTCAACTGACCGTTTTGGACCAGAAGCGGTTCCAGAACTTCTCCACCGATCGATATTGGTTCAGTGGTTTGAAATTTGGGGTTGGGTCGGTTTACCAAACAATGCCACCCCTACTGGAGAGGCTGGCCCAGTTCGTTTCTATGGTATTAGCTTGGATTATAGACACCCCTGGTTTTTCTTGGTATTGCTAGAAGTGTTTGTATTCCCTTTCATATTGATCGGGCTTTTGAACAAGGTATTTCATTACTGGTTACTGTGCTCGGGTTTTGAGTGAAGTAAATTTTAGTGCTGATCTCATTGAGTCCTTGCTGTTTGAGCATGATGGTTGCAATTTCTTAGTCCACTTGCATTATGACTGCCTTCCTAAGCACTGTAGTCGTTCTGGCAGTGTTGGATATCTAGTGACTGATTGCAGGCCAGGCTTGTGCAGGATTCTAGTGGTGATGCTCCTCAGGGTAGGGCTTGTGCGCTTTCAAGGGGTGGGTCTCGAGCGCAGTGGAGCAAATCTCAGGTTCATTAGATCTGTAGTCATGTGGAGACTCACCAGGAACAGGCTGGAAAAACACCTGTGGACGGGGGTGCTACTAGCGCTCAGACTACCCCCGTCTCTTGGTTCTTCAGTTCAATCTATTTGTCCCCCCTGTTGACGTGGCTCAAACGGGTGTAGTTTCTCTGCTTCTAGTACTACCGACCGGCTTAGTAGACTCTTAGCTACGCATGTGAATACTTCGTACCTACATTGGGTTAACCAATTCGATGATGGCCATGGTAATATTTCGTTTAACGACAAGGTCTTGGGTGACTACGAGGAGCATGTTGAGCATTTTGAGTTTGATTTCCCTCCATACCAAATCCCAATCTACTATACGGGGGGTTGCCAGCTGGCTCCCCAATTCTTCACTCAGCCTCCAAAAAAATCTGTGGCACACTTCGTGGGTGTTCAGTATTATACACAATATGATAACATTTTTAAAAAACGTTTATGGCTCGTTTGGTTCAAGATTTAAACCATTTCAGGAATGCTACATTCCATTCCGAAACGATTCCCGCGTTTGGTTCAAGTTTTAAGTCCGGAATAAATGATTTCAGGAACAAACCTTTCCCCCCAAGTTCTCCCATTTAAATCATAAGGAATAAACCATTACCAATGGCCATCTTTTTTAATTTTTTTATGTTAGGACTAAAATAACACTCTTCCTTATGAATAGATAATTCTTTTTCCATCAGTGTATGAAAATATTGTTTGGAACTTTTTTTTTAATTACGCTGCTACACAAAAATGAAAAAAAAAATTTATTTGGAACTTTTTTCTTTTCTTTTTCCTGTTGTAATTACTATTTTTGTAGGATAGTTATTAGCTAGGCATGTGTAATTTTTGTAATTTATTATAGTAATTGTCTCTTTTGAAAAATTAGTGGATGATGTCTTCTCATCTTATAAAAAGAAAGGTATTTTTGTAATTGATACTTTATTCCATTCCTATTCCCGGTTGAACCAAACATCGGCATGGCATCCTAGATGCCAGGAAAATAACTTTCCAGGAATCAAGTATTCCCATTTCATGCCCATTCCATTCCCAAAACTCGAACCAAACGAGCCCTTAAGGCCATGCGATGGGCGTATGTTTGAGTGGGTATGGTACTTGCGTTGGCGGAGGTTGTGGGTTCGAAATCTCATTGCAAGTAATATTTATTTCTAAAGCATGAAGGGTAATTTAGCAATTTCAGGTGCATCCCAAAAAATAACTACCAAGTCCTTATCACGTTTAATATAAGAGATATATCTAATTCTTGCTTCTTGTTGTAATTCATTTTCCTTTAAAAGAAGCTGCCAAACATGTTATAACTCGTTTTCAACTCATGGCAGTGCATTGATCCATGGCTCAGAAGAAGAACATCATGCCCGGTTTGCAAGTCATCGATCACTACTTGATTTGCGCCCTCAATCTCTTCTTAGATAGAACACTCATGAAGGGTGCGTAATGAGAATTCGAACTTTCATGCTTTGGATTGCCAATTATCTTATGTTTTCATGCTTTTGCTTTAATACTTGTTCATATTTTTGCCCCTTCATAAAATTCACCCCATGATTTTTAGTTGCTGTTTTACTTTTCTTTTGCCAGTTTGAGCATATGCAGTTTTAAATGTAAACATCAGATCTTTTTGTGTTGTCATCATTTGATTTTATTTTATTTTTCTGATTATGATCCTTTCGTCAATAAGATAGCGGAATGTTAAGTGTTTGACCAAGTTCAGTTTTCCCCCTTTTTTGTTGCGACGTTGACATAGATATTCGAAGGCTTCACATGTCAATAGGGTGGAGGAACTGTGTACGGATTAAAGAAGAGAAAGTTGTATTTACGCCTATCAATGGATTGGATTTCTGCCTGTCCGCTCCAATCCAATCTTGCTAGTCTTATACAGTAAGGGAGCCCTAATCCACTTGAATTCCATCCTGTTAGTCGGATATGGTAAAGGAGCCCTAATATCTTTATCTAAATCTGTTCCATATATGTTCAGCTTTTGTTTAACAAATTGGATATGGATATAGATATGGATCTTCCCAAATTCCCAATCCGATCAATTTGCAAGCCAATCCCATTTATATATGCCTGTGACTATGTATATCCTTACACATTTATAATATTAATATATAAAAAAATTGTGCAATACTTTATGTCCAACAATAAAAGTTATAATGTGCCAATAAGTCTTCAATTTTCTGATTGAGTTGAATATACAGATTGTGCACGTTTCAAAAGAAGTTCGGATATGGTTTAGGACTAACTGGTCAAATGAGATCAGATATGGATACAGCATAATCCCGTGCGTATTTGATTCATTGACATGCCTAGATGCACTGGCTTGAGATCAGTTATACCGTCGCGAATGGGTAACATACATAACTCAAAGTAGTTAAACATGTTACAATACCAGATTATAAGGCCAGTAGCGAATCTTGAGAGCCTCAAAAGATCTAAAGCACGTCGAAACTTCAACCTGCTAGGTTCCTGTGTAATCTCACCGGACTAGATAGTCTTTACGTATTGAAATATATAATTACATAAAATTTCAAGTGCGGACTGAACTCTTTGCGACGGTTTTTCATAGTTAAAATATCTCCCCAATGTTTTAGCGACAAAACAAGGTCACTAAAAAGCCCGGTCTGTACCAAAAATGCTATTGTACTCTTAAACTCGTTAAATTATGATTTTGTGTTGAATCATATTGTTTGATATTGTCATGCATACTTCAGTCTAGTTTGGTGCTTACAAAAACTACCCTGTTTGTCAAAAAAGAAAAGGAAAGGGAAAAAAAAAAGCATTATTTATTCACCGGAAGATAAAAGCTATCGTTTCATTGGACACAAGTAACACGACAAGAAACTTAATTTGTTAAACATTTTAACACCAAGTCACGATTGATACGCTAGGTTAAAACATGAAACAAAATTGTGTAAATAAATCAAGACATAAGTACTCATAAAGAGCGCGTTGGTTGGAGTCCCATATCCAGGCCCTTCTACAAATTGCCCGGATATATCCGTTGCTTGTATCAAAAAAGTTAAAAAAACAAAAATTGAGATTAAGCACAACTTTTAGTCAAGATAGATAGTTCAAGATTAAGAGTTCTTAAGACAATTTGTCAATGCAACAAGCACGTTTACACAGAATTTAATACTAATTAGTTTGAGTAAATAATAAAAAATAAAGTCAAATTAAACATAATTGAAATATTAAATTGCGCAAATTTAAAGAAGTACTGGTTACATAAGACCATTCATGGAAGGACAAAATAGTAAATCAATCCAAGATCTTATATTAATATTTAATAGTGTATAACACTTTTCCAAAAAAAGTAAAATTAATTGTTATGGCTCAAAAAAATAATGTTAAATACCGTCTCACATGTAGATGGGCATAGAATAAATAAAAGTTAAAGACCGGCTCAAATATAAATAAAGTGCTTCTGAAAGTATTTAAGAAAATTGTCATTAAAAATTATTGAGTGGTAGAAGATTTATTTAGAGTGCTAAGAGTCATACCCTATTTAAAAATTATTTATTTTTAATTGTAACTATTCACAATATCCTATCTAAAATGCCAATATCAAATAGTTCAACGAGATTTGCTATAATTTACTCTCAAAATATTATTAAGCACCTTAACAACATTAACAATTCAAATCTCACTACCTACATTATGCAATTAATTTTTTTGAAAAAGTTTTTTAATGGTAAATTAAATAATATTATATATGTTATACAATTTTAGATAATTAAATGAGTACTATTAAAAAAAAATAGAATAAATGTTTATATACCGAAAATATTTAAAAAAATTGGTTTAGTTTAGTTTCGTTTCGGTTTATCTATATAAAAAAAAATACTTATTTACATACTGAAAATATCAAAAAGTGTAATAGCAAAAATACCAACCAACAAAACCAAAAACACCAAATCCAAAACTATAGAATATATGCAATACCGACGTTATCGAGTATGTATACAAAAATACTGAATTAGAATATATGCAATACCAACATTATCGAGTATGTACGTATACAAAAATACCAAATTAGCTAATATCATAATACAAAGATTTTAATTTATAATATGTAACTTATATTGTAGTTTTTTAATTGGACAAGACTGGAGCCTGCTCTGCCCCTAGTTCCGCCCCTATTCAAATTCATGTTATTGATAACAATGATGATTACTATCCTATTGTTGTAATAATGTAAATCTTGAAACTATTTGTTGTTACATATACAATAGTACAATACAAGAGTTCCTCTCTCTATTTCATTAAGTGAGAGTAGAATTCTTTTCCAAGAGTGAAATCCTTTCCCTCCATTCCTGAGTTAATTAATATTACAACCTATGATATATCCATCAAATTAATATATGATATAGGCTACCCAAATTAAAGCTTATTTCTTTTTTCTTTAATTCATAATATTTAATCAATTGCTATATGCATGCTCCCGTTTTTATAGAGCGGAATCTCAACCTTTGCTATAGCATTGTCACATATGTACTTCTTAAAACTGAAGTAAGACCACTTTTTCTTTTATTGTCTTTATTTTATCCAAATCTCTTTGTTGCTTTTATTATTAGACATGAAGTATGTAAATTAACCACTAATCGAGGCCCAGTAGTGGTAATACTAGGATTAGTGGTGAATTTGATTGGGAGCTTTCTGTGTCGAATCCTACGAGCTACAAATTTTTTTGAGGATTGTCATAGCAAATAATGGTAACAAATAGAAATACAGCTCATATCTAGCAGCAATGGAGTGGTCTAGAAAAGGTTGCGAAGATGTTGGAAATTAAAGAAAGCAAAAGTATAAAAATATATTTGAGTAAAGTCAAACAAGACACGTGACCCTCACAAAAAAGGTATAATTAATTGTCATGGCAATAAATAAATAAAGAATTAAATACCGTCTCACATGTAGAAGGATAACGAAGAAATAAAAGTTAAAGTCTAGCTCAAATATAAATAAAGGTGTGATAATGGTCCCCGGAATTCCGGTAGGCGGTGATAATGGTCCCCGGAATTCCAGTAGGCAGTGGTAGGGAAGGTAGATTATCAAGGAATATGTATAAAAAAAACCGAATCAGCTAATATCATAATAAAAATATTTTAATACTTATAAATTAGAGATTTATTTTCATTTTCAATACGTTTTTAGACTTACACCGCTAGGTGTCGAGACTTCTCATATATTTTCAGTCATAATTATACACTTGATCCTACAAATTTAAAATTATCCTGATTTGTCAAGAACTAAAATTAATTTTAAAATATTTTTAAATTTTTGTAGTTATAGTACTTAAAGAATGAAAGAAATGTCAAAAATTGTGAAAATACTAATATATTTAAAAATCGAGTGTCTAATATCAACTTTCACTTGTTAAACTAATATATAATGGTGTGTTTGATTACAAGCATGGAATTTACATGGAAAGAAAAGAAGTTACAGGCAATTGAATTGCTTAAAACTAAGTTGCATGAAAAATGTAGTATAGTGAGTTTGATTGCCTTAATTTTCTACCCGAAAAATATTGGTTGTATAATGTCATTTTTAATGTTGAAAAAATTATTTACATTTTTTTTACATAATTATGTAGTCATGATGGATCTTGTTTAATTGATCTTGATTAGTAGATTTTAAATATTAAATTTTTATATTATTTTGAATTTGATATTTTAAGTTATAGCATTTTTACTATAGAAAATGGTAAAAACCTTGTCCCGTGAACTGTGCCCAAGCATGGAAAACACCCCGCGATTGTTACCGCGTTATATAAATTTTCAAACTCTCTAAATTTTTATTATAAATATAGATAAAATGTCTCTAATAATACAACAAAATTGTACCTAAATACCATATTAGAGTGTTAAACAATTTATTTAAAATACTAATAATCTTGTCCTATGTAAAGTGATTGAATAATTATAGGATAAGCTAATATAAAAATAAAAATAATTTTTATAATGTTTAAATTCTTAAAACTTTGGATCAAAAACTATCCCGCTTCCTTAACAACCAAAATTAATTGAAAATATTTATCCTTACAATACTTGAAAATTGAAGAAATCGAAAATCATAAAAAAAAAGAGGTAAAAAGTTGTTCGTGATAATATTTTTTGCAAAAAATTCAACGAACAATATTTTTAAGAAATAAGGGCTTATATATCATTATCATTCTAAAATAAGGGTTTGTTTATCAATTGTGTTTTAAAATATAGGTTTTGACCGAGTGCAAACTTAACTTTGCAATTAGAAAAAATTAATGAAAATTTGTTTTGCATGATGTGTTTATATTTTTTAACAAGTATATTCTTATGTTTCTTTCATAAAACTTTAAAACAACATCAAATAAACATAAATACATAATAATGTTTTAGAAAATAAGGAGTGCAAATATTTAACTTTGCATAACTCCGAAAAAATTATTATGTGCATTTTATTAATAAATATGCTTTAAATATGCAATTTGTTAAAAATATTCTAAATTACTGTCAATTAAACACTTATGCATAATAATATGCTAAAAGAACATGTAGTACAAACTTAATTTTGCATGATTCCATAAGAAAATACAATTTAAAAATCTACTGCAAAGTTAACTTTGCACTCTTTTTGGAGTTTGATCAAATATAGGCCCTTAATTTACAAAAATATTATTCCTTGGTTCTTCTGTAATTTTTTTTTATGTAAGTCTTATTTTTCAATATTCCAAAAAAAAAAGAGTGAATTGGTATTTATTTTTAAGTTAATAAATTTGACAGTGAACTTGTTATTTGTATTGATAGAGTGGGAGTGAGAGATATGTTTTCGGAGTGGTGATACAAGAATGACCTTATTTTCGATCTGAACAGTTAAGGGTGTAAATGGATATTCGAAAATCCGAATCCGTTTCGAATTCGAATCCGTATTTTGTGGATATTTATCTGAATGGATATTCGAAAAAGATGATTTGGATAGTGTTTATAACTATCTGAAAAAATGGATACGAATATGGATAATAATAATATTCGACCTGGATAATCTGTATTCGGGGTGGATTATCCATATTTGCGGATATCCGTATCCGCTATAATTTAGTATATATTATATATTTCTCTCCCCATTTAAAAAAAAAACAGCCAAAATTTAATCTAGTGTGCACAAGTTAGCCCAATTTACCAAAAACAAAAATTAACTAAACTAAAAAAGAAAAAAAATGCCTATAAAAAAAGAAAAGAAAGAGAAAGATTGTTTACAACATATGTGATTTGTTAGTATGAAAGGTTCGAAACCATAACAAATTTAAAATTCTAATGGGATATTGAAAAATGGGGCTTATTTTAAAGAGTTTTCTGCAAAAAAATTAACAAATAATATTTTTGTAAATCAAGAGCCTATATTTGTCCAAACTCCCAAAGAAGTGCAAAGTTAACTTTGCAGTAAATTTTTAAATTGTTTTTTTTATGGAGTCATGCAGAATTAAGTTTGCACTACATTTTTTTAGCATATCATTATAAATAAGTTTTTTAATTGACAATGCTTTAGAATAATTTCAACAAATTACATATTTAAAACTCATTTATTAATATAATACACATGATAATAATTTCGGGGTTTTGCAAAGTTAAGTTTTACCTTCCTTATTTTCTAAAACATTAATGTGTATCTGAGTTTATTTGATGTTGTTTTAGAGTTTTATGAATGAAACATAAGAATATACTTGTTAAAATATAAAGACATGATGCAAAACAAATTTGCATTAATTGTTTTGAATTGCAAAGTTAAGTTTGCACAAAACACAATTTTGTATAAAGTAAAATTTTGCTCAAAATACAATTTTGGTCAAAGCCCTTATTTTAAAACAAAATTAATAAATAGGCTGTTATTTTAGAAAAATAATAAAAATTAGGCCCTTATTTTCAAAAAGTATTATTCCTCTGATTTTTTGTAAAAAATATTGTCACATAAGACCTTTTACCCCATTTCTAGAAATTGTAATGATTTTCAACTTTGATTTGTCATTTTAATTTATATGGCTATCTTACAATTTTAACGTAAATCTTATTGGATCATACAAAAGAAATAAAAGAAATTCATTATTTGAGTTAAAAGTTTGATATAAAATGTTAGTAATTATTTTAATACTTTTTGCAATATTTTGTTATATTTTTTTGAATTACAACTTGTATAATGTCTTATTTTAATTGAAAGGTTATGTAGTCAAATATATTTTTAAAATTGAACTATATATAGAAAAATGGATAGGGATATTATCCGAATCCGAGATATCCGATGGAATAAGGATAAAAATAGTTTAATAAACTATTCGAAGGGATAAGGATAAGGATTTGGATAGTAAATTTAAAAAAAGGATATAGATAATGGATAGTGTAGCATTCGATCCGTTTACACCCCTATGAACAGCTGAGAGATCTAAGAGTGTGATACAGAGTTATGAAAGAGTTATTGAATTTATGTGAAATGTTTAGCTTAAACTTATCACTACGTTAGGTAGTTATAATTATAGGACATGAATTGGGTACATATTTGCTGCCAACGATAATAATAATATAACTTATCACTTTCACTAGAAGTGATAAATTAGCTACAAAGTTTTAAAAAATTATAACAATAACTAGCAGTCACAAAATTTCACTGTTATATATATATATATATATTTGAGTTTTGTGACTATCAATTCACATATGTTATGACTGCTAACGGCAGTCATAACCCTCGTGAGATTAATAGTCATAAAATGATGTTTTTGGCATATAGTTTATTGTGACGCTCCGAATCTCGTTATGGGAGTTTAGATCCTTGGGACTTGGCTGGTCACAGACAGTATTCTAAAAGGCAGGCTAGGTGGTGCTCAGATGCTCCGATTTGTGCTTAGGCGCATGATTTGATGTCGGGATAAATTATGCAGATTTAGGCAGGTGCCTAGGCGGGTTGGGCGGGCTAGGCGGCACACTTATTTTTTTCTTCTTCCTATTTTGAAGAAGCTACTTATTTCTCTTTTTGTTAAAAAATTACTCACTCCATCCCAAATTGTTGGTCCCTTTTGGGAAATTCAACTTATTAAGAACCCAACATCATCATTACACTTTTTGCTTAATTTGCATTGACTTTACCTTTTTACCTTTTTCCCTTTTTCTTTATTCAAAACTTTTACTTGAAAAGTTAAAGTACAAAAGGGCAAAATAGGTATGTATTTATCTTTTATGGAAAGTGGACATTTATTTTGGGACATCCAAAAAAGAAAAGAATGACTAGCAATTTGGGACGGAGGGAGTACTATTGAAAAAAATGGATGCAATTTATCAACTATCATAAGTAAATCTATCTTTCATTCCTCCAATTGAAACGAAACCCTAGCAAACAATTGCAATCACTAGAAAACGTTCAAGAAGAGCTCGTTTTGACTAGTTATAAACACATCATGCTACCTTACTTCCACAATCCTATCTTTTATTATTTTTCTTTTATTGTTGCCTTTTTTTTACTAACTTATTATTATTGTTATTGTTGTTGCTGTTATTGCTGCTTAAAATAAATTGATAATTTCATATAAATGTGACCTCGTGTTTAATTTTATTTTGGACCATGAACCCAATGACTATGTTTCGTTTGTTAATTGAACATTTGAACTTCTTTTTATGTTTATTTAAGTACTCTGTTTGATTTAATGATTTTTTAGTGTTTTATTTCGTATATATAATTTTAGATATATTTAGAAATTAAAAATATAATTAAAAAAAATCGTCTGACGCCTACTCGCCAAGGCCCCGACTAGGCGCTAGGTCACTGCTCTAGGTCAACCTAGCGCTTTTTAGAACCTTGATCACAGATGCCATCATTTACAACATCGGGTTATGCAGGATGATACAAATCCTACTACATAAATTAGAGAAAGCTAACAGACCTCACAAAGGGCTATTACAGAGTAGCAAAGGAAGGAGGTGGACTAGACAGTACTTCATTTTGACAGCAAGTACATTCAACCGCTTTTCCATCACAATAGCAATTAATGCTCCCCAACCACCGAATTTAATACGCCGTAGAATAAGTCAGTTATATTCAAATGCAAAGCATGGTTTAGACAGCTATGGCATAGAAGTTTAGCGCAAGTAAACCCTGGTTTTACGAGAGGAGACAACGCTCAAAACTCTAATAATTAAGGGGCATTTACTCCTTCTACAGAAAAAAATATAAAATAAATAGGAGAGATCATAACTCAAGAACATTTAATAACTTCACTTATGAGGATCGAATATTATAGCCGTGCACTCATTGTCCTATAAGAAGTTTCTTGTTAAAGAGTTTATAGAATAGTTAAGTGATTCTATAACTAACAATTGTAACACTATTCTTTTATAAAAAGGTCCCTCGATAGCCTAGAGCTCGTTCAACAAGGGTGGAGTAAGACCCTTAATAGGGTTAAACCACCTCTATAATCTTTGTGTTGTCAATATTTTTATTTATATGTCGTCGTGTCATCCTAAAAACATCATAATCATTACACATATAAGCCATTTTCTACCTAAAATAACATTATGATTGATTAAATAAGTTAAACAAGATTTACACACGATCAAACATTTCCATCCGCTAATATACACAAAAATGGTGTGTGAACATGGAAAGCCATCAATCTGCAATGACTTTAAACCACATTTCCATCTTTGAAGATTTAATCGGTAGGAATTTCCTCTTCAACTTTAAAGATGAAATCAATTTAGTTCAACAATTGTCCATTCATCAACAACTAAACAAAGAAAAAAATTACATATATAAAAAGGAAATATGTACTTAAAATTATAAACTTCAAAAAGAAAAAGTGCAAAAGTAATTTTGCAGTTTTTACGCAAAAGCAATAAAAAAATAGCTTATATAAAAAGACAAAAGCAACACTAAATTAAGTTTCAACAATATAAAGTTCCAATAATTATTGGATTCAATCCTCTAAATATATAAAAATGAAAACCCAAATGAAGCAATATTTGTAGAATTTTGCATAAATCACAAATAAAAATATGATAATATTCTAAAACTTAAATAGATCATCACAAAGAAAACAAAAGCAATAATAGTACAACTCAATTTAGTTCAACAATATGCTAATTAATGGTTAATTAAGTCCATGAGTTTAACAACTCTTTTGCTCTTAGCTTCTCCATTGTAATTGTAACCATATTGTAATCAACTTTCAATCAATGAAGTAATTTCAATATCCTATAAGTGTATTGTCATAAAATTGTTATCGTTGGTTAATTTCTGTTGCATTAATTACAAACTTTTTAGTTGTTCTAAATTTCATAATACTACATTAGTCAGCAATTGCGACAGTCCAAAATGTAATTCTCAAAATAAAAAAAAACAGCCCAAAATATGTTTCGTTAAGAACTAGCTTTTAGTCATAGGTTCATTTCTGGCCTCCTTCACTATTAAGTCCATATAAGATTGTAAGGCAGTTTTAAATAATTCATGTAAACCAATAACCTTAGGGCTTTATGCAATTGAAGTGTAGCCTTGATTTGAAACTACAAACATCAATTCAAAACTACAAACAAGAATCTGAAACTAAAAACCTCAATTCAAAACTACAACAATTCGAAACAAAAAATAGCAATTGGAATTTACTTTGTCAGAAGATGCGATGAGAATCTAAACAAAAATAATAGCATTCAGGCTAGTGATCAACTTCAAATCAAAACTAAAATCAAGGATGTAAGCAAATTTGGAAAGGCATTTAAGAAGAAAAACAACAACAATTCGAAACAATCAAAGATTAAAACCTAACTCCGGGCAAAATCAATATATCAACAAATTTATATACATAAAGAGCGAGACTGTGACTGAGATCAGTAACAAGACTTATGGTAATAGAGTTGTCGATTTGAACAATTTAGGGCAGAATCCGCACACCGATCATATTGTGATAGAGACGCCTTTCACCTTCCATTGATTTGAACAATTTAGAGAGAGAGATTAAGTTTGACGAGAGCATCTCCAATAACCTTTTTAAAAATGATTCTACAAAAATAATTTTGTTAATCTATGTCATACTTTAAAGAGCCAAAATAATATTTTCAAGGAGCTCCAAGAACCTTTTTAAATATTTTATTATTTTAATAATAAATTATTAAAAAGTATATTTAAAGAGCCATCTTAAATAATGTCATTTTAAATTAGCACAAAGTCCCATTAATAAAATATTAAAAAGTATATTTAAAGAGTTCTTTCATCACTTTTCATATTTGAAGAGTGAGAAGGCATCACTCTTCATATTTGAAGAGTGAGAAGGACTTTTCAAATTGGAGATTTCATTTTACTACTTTTGTTGAAGTGAATTTTGCTGACATGGCTCTTTAATAAATTTGCAGTTTAGTATTTTGAAGAGCTTGTTGGAGATACTCTAAGAAAATTGGGAGAAATATTGTGTATTGATTGATGAGCTGGTTTCTAATTTTATTATTTCAAATTTCATTAATTCTCGTAGTGAAGGGGTGTGACTAAAACGTATAAGTATTTAGAAGTGACTTAATAAACATTATTTTAAATAATTGAAGTCATAAAATTAATAAGTGACCTAACGTACAAATTAAAAGTGATTTAAATAATATAATATCTTGTAGCGCGTTGTGATTACTCATTTGCAACAGTATTGGTAGTCATAGTATATCCAAGGTTTCAAATTTGAAACGCTACAAGAAACTCGATCATTTAAGTCTTTTAAAAGGTGACTTAAATGATCATTTAAGTCACTTTTAAGTTTGTTATCGAGTGACTTAATAGGAGGTGTCATAAAAAATTTGTAAAAGTGACTTAAAAAAGTCATATGTTAGTGACATAACACTGCCTTAAAAGTGACTAAAACTAATGAAAAATATAATTTCTACACTTGCTTATGATATACCTAGCTACCACACAATTTCATCAATCAATCCAATTAACAAAACAATACATTTTTTAGCTAGAGTTTTAGCATTTAAAGATCCAAATCAATACAACTTGGTATTCTAGCCTTCCTTTGCCATCCAAGGCATATCCGATCAAATAATTTTTACAAAGAGAAAATATTCTACCATTCTAATATTCAAAACAACTCAATACTATGAAAAAAATCCCAAATAAATTAACACAATGAATCAGTCCACTTCTGAGTCTATTAAACTCCCATCACCATTGCTTGGATAGGAAAATGACAGCTAAAGAAAACAGTAGAAAAGTGAAGCACACGACTGTAATTAATCCTTGAGTGAAGTACCAATGCCACTTGTGAGTTCCACAATAAAGATCTCCCCTGGACGAAAAAAAAATGAACTTTAGAAAATTAAGTGGCTTTAAGACCCATTAGCTGTACATCAAATAATCCAAAAAAAAAAACATGTTAGGCCGAGTACTAAGACCCTGATGCAATGAGTTCAAAGTGTAACGTAATTAATAATATGTTTATCTACATAAAAAAAACCACATATGTACACACATATATATATATATATATATATGGATTCAAATGATTTAATGCATGTTTACACAAAAAATAATTAGATTATGTGAAAAGAGGTTTATAATAATACATACATACATACATACATACATATAAAATATATAAAAAAAACCTTTTTAAAATCCTATTGAGCTACTCAGTAACAGGTACTAGAATTAATTGGAAATTCATAGAACCACAAAGCTCTTACTACTACTTAAACAAGGAAAATGAACTCATTTTTTTGGTGAACTGTCCTTTTTGTATGAAACAATTGAGAGCATTAGTTACCTGCAATCTCTGATTCATGAATGCAATAATCTTCCCTCCAAGATAGTTCGAAATCTATCATTCATTTTGGGCCACATTCACTTGGTCATTGACTTCGCCCGATACTGATAGAAAGCCTAGATAACCCCCTATTGGCCCTCAAAAGTAATTTTCTTATGATCGGAAGCCTATCTTTTTTCTCATTATAAGCTCTAGATATAGGGGCTCAAAATATAATAGGACTAGGCCTTATTTTAACATTGGACGGTGCCCATCTTGCACACCAACAAGGCTGAGCCTGATTGAAAACTAAAAATTTTGGGTCCTAAACGATAATGTAAGCTTTTCTTTTTATATAACTATTTTCTTTGATTAAATACCATCTAACTAAATATGAAATCATCAAAAAAAGATGGCTAACTCAATGTATAAAATAGTTCATAACAATTCAGAGGTCATAGCTATATTCAAATAACAAAGGTCAAGGCTTGATAAGGCAAAATTGAAAATCTAAATTTTGGTGTCAAACAACTGCGCTCGTCTTGAGTTTTATATAGTACAAATATCTAAAAATTTATAAGAGGGGAAATTTAGAATACAAAATTTTAAGTTAGGCTTTAATTTCTCAATGTAAGATTTAAATTTTCACATAGTATGGACCATCTTAGTACAGCCAAAGCTCTCCCAATTGATATTGTTTAGGTGTGATCGACATCAAGTTCATAATCTGCCTAAATCCTGATATGCCAAGTCAACATGTAGGTAAGAAAAAGAGGTTTCCAATTTTACAAGAGGATTTGTAATAATTAACAACTCACGTTTCAAAAGTCATCCCAACCGCTTCAGCTGGTCAATCTTGCTTCTAGCATGGTTATATGGGTTATATTTGGAACATTGAAAGTACCACTCAACATATATAACTATTATATAACAATATATATATATTTGAAACTGTAAGGATTTGTTATAACACAGACTATAAACTTAAAATGGATAGACAAACTTGAATGCTAAAAGTGTTTTGGAAGTAAATGTACCATTGGTTGATGATGGAACTTTCAAGGACTTCACTTGAACAATTAGATTCGAAGATCCTGACCGAATTATACTTTTGTGAGTAATCTAGAATAAGATCATCAAGTATAAGTAATTAGTGAAATGACCTGCATAAGTAATTAGCGATAAAAAGTCAACAAAGTATGAAAATTCATAGCCAAGCTGCAGGGAAACATTCATTGGTATAGAATCATTTAACTACAAAATGCACATTATTATCCTTTTTCCTTATTCAATTATAAATTTCTATTTACCTCGGACCTTTTTCAAGTTCACTCACAGTAACCTTGTGGATTATACACAATAATAACCTAAGGTTAATATAACCATCATTTGTCATCATCTCTAGCTCAGCTTATACTTCAACCTTCTAGCCCTTCACCCATCCTTGCAAAGGAGTGGAGTTGCCCTTTTTTTCCAATATATACATTCTGTACTACTTAGAAATATTATCTATTAATTTGGCTGTATAGCGCTAATGTTTTGAGCATAAATTTTCCTTTAGTGTTTTTATCAAACACCTTATCTATAACTTGAGTTTTTCAAATAACACATTAATTACAATCACAATCTCTGGTACAATATAAAGTGGGAACTAAATAATTAAAGCAACAATAAAGATGCACATAACAAGAATCAAAGAACTTAATTCAATAGTGTAAAATCTTCAAAAACTTGATTCACAAACTCTAGTTGCGAACAATTAAACAAAAAAAAAATTGATCGAAATTGCAACAAACATAGACAAACTGACACAGATATATAACACAATTTGATGTAGCATTAATAGACTGTACATTTGAATAAGAAATCAAAGAGTAAGAGAACTCCATTTTGTACATTTGTGCAAAAAAAATTTAGAGAAACAATACAAATGTAAAAGTCGCAAGTGTTAAATTGAATTATGTAAGTTGAGAGACGGATAATTTAAAGATCATATATGTATGTATTTGAGCTAAATGATTAAAATTTACACAAATTTAAGACATAGAATTGTGTATGTGCACATATTCGGTCCTTAAGGGCCGAGCCATTGTGTACATACTTGATCCTTAATGGTCAAATCAATTTGGAGTATTATAAGATATTTTGGTGTGTGTCAATAATAATCCCATAAAATATTATTTTTATAAAAGTGATCTAACGGATATTATTTATAATTAATTAAGTCACGAAATTAATAAATGATCTAAATTCTAATTTAAATGTGACTTAATTAATATAATTAATTAAGTCACAAAATTAATTTGCTTTACGATAATGTTTATAGATGATAGGACAAAGGAATATAATAATACTTGAATCTTGGAAGAATGTCGTGTGATGTTGATGCACTTTTTAAAGACATATTCTAAATTGAATTCGTAATTTTGTCGCCGTCTAAACTTACTAGTGAAGACCCCCGGGGAGGGGGGTGGGGCTTGGTTGGTCGGTCGAGGATCCACAACAAAATTAGAAGCTAACTATGAAAGTTGACTTTTGGGTGTCTTCATTAAATATTCTTATAAACTTAAAAAGTAGGCCAATCTAGTTCTTTAGGGCCTGCTTGGTATATATATATATATATATATATATTTTTAAAAAATTTTAAAAATTTAACTCAAAATTAATTTTATTATCATAGTTCTTAAAAATTATTTTATTTTATTTTCTCTCTTTAAAAAAATTCAAACTTAAAAACACAACTCAAAAATTCACCAAACATTATCTTAGTTGTGGGGCTCATTTATTAATCATAATTTCCTAATTAAGTCGAATCAAAAAAAAAAAAAAAGAAAAAAAAATCCATCTGGTGTGTCACTATTAGCCATTGAATACAGCCAAGAACCTTACTTTTTGTTCTATCTTTTTTATTTAGATCTGATGTGAGATGAGCTAAAATCGTTTATAATATATGGCCACACTCTAGAAGGCAAGTAAGTCATATATTATAAAATTATTATTAGTTACTTCATCTTCGTGGCTTCAATTAAATTCAATATTTTCACTTTTATATATTGTTTTCATTTTTAATATTAGTTCTTTTATTTTCATATATATATATATATATATATTGGTAATTAAATATTGACTTCTCATCTAACCAAAAACTACTATTACTCATTTTAATGTACTCTCCTTACAAATTTCATAGCTTGTTTAACATTATTTCTTTACTATAAGGCTGGTCTAGTGACTTGTTCAACATTAGATCATATGTTCAATCCATCCCTCCCCCCCCCCCCCCCCCCACCCAGTACAAATACAATTGGGCCAACAGGCAGATTCTCACATATTGTGACTTGTGAGTATGGATTAGTCCCATATCTATTACAGTGTGAGAAGACTACGTTTTAAAAAAAAATATTAATAATAATAATAAAAACAAAATATTCGTTTCAAAGTTAAGAGTATTTTGTGGGTCAGTCGAGTTTGATTGATAAGGTTTCATGGGCGTGAGACGGTAAGGAAGAATGGAATTCAATTCTACGGAAATGAATAGAAAATTTCAAAAAACACTAAATTAGAGAGTGGTTCTATATGGACATAAAAAATCTGAAATAAAAAACGAACATATCAATGTATTAATCGCTCCCTTGTTAGAATAAAATGTGACATAGTTATTTTAACCAATATATAATGGTCGTATTTCATATGTCAAATTTTATGTCAGATATTTATATCTACTTAGAATTATTACTAAATTTAGCAAATCAATCTATCATATGTGCAAGTACTCACATTCTTGCCTGCAATATACGTGGCTACAGTTTAGAACTAAGCAATCTTTTTACATGTCCAAAATATTACTCTAAAAAAAAGACATGAATATGTATTTGTTTTTTGTTTTTGGTTTCCGTTAAAAGTTTGGTGAAAAAATTTGTTCAGTTAGCAAAGAAAATTAATTAGTGACGTAGGAGAGCAAAAGTTCAATAATAAAAAAAAAAAGAATCCAGAACAAAGTGTGTGTGGGTACTTTTGGTCGATTTGGGCCATGTGCCAGTGTGCATATCAATTTATGCGTAGATGTTTGACTGATGTTCACAAAAATATCAAATTATATAACCCAATCTCCCGTTAAGTCTATAAATATGCCCTGAAGATGGAAAACTAACAACACACCAAACAAAACAATTAAGAAGCTCTTTTCTTCTCCTTCTTCTTCTACTCAATTGCCACCATTAATTATGAGATCTCAAAACATTGCTTTAGTCATTATTATATCATTAGTTCTTTTGTCATGCATTGAACCCAATAGAGCTGCTAGAATCCTCCGTTCAGAAATGAAGACAAAAAATCAGATGATGCAATCTTTACAGAAGAGTCCCCAACCCCCATCCGGAAATAGTTGCACTGCAACGCCAAAACAGGGTGGTAAGGCATGCAAGATTCCACCACCACATTAGAAATGAACAACAATTTAATATATTTGTTTAGTGATTGAATAGATTAGAAGAGGATCAAATTAATGAAACTCTTTGGGGAATCCTTTTTATTTATGTATTTGTATATTTGTTTTTGTCATTATTAATGTTTTATTGGTTTTTGCATAAAAGTGTGCCTTTATTAAATGTAATAGTGTGACATCACTTTACACTATATCCATAAGGTCAAACTTGTGATTTGTGGTGGTTATGTGATATTATATGCATATTTAAAAATTTAATATATTGGTCAGTTGTGTAGATTTATCAATTTTTTTACTTTAATTGTACTATATGCAATGATTACGTTTAAAATTGGTACAATTTTGTGGAAAATGGACTTATTTTTCATCAATTCTTGTATTTACTTGGTTACAAATATGATAAAACAAAACTTGATGAAATAATATAACAGAAAAATGATAAATACTTGGTTAAGCGTTTGAATCTACATATGTACGTATACCTTTATGCATGCAGATAATCATATCAAGGTCATTAAAACTTTTTACAATGATCACACTCATTAATTACGTGAATTTTTAGTTAACTTTTTCGATGATTTGCTGATAGTCAAGATTCGCATCTTTGTATCTGAAATTTGGAGCCAATAACATTGCATAGTAGTAATTCTGTTATTGCTTTCTACACAAATTTGAGTTACTCCCAACTTTTAACCTATTTGCAGACCACCCCATCATTATATTTAATATGTTCTTTGTTGTTTTATGTATTTATTGTACTGCAATAGGGGAAGAGTCAAAAAAAACCCAGCAAGAATACAAATTAGTAGTGCTGAAACTAATTAATATATTCAAATACTAAGTTAGTGTCACCAAACCTCTTAACCCAGTGGTATAAGGCTGTGTAACCGAGACAACCTTGGGTCGACTTGAAACTCCCAAGGTCAAATTCCGGCAAAAAAAATTAAAATATACTAAGTTAGTGTAATAGAAGATTTTCAATAAAAAAAATACTTTTATTGACACAATAAACATTAGAATAACGAATAAATCTTTTACTTCAACAGAAGGCCTCATGCGGAAACTATTCTTTTTTCCAAACATAAGAGAGGCATGTGAAAACAAGCCAAGGCACAAATTTGCAGAAGCTGAAGTCTAATATTTTTTTTTTTAAACCGGAGAAAGGGCCGAGTGTTAAAAAATTTATATTTTTTAATTTGTGTGGGCAACATATTATAACATTGAAGAAAACTAAAATTCTCATCAAGACACTAAGGCGATTTGGTTGAGGAAGACCACGTACTCGCTCGATCCGTGTTGTTATTATGATCGATCCTCGCATTCTGCATTTGTTTGTCACAGATCCAGGTACGCAGTTTAATAGTGTTTTGCTTAGATCTTGATGGTTTGATATGACGACTTAAGTGATTTAATTCCAACAAATGGTATCAGAGCGACATCATGTTAAATTATTAAGAAATTTAGAAAATTATTATTATTAAAGTTTCGGTTATAATAATTTTAAAGGGTTCGGAGATATATATATTTGATTTTGACCATACGGCATATATATATATATGGATTAATATATGTATATTCTTAATTTTACGGATTAATATATTAATGTGTTTTGTTTGGAGCTGGTCGGCCCTTTCCTTTTATTTAATATATATATATATATATGAGGTTGATTTGACAACTACCTTATTATTTTTCAGATTCAGTAGCCTTTTTTCTTTTCATATGAATCTAGATTTTGTAAAGTTTATTGTATATATATATTAATGGTTTGTTTGATTTAATTTTGACTGAATTCGGATGTTGACTGTGGCTTTACGATATATAAATATATATATATATATCCATTGGTTGAACTTAATTTGTTGATTCAATATGTATATATACATATAAGGTATTTTTTTAAAGTTTAACTTAATATATGTGGATCCAGACTATGGCTCTTTATTGTGTAATATGTGTGTATATTTTTTAAGCATTTATTGATTTTTTGTATACATATATATTTAAAGATTTAATTTACTTTAGTAAATTTAAATATACTACATATATTAAGAGTGGAGAATTTTATTCTTGCATTTATTGTGATTGAGGGTTTGGATCAAGTTAATTATTTATTTAAGATATTAATGTTTATTATTTATGCAAATAATAATTGGCCCAAAGGAAAGTTATTATTTGGCCAAATAATAAACATTATTCTCTCTCGATATTTGTGTCGGTATTATTTATGCATTTAATAATCGGCTCAAAGGAAGGTTATTATTTGGCAAAATAATAAACACGCGTGCGAGAATAAATGTGTGATAATTATCAGATTTTTATGTGAGCAATAAGTCGGTCCAAAGAAAGGTTTTTTGTTTGACAGAAATTATTATCAATATTTGATTCTTATATTGAGAGTACCTATTACAGTCTCATTTGGGTATGCAAGCCCCGGACTGCCAGTATTCAAAATTGCAATACGCGTCAATGTGGGAAAGATAAGGTTTATGCTTTTCAAATCTCATTAATACGGAAAATCTATTTTTTTTAGATTATAAGGATGCGAAGCACAAATCGTATGATATTTTAAAATAGATGAATTGAAACGATAAGTTGCCTAAGTAACATCTATCGTGTAAATTTGTTTGTTTTGAAATATTAAGATGTGTGTATTTATTATTTATGCGAATTATAATCGGCCCAAAGGAAGATTATTGCTTGGCTGAATAATATGTACACCTGTGGTAATAAATATAATATGACAATCAAGTTTTTCCATGTGAATAATATGTCGACCCAAAGAAAGTCCTATTATTTGACAGGATTTGTTATTTATATTTGATTACTGCGCTGAGAAGGCCAATTACAAGTTAATATTTCTGTCCAAAGACTAAATATCAATATTGTGCTAGGTATATTGTGATGGGGACCCACTATTAATAATTTGGATAATTGTGTCATTCCTATATATTGTTTGTTAATATGTTATGACATATATATTAATTGTAAGTTTGTAATTTTTATAATTTATTCTCTATTCAGTTTTTAGTTATGCTTTGTATATCTGCCAATATAAATTCGGTATTGGTGCTTAAAGGCACAAATTTTAAGAATTAAAAATAGAACGCTTCTATTCCAAGAATTTTTGGGGCTTTTTGAGAAAAATGCTATTTAGTTCCTTAAAGAAACTATAGAAATATTTTTGCTAAAAACAAAAAGGCTGAAGCAAGTAAACTTTTGATTGTCTTGTTTCAATAAGGTATAAGGAAAAGGAACATAAGGGAAGTACATTATGGTACTGCCTAATATCGCTTTCAAACTAAAGGTACTAAAGTTAGGGCTGTCTAATGACTTGCTCGTGCATCAAGTTCTTTATTTCTCTTCCCGCACAATACAGTTAGTTTTTAATAAGTTATAATACTCATAAGGATAAATTAATAATCTCTTAATGAGCTCATATCTTACAGTGTGCAAGAAGAATAAAAGATTTTTAGCGATAAAAGATAGTGATTACTCATCAAGCAAACACTTCTAAAGGACAAAAGATAAAGGATAAAAGTTAAGAAGCTGCAGTTGGAATAGCACTATAGTAATTGCAATAGAATTTGTTAGTTACTTTTGCAAGAAGGATAGACATAGTAATGCTCTAAATACGCCGCTTGGCATGTAAATTAGGATATACTTCTCATTAAGGTTTTGTTCGGTAGTTAATTTAACTTATGTACATGTGATTACTTAGTGAGTAGATTTTAGTGATACTACTCACATAAGTGTGTTTAGAGGTTACATGTGGAGCCAAAAACAAATTGATGTTAAAAGATTCATTTATCAGGACAGTGGCGAAACAGTTACAATTGAGGTTTTAAAGAATTTTAAGTTATCATTAAAGACTAGTTACTTTTGGATTTGGGAGAGACTTATATAGTATTATCATTTAGACATAATTTATATTTTTATTTGAACAAATACGATTATTATTGTTCATTTGAAAATAATAAAGTTAAGTCTTTTTCAAAATTTAAATATGTTGCTACTATTTCTTTAATTGATAACTTATATACAGATACAATCACCTCATGTAATAAAACCATGTAAATTGATTCACGTGATACAAAGCATACATTATCTAATAAGAATTCTTCCATGTTATGGCACAAGCATTTGGGATAAATCTCAAAATAGAGAACTAAGAGACTTGTGGAATTCTTGAAATCCCTTGATTTAACAGATTTTAAAATCTGTATTTAATGTGTAAAGGGAAAATGGACAAACATAAGGAAACTATGTGCCATAAGGAGCTTAACAGTCTTAGAACTAATTCATGCGGATATCTGTGAACTATTCTCGACGGCCTTTTGGAATGGTTAACAGTATTTTATTATGTTCATGACAATTATTAAGGGTACCTATATTTAATTAATGAGAAGTTACAGTCCTTAAACGTTGTTATGACTTTCACAGTCAGAATTGAAAATCAACTAGGCAAGAAAATTAAGACCGAGAAATCTGATCGTGGTGGTGAATACTACGATAGATAAAACAGATAAAGTAAACAACATTCTTGACCTTTGTGAAATTGCTAGAGAAATGCGGAATCGTCTCACGGTACACCATGCTATGCCAACCTAGTATGAACAGTGTTGCTGAGAGATAAAACAGAAGCTTAAGGATATGGTAAGGAGCGTGATTAATCATTCTTCTCTATCATAATGACTCTAGGAAGAAACACTTAAGACTGCAGCATATTTTAAACAGTGTTATATTGAAGCAGTTGCTAAAATAGGTTGTCTAGATATAGTAAGGCCATAAAGAAAAGATATTGGACTAAAAAATAATTAGCTGCTACTTTGTTAGATATACTGAAAGATCGAAAGATTATAAATTTTATGATTCCTTGAATAAATCCTTTATTAAGACGAAAAATGCTAAATTTCTTGAGATTATTGAGTTTGAGGGGGAAGATAAAGTTAGAAACATTGTCTTTGAAAATGAATTTATTCAATTCCAAGTACTGCTATTGACAATGATTATGATCAAATTTCTGACATTGTTTTAAATACAAATTAGGATCATCAAGACAATGCTGAAAAACTTCCTATATAGCAAACTCAACAATCTCAAGAATAAGTGAAATTAAAAAAATCCATTTATGGCCTTAAGGAAGTTTTTCGTCAATGTTGTTACATATTTCATCAAGTTATTATCTGTACAGTTTTAAGGTAAATTCGGTTGATGATTATGTATATGTGAGAACCCGCGTTCTCGACACCTGGGGGTCCTCGTGGGCGGCGATTCCAATGTTGCTTTTAAAATCAATTTTGAAAAGAATAAGAGTCGCCAGTTTGTTTTACTAAACAAACAAAAAAAGTTTGTGTAAAAGAGACGTATTTATGGATTAAATATCCTCTTATACACAATATATGCGAAACCAATTGATTCGAAGGTTCGGGGATTAAGTTACGAATCGAAAAGATGTTAGGCACCCAATTCGCCTTTTCGGTCTCTTGAGTAGGATATACGTGTGTTATAATTCAATTATTGCATGCTATTGCTATTACTTTACAGCTTTTCGCGCTTGCCTTAGAAATCGGAATTTTAGGGTTGGGATGAAAACGATGTGTTTCCTAATTCGCCCATAATTTTAAAAATAAGTGTGTGTGTGTGTGTGTAAGATTTGAAAAAGAGAATTTGACAATAATATATGCAATGAAACAAGTGGTTTTGTAAAGAATTGGGTTTTTCGAAAACTGATTCAATGTGGAATCTTATATTCGATGTTATATGAGGCGAGTTGACCGATCGTATACCAAAGTCTATTGATTAAACCGGTATAGGTGGCACTAGTGCTCTCATCATCGAGTATTCATCACATATACACCACAATCTATGAGTTAGATTAAATATATTGCGATTATCGATTCCTTCGTATAATAATACCGCTAATCCGGACTTTTGAAAAATTAAGAAAGTAATAATACTATTTTGGAATTGGATTAGGGTTTATTATACTCCTTTGGTTTTGAAAAACAAAAGCTATCAAGTGATAGAAATTATGCACGCAAGAGTATAAATTATAAAACTGACGAATGAATAAAAGAAGAGAGAGAAAATTATACTTGAGCCTCCTTGGAGGGAGAGAATAAGAATCTCTTGGTGTGTACCACGAAACCCCTTGATTTTTGATGGGAAATATGAATGGAGGGGGGTCTATTTATAGTTAAAAAAATGCTTGGAGAGCAAGAAAAGAGATTGTAACCAGGACTCTTGGAGATTATCGAGAAGCCTTCTAACCGTTGGATCATCCTAATGTTTGGATATGTGTTGGGAATAGAAGTCTTATAGACTCTGTAAAAAATTGGAGACGATCAGAGTTCGGGAAGGACTCGGTCTCCTCAGATTGGTACAAAGAGTTTGTTCCCGCGTAGGAACGCACTTGCGTACAACAACCTCAAAAATTGAACTTCTAGCCGTTGGATTTTCCTGAATTTTTGATATGTTTTACCTTCAAATGTTTTCTATCTTGTATCAAAATTTTAGGTCGATCAGAATTCAGAAAGGGCTCTATTTATTTTAATTTGCTACGAAGGACATTTCAATTAGAATTGCACGATAGACAAATTGATTCTTGATAATCCCATGTCCGACAGCTGACCTTTGAATATGTTCTTCCACATGATAAGACCTATCTACTGACCAAACTTCAGACCATTTTAACTTCGAGAAGACCTCAATTTGATCACCCAAAACAAACTTGATTTTTTGAATTTTCGGAGATCCGACCGTCGGATCAAGCTGATTTTCGAGTATGCTACTCCTTATGGTAATGTCTAAAAACTCTCAAAGTTTGAGGATGATCATAAATGCGTAACTCTCCTTTCACAAGTTTCCAGGACTTTTGACAGTTTTTGGTTCCGACAGTTTTCGATAATTTTGTAACTTCTCATCTTGGCTTCTTTTCGGCTTCCTTCTTTGACCTGTATCACATGTACATAATATATGCATCTAGGAATGCTCGTGTATGCATGCGTACTTATTTCTTTGGAGATCAGAATTCTTGCGGGAGTTGCAAAATGAGGTGTTCACAGTATATCATAAGTTCAGTGGGAGTAACATTATCTTCTTGGTATTTTATGCTGATAATATCTCTTTTCTATTAAGAATAAAGATACATCAACATTATTTTCAGCTATCCTAGGGTTATCACAAAAGAAATATATCGAAAGAATTCTTACCAGATTTGGCCTGAAAGACTGTCATTTATGAGATACTCTCATTGTTAAAGAATACAATTTATGTCTTAACCAATGCCCCAAAATAAGGTTGAAAAGAAATATATGCAAAAGATTCCTTATGCATTAGTTGTAGAGAGTCTGATATATCATCACGTATGTACGCATCTGGGTTTAGCGTTCATAGTAAGGATATTTGGTAGATATTTAAGTAACCATATGATATATCTTTGGAAAGCAACCAATTAAAGGGTTATATGGTATTTAAAGAGAACAAAAAAAAGGATCATATATTTATATATAGAAAATCAGATTAGTTTGAGATCTATGGTATTATGATTTTAATTTTTAGATGGGATATAGCTACAAAATTTTGTCAATAGGCTGCGGATTATAGATAGTGTCGAAAGACCACTAAAGATATATTTTGTGACAATGAATTGATTGTGCTATATTCGACAACAATAAATTTTTTTCGAAAATCTAAAGCACATAGATATTAAGTTTTGTTGTTGTTGTTAAAGAAGAGTTCAGAGTTGTCGTGTCTATAGAGCATATAAATACAAACTCCATGATTACGGATCCGTTCATTAAAGGCTTAACACATAGGGTATTTTATGAGCATATTGCTTGTATGGGTTTTGTGTTATCTAATAAAGTGCTGGTGTAGTGAGAGTTTGTATCATGGATGCTCTTTTATTTAGACACATATTTTTTGCAGAATAAAGAATATGGTTTATTTTCGTCTTAACTCTGAATATTTGTTTTTCCCTTTCATTGTGGTTTAAGATAAAGTTTGGACAGTTAATGTTGATCTCATTAAAGTTGGGCCAGTTGAAAATAGGCATGTTTAAGATCACATTGCATGTAATTTTCATGCTACTCATCCACATTTGATCTATGTTATTAAGTGTATTAGTATGGTGATAATCGTGGTTTAGTCACGACCTTAGTGTGATAAAAGTTGCGGTAATTCCATTACTCGTACATGAGATAAACTAGATTGTTTAAAAAGAAGTCTAAAGATAAATAGCATACGGATGCGCGCTTAAAGAATTCTGTGATATAATTATTTCCGAAGTAATATGTAGCCCATGTAGGAGATTGTTAAAAAATTTATATTTTCTAATTTATATGGGCAACATATTATAATATGTCAATTATATTTGCTATTTAAATTAATGGGCTGATTTTTAGTGGTCTAATTAATTTTTAGTGAAGCCCATAGACTACTCAAATAAATGTGGGTCAAATGTGTAGATACCTTATATAGGTTTATTAGGGTTTAATGGGAACTCTAATTAATCTGTATATAAAGAAAATATTAGGGTTATGGTCCCCAATATACAAAATCAAATTACGGCTCCCTTCTCCCCATCTGGAGGAGAACCAAAATTCCCATCAAGACAATAAGGCGATTTGATTGAGGAAGACCACGTACCCGCTCGATCCGTGCTGTTATTGTGATCGATCCTCGCATTTCGCATTTGTTTGTCATGGATCCAGGTACGCGGTTTAATTACGTTTTGCTTAGATCTTGATGGTTTGACATGATGACTTAAGTGATTTAATTCCAACACCGAGTCCCTAAAATTTATTAAGAAACAAAAGGGAATTACAACGTGAGCAACCTGATATTAGGAAGACCACAACCATTAGTTCTAACAATTCCACGGAGCTTTCTCAGAGCATTACGACTATGAAAAAAGACATGCTTCTTTAAACTGCAACCTAAATTAGCCATATAGTCCGCAGCCGCATTGTTTTCCTAATATGTGTGACTCAATGTCTCAATCTAAAGTTTAATTCATGCATTAAATGCTTGATCCTCCTTATTTCATAAGTAATGGTCCATGGAGTATAAATCTGATTCTGTAACACTTGAACCAAAATCATAGAGTCCACCTCGATATCCACGTTAATGTATCCTTGTTTAACATAAAGATGGATCCCTTGCAATAACGCTTTAGTATCTGCCACCATATTCGTATAATTACCATAATAATCTCCTTAAGCCCATAGTAATTGACTATTCTCATTTCTCAAAATACTCCCACCCCCGCTATCACCCGGATTGCCCCTAGAGCACCCATCACTATTCAATTTTAAGCTGAAGTCTAATATGTGTTAAAACAATTTTTGTTTATGAAAGAAGCAACATAATACAAAGTTTGCCCACATAGTAGAAAATAAAATCATGTGCTCAAGGCAAAATCTATACATTCAACTATGTAACGTGTTCTCAACTCCTATACGAGTGAACATACCTTGATTTATTTGTTTCTACATCAACCAAATAAAAGAGGAAAAACGTTATTTCTTGTCTTTGGGCTATTTTGACTTTGACCCCGTTTTATATATGAAATTAGACTAACTTGATTTTGCCCCTTTTTTATATTTGAAATTAGATTTACTCCGCTATTTTTTTATTATTAAACTTTGTTTTCTGTATTTAAAAAAATCTCAAAGAATTATACAAAAATAAGAAGTTAAGTCGAAGACTTATGTTAAAAAATTAGACCTTGCCCCCTATTCTTATGTAATTATTTGAGATTGTCCAAACATGTAAAGACAAAGTTTAATGATTATTAAAACTGAAGGTAAGTTTAATTTTAGGGAAAAATACAAAAAAAAAACCCTGAAGTATGACCTTACGTGCAATGTTTTCCCTGATGTTTCAATTTTCTCAATTTAACCCCTGAAATACATTAAGTGGAGCAAAATGAATCTTGGCGTAACACCGTTACTTATTCTATCCATTTTTTTTACATTTAACCCCCTAAACTTTTAAAATTGACACTAAACCCTTTTAATTTATATTTTATCAACACTTAACCCCATTTTTATTAATCTTTATCACCACCTTCTTCAACCCACTTTCATCCACGTTCCCTCTCGCCCCCCCAATCCCAAACACAAGTGCTCTAATAATTTTTATTCAAAATCATACCGACGTAATAACCATTTGCCATCATTGATAATGATATCTTTATATATAAATTCATAAATATATACTGTTAGTGCTAAAAACTGGAAGGGTATTTTAAACCACATAATTAAAAGGTTATAATAAATTATTAGAATGGTAAAGGTGCTAAATTTAAGAGAATCAACGATTTATAGAGGAGGTTGTCCTCATATGAAGATACGGGTTAGTCCTCCCTTGTGGAATAGAGCTAGGAGCTCGGTTTGCCTTGTATTGATAGTAAACCAACAAGTGTTACAAACTCACAAAAGTCTCTCTGGCTATTTTATTCTCTCAATATTACAATAAGAGTAAAGCTGAGCTAACTACAGTTTAGTCTCTCTAACTGAGGAGCCCTGAAGCAAGCTACTGAGCTTTGTTTCTATCTTTTTGTGCTTATTGTGGTGTGTCTTGTCTCTCTCTAATTCTTCTCAATTGGAACTTGATTAAAACTTGGTTGTTGGGAGAAGTAAATGCTTCTTGTATATAAATGATTGGAGGAGACATGTGGCCAGAGCTCCCAGAGCAGGTCTGGGGTCATGCCTCGATCACTACCAACTCTGACCTTACTTCTCCATGAATTTCGGTACATTAAATGCAGTTGGTGTGCATTTAATGAAGGTGATGGGAGTTCTGCACGCTCTGCAGAGCAGGTAGTAGTCGCCTATGCTTTCGCTAACCACTATGGCAGAGTGGTTGGGTGAGAGAAAGAGTTTCAGAGCTCGCCGAAAGAGCTCGGGAGCCCGGGCCTCATAATTTGTCATACGTAATTGACCCTTGAGTGGGTATCCAGCCCTCGAGGGACTCTATCCTTCTTACAAAGCCATAATAGGGCCTCTCCGAGCTTTTCATACTGAAGCAGTCCCGATAGCTGACGTGGGTGGCCATGTGCCAGCTCGAGGTTGGCGGGGTAAATTGAACTAAAAATTTACACCATCAATTGCCCCTATCTTTAGCTTAGAAGAGCTGATTGACGAGGATAAAACTCTTGTTCAGTTTTGGAAGAATTTTCGAGCTCTTTTTGATGAACGATGTGCACTGGGGCTTCTGGTAGAGGTCAAATTCGAGAGTCACATCGGATCTGGTGGATATCCCAAATATAGGAGTCGCTGACCTGGCTTAAGGACCTGCATTTTAACCCCGAGCTCTTTGGCATGACCGTTATTGCTCAATGAGGTCGTGTACGGTCGTTTCGTATTTCTTGGAGAACGTGTAAGCATGTGGCGGTGGCTTCGCGAGTGGACAGTTAAGAATTTTGAAAAGACACTTGGCTTCTCCTACACACCTTATAAAAACCTCCTGCCTTAGAGTAAATTTTCTTTACTTTCTACTTCTTTTCTCCTTGAACCTTAGGCACTTTAAAGCCCCCAAAGCCTTCAATCACCACATTCTCTATTACCCTGGCTTATAAACCTCCTTTAGAAAACTCCTTCAAAAGGTTTTCGAGCATATCTTTGGAAAACTTCATCAAGCTCATTCCTCATTTCGCACATTCTTCCCCTCTCCACATCTTAGCGATTCTGATGGAGCACTTCACCAGTCATACCCAAGGTCAAGGGGTCCCTTCCAACACAGAGTAAGGCTCCTCCGTGGGGGGTGTGCCAAACCCTATTTCTCACAATTCAAAGGTGGTAAAGTTTTTTCAAGTGGTGGAATTTTTTTTAGTGCTTTAGTTGGTTATGCAACATATATATATAGATGCATGGGGACAGTACATATAAAATGTAATAAATGTGCATGAAGGTGCTATATGGTGTGCGTGTACAGGTCTGCTAATCAGTCTTGTAAATCACTCCTCTTTTGATATAGTGAATTTGGTGCGCTCCGTAGACTTATGAAAATTTGCTGATAGCACGTAATTCCTTGTGTTGTGTGATTGGTGTATTGTTGTGCCAAATAAATTTTTTTTTATTGTGAAATTTTCTTTTGTCATTTATATCCCAAGATCCTACTTGGAAATTAGTAGCGTCTAGTTTTATCCCAACATCGCCAACGGGTAACATACATAACTCAAAGTAGTTAAACAAGTTATAATACTATATTATAAGGCTAGTAACGAATCTTGAGAGCCTCAAAAGATCTAAAGCAAGTCGAAACTTCAACCTGCCAGAGTTCCTCCATAATCTCACTGGACTAGATAGTCTTTACGTATTGAAATATATAATTACATAAAATTTCAAGTGTGGATTGAACTTTTTGCGACATTTTTTTGTCGCTAAAAACATTTTTCCAATGTTTTAGCGATGAAAAACCGTCACTAAAAAGCTCAATTTGTACTAGAAATGCAATTATATACTCTTAAACTCGTTAAATTATGATTTTGTGTCGAATCATATTATTTGATATTGTCATGCATACTCCAGTCTAGTTTGGTGCTTACACAAACTACCATGTATGTCAAAAAAGAAAAGAAAAGAAAAGAGAAGGAAAAAAAAAGCATTATTTATTCATCGGAACATAAACGCTGTTGTTTCATTGAACACAAGTAACACGACAAGAAACTTAATTTGTTAAACATTTTAACGCCAAGGCCGATTGATACGCTAGGTTAAAACATGAAACAAAATTGTGTAAATAAATCAAGACATAAGTACTCACAAAGAGCACTATGGTTGGAGTTCCATATCCATGCCCTTCTACAAATCAATCGGATATATCCGTTGCTTGTAGCAAAAAAGAAAAAAAAAATTGAGATTAAGCAAAACTTTTAGTCAAGATAGATAGTTCGAGATTAAGAGTTCTTAAGACAATTTGTCAATGCAACAAGCACGTTTACACGGAATCTAACACTATTTAGTTTGAGTAAATAATAACAAATCAAGTCAAATTAAACATAATTGACATATTAAATTGCGCAAATTTAATGAAGTGCCGGTTACACAAGACCATTCATGGAAGGACAAAATAGTGAATCAATCCAAGGTCTTATATTAATCTTTAATAGTGTATAACACTTTTCGATCATTGGATTATCTTTATACTTGTACGTGTGAAATTTATCAATTACAAATATATTTGAGTGAAGTCAATCAAGTCAAGTGACCCTCACAACAAAAGTATAATTAATTGTTATGGCTCAAATAAATAGAGTTAAATACCGTCTCACATATAGATGGGCAAAGAATAAATAAAAGTTAAATACCATCTCACATATAGATGGGCAAGGAATAAATAAAAGTTAAAGACCAGCTCAAATAAATAAAGTGCTCCTAAATGTATTTAAGAAAATTGTCACTAAAAATTATTGAGTGGTAGAAGATTTATTTAGAGTACTAAAAGTCATACCCTATCTAAAATTATCTAATAACTATATACAAAAAGTACTAAACTAAGCTAATACAATAAATACAAATAATTTTAATACTTACAAATACATAGCTAGATAATCTTCACAATTTATTTATTTTTAGTCGTAACTATTATTATCGTATTGGAATATATTAGATGATTTATTTAAATCTAGTGCAAAGAGTCATATCGTATATAATGTGCCAATATCGAATAGTTCAATGGAATTTGCTATAATTCACTCTAAAAATATTATTAAGCAGTTTCATATATATTTAAGAAGTACATTAACAATTCAAACTCATTACCTAAAACACCAAATCCAAAATTATAGAATATATACAATAACAACATTTTCGAGTATGTATACAAAAACACTGAATTAGCTAATATCATAATACAAGGATTTTTATACTTATAAATTAGAGATTTATTTTCATTTTTCAATAGGTTTATATACTTACACCACTAGGTGGTCTTGAGTAACACTCATATATTTTCAATCGTAGTTATACACTTCATCTTACGAATTCAAAACTATCCTGATTTATTTAAAAACTAAAATCAATTAAAAATATTTTAAAATTTTTATACTTATAGCACTCAAAGAATGAAAGAAATATCGAAAATTGTGAAAAAACTAAACGTACTTATATATACGTCGATGATCTAATATCAACGTTTAGTTGTTAAACTGATAAATTTAATATTAAACTTCTAGTTTTGATTTTAATACTACTACTACATGTTTTTATGAGTGTGTTTATGTGAAACATATGATTATTTTCTAAAAAAAATAATTTAATTTAATAGAGTGGACCGAAAAGGTATTTGAACATTGTCTAATGCCTTTTTCCTAGGAGTTAAGCATTAACCCCCCCACCCCCAACCAACCAAAACACCCGTTTAGGTCCCCAGTTTATACAGTGGTTGATACAGCAGCAACAATTACTTGGATTCAATCCTTGCTTTCTAAACTTGGTTATTTAGCTCGCATGCATGAGCTCCTATTCTCTGGTGCAACATACAAAACTGCAAATCCGTTTTTTCACACACACACCAAGCACGTTGAAATTGATTTTCATTTTGTTCGTGAAAAAGTATCTCGCGGTGATCTTCGAGTTCAGTATATTTCTACCGCTGACCAGATAACCGACATTATGACAGAAGGCCTGCTGGCCTTCTGCTCGGTTTCAATTTTTCCAGGACAAGCTAAAGGTCTTGCAAGACACCCCTTCAGTGCACTTGAGGGCACACATTAATACATCTATTGAGCTATTTTCATGACTTATCATCAGTTAGAGTTAAGAGTTAGTTTATAAGTTTATAAATTTAAATCATGGGTGAACCCACGATTAAACAAAGGAGTTGGGCTGAAGTGGCGCGTGCCATACTAAGTGACCCTCACAAAAAAAAAAGAGTATAATTAATTGTAGTGGTAATAAATAAATAAAAGTTAAATATTGTCTCACATGCAGAAAGGTAAATAATAAATAAAAGTTAATGTCTAGCTCAAATATAAATAAAGTTATGATAACGGTCCCCGGAACTCCCGTAGGCAGTGGTAGCGAAGATACATTATCAAGGAATATGTATACAAAAATACTGAATTAGCTAATATCATAATACAAATATTTTAATATTTATAAATTAGAGATTTATTTTCATTTTCAATACGTTTTTAGACATACACTGCTAGGTATCTTGACTACTCGTATATTTTAAGTCATAATTATACACTTGGTCCTACAAATTTAAAATTATCCTGATTTGTCAAGAACTAAAATTAATTTTAAAATATTTTAAAATTTTTGTAGTTATAGTACTTAAAGAATGAAACAAATGTCAAAAATTGTGAAAATACTAAAATATACTTAAAAATCAAGTGTCTAATATCAACTTTCACTTGTTAAACTAATAAATATAATATTAAACTTCTAATTTTGATTTTGATATTAATACATGAGTATGTATATATATGGACCGTAGATATATTTTCTAAAGAAATTTTAATTGAATGGAGTGGCCTAAAGACGTATAAATTTTCTAAAGAGAGTAAGAAAAAGTTAAAAGTCCGGTCCAGGTGTAAAAGGCCACGATTGTTACCGCGTTATATAAATTTTCAAACTCTCTAAATTTTTATTATAAATTTAGGTAAAATGTCTCTAATAATACAACAAAATTGTAACTAAATACCATATTAGAGTGTTAAACAATTTATTTAAAATACTAATAATCATGTCCTATGTAAAGTGATTGAATAAATTATAGGATAAGCTAATATAAAAATAAAAATAATTTTTATAATGTTTAAATTCTTAAAACTTTGGATCAAAAACTATCCCGCTTCCCTAACAACTAAAATTAATTGAAAATATTTATCCTTATAATACTTGAAAATTGAAGAAATCAAAAATCATAAAAATAAAAAAAAAGAGGTAAAAAGCGTAATAATATTTTTTGCAAAAAATCTAACGAATAATATTTTTAAGAAATAAGGGCCTAGATATCATTATCAGTCTAAAATAAGGGCTTGTTTATCAATTGTGTTTTAAAATAAGGGTTTTGACCGAATGTAAATTTAACTTTGCACAAAATTGTGTTTTGTGCAAATTTAACTTTGCAATAAAAAAAAATTAATACAAATTTGTTTTGCATGATGTGTTTATATTTTTTAACAAGTATATACTTATGTTTCATTCATAAAACTTTAAAACAACGTCAAATAAACATAAATACATAATAATGTTTTAGAAAATAAGGAGTGCAAATTTAACTTTGCATAACTCCCAAAAAATTATTATGTGCATTTTATTAATAAATAGGCTTTAAATATGCAATTTGTTAAAATTATTCTAAATTACTGTCAATTAAACAATTATATATAATAATATGCTAAAAAAACATGTCGTGCAAATTTAATTTTGCATGATTCGATAAGAAAATACAATTTAAAAATCTACTACAAAGTTAATTACTTTGCACTCTTTTTGGAGTTTGGTCAAATATAAGCCCTTAATTTACAAAAATATTATTCCTTGGTTCTTCTGTAATTTTTTTTTACGTAAGTCTTATTTTTCAATATTCCAAAAAAAAAAACCCCAGAGTGAATTGGTATTTATTTTTAAGTTAATAAATTTGACAATGAACTTGTTATTTGTATTGATAGAGTGGGAGTGAGAGATATGTTTTCGAAGTGGTGATACAAGAGTGACATTATTTTCGAACTGAACAGCTGAGAGATCTAAGAGTGTGATACAAGAGTGATGAAAGAGTTATTGAATTTATGTGAAATGTTTAGTTTAAACTTATCACTACTTTAGGTAGTTATAATTCTAGGACATGAATTGAGTACATATTTGCTGCCAACGATAATAATAATATAACTTATCACTTTCACAAGAAGTGATAAATTAGCGACAAAGTTTAAAAAAATTATCACAATAACTAGCAGTCACAAAATTTCACTATTATATATATTTGAGTTTTGTGACTATCAATGCACATATGTTAAGATTGCTAACGGCAGTCATAACCCTCGTGAGATTAATAGTCATAAAATGATGTTTTTGGTGTATAGTTTATTGTGACGCTCCAAATCTCGTTATGGGGTTTAGATCCTTGGGACTTGGCTGATCACAGACAATATTCTAAAAGGCAGGCTAGACGGTCTCTTAGGCGGCGCCTAGGCAGTAGGCGGTGCCCTGATTTGTACTTAGGCGGGTGATTTGATGTCGAGATAAATTATGCAGATTTAGGCAGGTGCCTAGGCGGGTTGGGGCGGTCTAGGCGGTACACTTATTTTTTCCCCTATTTTGAAGGAGCTACCTATTTCTCTTTTTGTTAAAAAATTACTATTTAAAAAAAATGGATACAATTTATCAACCATCATAAATAAATTCATCTTTCATTCCTCCGATTGAAACGAAACCCTAGCAAACAAATTGCAATCACTAGAAAACGTTCAAGAATAGCTTGTTTTGACTAGTTATAAACACATCATGCTACCTTACATCCTCAATCCTATCTTTTTTATTATTTTTCTTTTATTGTTGCCTTTTTTTTCACTAACTTATTATTATTGTTATTGTTGTTGTTGTTGTTATTGCTGCTTAAAATAAATTGATAATTTCATATAAATGTGATCTCGTGTTTAATTTTATTTTGGACCATGAACCCAATGACTATGTTTCGTTTGTTAATTGAACATTTGAACTTTTTTTATGTTTATTTAAGTACTTTGTTTGATTTAATGATTTTTCAGTGTTTTATTTCGTATATATGATTTTAGATATATTTAAAAATTAAAAATATAGTTAAAAAAATCGTCTAACGCCTACTCGCCAAGGCCCCGACTAGGCGTTAGGTCACTGTCCTAGGTCAGGCTAGCGCCTTTTAGAACCTTGATCACAGATGCCATCATTCGCAATAGCGGGTTATGCAGGATGATACAAATCTTACTGCATAAATTAGAGAAGGCTAACAGACCTCACAAAGGGCTATTACATAGCAGCAAAAGAAGGAGATGGACTAGACAGTACTTCATTTTGACAGCAAGTACATTCAATCGCTTTTCCATCACAACAGTAATTAATGCTCCCCAACCACCGAATTTAATGCGCTGTAGAAAAAGTCAGTTATATTCAAATGCAAAGCTTGGTTTGGACGGCTATGGCATAGAAGTATAGCATAAGTAAACCCTGGTTTTACAAGAGGAGACCACGCTCAAAACTCTAATAATTAAGGGGCATTTATTCCTTTTACAGAAAAAAATATAAAAGAAATAGGAGAGATCATGACTCAAGAACATTTAATAACTTCACTTATGAGGATCGAATATTATAGTCGTGCGCTCATTGACCCATAAGAAGTTTCTTGTTAAAGAGTTTATAGAATACTTAAGTGATTCTATAACTAACAATTATAACACTATTCTTATATAAAAAGGTCCCTCGAGAGCCTAGAGCTCGTTCAACAAGGGTGGAGTAAGACCTTTAATAGGGTTAAACCACCTCCATAATCTTTGTTTTGTCACTATTTTCATTTATATGTCGTCGTGTCATCCTCAAAACATCATAATCATTACACATATAAGCCATTTTCTACCTAAAATAACATTATGATTGATTAAATAAGTTAAACAAGATTTACACACGATCAAACATTTCCATCCGCCAATATACACAAAAATGGTGTTTGAACATGGAAAGCCATCAATCTGCAATGACTTAAAACCACATTTCCATCTTTGAAGATTTAATCGATAGGAATTTCCTCTTCAACTTCATAGATGAAATCAATTTAGTTCAACAATTGTCCATTCATCAACAGCTAAACAAAGAAAACAAAAATTACATATATAAAAAGGAAATATGTACTTAAAATTATAAACTTCAAAAAGAAAAAATGCAAAAGTAATTTTGCAGTTTTTACGCAAAAGCAATAAAAACAAATAGCTTATATAAAAAGACAGAAGCAACATTAAATTAAGTTTCAACAATATAAAGTTCTAATAATTATTGGATTCAATCCTCTAAATATATAAAAATGAAAACCCAAATGAAGCAATATTTGTAGAATTTTGCATAAATCACAACTAAAAATATGATAATATTCTAAAACTTAAATAGATCATCACAAAGAAAACAAAAGCAATAATAGTACAACTCAATTTAGTTCAACAATATGCTGATTAATGGTTAATTAAGTCCATGAGTTTAACAACTCTTTTCCTCTTAGCTTCTCCATTGTAATTGTAATCATATCGTAATCAACTTTCAATCAATGAAGTAATTTCAATTTCCTATAAGTGTATTATCATAAAATTGTTATCGTTGGTTAATTTCTGCTGCATTAATTACAAACTTTTTAGTTGTTCTAAATTTCACAATACTACATTAGTCAGCATTGCAACAGTCCAAAATGTAATTCTCAAAATAAAAAAAAAATAGTCCAAAATATGTTTCGTTAGGAACTAACTTTTAGTCATAGGTTCATTTCTGGCCTCCTTCACTATTAAGTCCATAGAAGATTGTAAGGCAGTTTTAAATAACTCATGTAAACCAATAACCTTAGGGCTTTATGCAATTGAAGCGTAACCTTGATTTGAAACTACAAACATTAATTCAAAATTACAAACAAGAATCTGAAACTAAAAACTTCAATTCAAAACTACAACAATTCGAAACAAAAAATAGCAATTGGAATTTACTTTGTCAGAAGATGCGATGAGAATCTAAACAAAAATAAGAGCATTCAGGTTAGTGATCAACTTCAAATCAAAACTAAAATCAAGGATGTAAGCAAATTTGGAAAGGCATTTAAGAAGAAAAACAACAACAATTCAAAACAATTAAAGATTAAAACCTAACTCCGGGCAAAATCAATATATCAACAAATTTATATACACAAAGAGCGAGACTGTGACTGAGATCAGTAATAAGACTTATGGTAATAGAGATGTCGATTTGAACAATTTAAGGCAGAATCCGCACACCGATCATACTGTGATAGAGACGCCCTTCACCTTCCATTGATTTGAACAATTTAGAGAGAGAGAGAGATATTAGGTTTGACGAGAGCATCTCCAATAGCCTTTTTAAAAATGATTCTACAAAAATAATTTTGTTAATCTATGTCATACTTTGAAGAGCCAAAATAATATTTTCAATGAGCTCCAAGAGCCTTTTTAAATATTTTATTATTTTAATAATAAAATATTAAAAGGAATATTTAAAGAGCCATCTTAAATAATGTCATTTTAAATTAGCGCAAAGTCCCATTAATAAAATATTAAAAAGTATATTTAAAGAGTTCTTTCATCACTCTTCATATTTGAAGAGTGAGAAGGACTTTTCAAATTGGAGATTTCATTTTGCTACTTCTGTTGAAGTTAATTTTGCTGACATGACTCTTTAATAAATTTGCAGTTTAGTCATTTGAAGAGTCTGTTGGAGATACTCTAAGAAAATTAGGAGAAATATTGTGTATTGATTGACGAGCTGGTTTCTAATTTTATTATTTCGAATTTCATTAATTCTCGTAGTGAAAGGGTGTGACTAAAACGTATAAGTATTTAGAAGTGACTTAATAAACATTATTTTAAATAATTTAAGTCATAAAATTAATAAGTGACCTAACGTACATATTAAAAGTGATTTAAATAATATAATTTCTTGTAGCGCGTTGTGATTACTCATTTGCAACAGGATTGGTAGTCATAGTATATCCAAGGTGTGAGGATCAAGTGCTTACCATTACACCAAAAACTATAACTGTTAGCAAAGGCGCAACTTTATTTTCTTATACGCAAGGCCCATTAGAGCGCCATGGCATTCGATAACCTACACACCGGATATACCCTCCGGATTCACCACGGAGAGGAGCGCAATTGTGGATTTACCTCCAACAATCCCCACCACAATGGCTTGCCCCAGGTCTCGAACCTGTGACCTCCTATGATACCAATTGTGAGGAACAAACGCTTACCATTGCGCCAAAAGCTATAGTTATTAGCGAAGGCACAACTTTATTTCTTTATACGCAAGGCCCATTAGAGCGCTATGGCATTCGATAACCTGCACACCAGATATACCCTTCGGATTCACCACGGAGAGGAGCGCAATTATGGATTTACCTCTAACACAAGGTTTCAAATTTGAAACGTTACAAGAAACTTGATCCTTTAAGTCTTTTAAAAAGTGACTTAAATGATCATTTAAGTCACTTTTAAGTTTGTTCTCGAGTGACTTAATTAGGGGTGTGCAGAAACTGACCCAGACCGAACGGACCGACCGGACCGAACAGAAATATAGGATTTTTTTGGGTTTTATAATTACAACGGTCCGATTCGGTCCGAAATTTTATGGACCGTTACTGTTCGGTCCGGTCTTCTGTCCAACTTAAAAATATTACTCAAAAACCGGACCGAACCGAAATATTAATATATATGTATTTTAAATATATATACTTAAGTTATTTTTTTTAACCTAAACCTAAACATTACACTGCCAGCCGCCCCTCTCCTTGCTCTCTCATATTTTTCGTCTCTCACAGGCTCACAGCTGCCCTTTTCCTTCACGTTCCCATCTTCATCTTCACAAATCACACTTTAATCTCCCATTTTCATCTTAACGAGTTCACTCTCATCCTCACTCTCTCATCTCTCACCACCGTGTGACTACCGACCATTCTATCACCGGCTAAATGTCTACCACCGGCCACGCACAGTCTATCGCCGTGGAACCTGGTAATGTCTATCTCTCTTCTCTCATAATTCGTGATATACATACATATATACGCACATATATGAACATATATAAGTACAGATCTACGTTATATATATATACACATATATATATACGAAATTAGCTCTAATCGATATGATTTGCATTTGATATATACACGAATTAGTGCTAAACTGCTATCTGATTAGATTATAGTATATATATACATATATACACGAAATTAGTGTTAACAGATCTGATCTACATTTGATATATACACGAAATTAATGCTAAGTTGCTATCAGATCTGATTTGTACATATATACACGAAATTAGTGCTAAAAATCTTATTTGCATTTGATATATACACGAAATTAGTGTTAACAGATCTTATCTACATTTGATATGTAATACCCCTTAATATAATTAGTGTAAATTAGACACATATTTCTTGGTTGAGTATGGACTAAATTGTAAAGTTGTAAAAGTTCAGGGTTAAAATAATAAAGTTATGAAACTTCAGGATTAATTTTCATAATTAAACATAAAGTTAGATTTTTATGTTTTTAAGCCACCAACTCCACTGTTCCACCATTTTCATCCTTTTGCTTTCGTTTTTGCCGAGCGTCAGTAAGAAAAAAAAGAAAATAGGTACGAAGGTTTCTTCTTAGCAATTGGTCATCAAAATTCCGCCGAATCGAGTCGAGCCTTAAGGGAAAGTTGTTCTATACGTTGAGGGCTACGCAACGGTATAAGAATTGTAGAGTTGTGCTTGTCAGGGTTTGGGTATCAACTCAAATTTTATTATTTGGGGCTAAATATTCTGAGGTAGGGGTTTAATTATTTTTAAAAGACAATAGTATAATTTTATTTTATATGAATCATCATATTTTAATTGTCTTTGTTTTAAGAATTATTATATGATGAGAATGATGATGTTTTGTGATTTATAAAGCCATGTGTATGTTATTTGAAGCAAGATATGCCATTATACTTGATATATTTGTATTATTTGATATACATGAGATATCCCTTGGATGTATAAATATTTTATATTTATAAAATTATTTAATTAATGAATTATATACATCAAGGGACATGTATATAGATTTGTTGTGATTATATGGCATAAATTGTTTCAAATATTCATTTATTAGCATGTTATGCATATTGTGCATCGTCATTGTGTCAACCAAATTCTTGGAGATTTTTTGGCAAGCTCGGATTATTCTTATGGCCTATCATGTGGGCATATATCTTGTATTTATGGTGCCGAAAGCTTCTTATATCTGCTGAATTATTCTGGGATGTGATATGGTTCTGTGATGGGTTTGATATGATTGTTATTGTGGCCCTTCGATGATGAAGGGAATATGTATTGACTAGTGCTTGCCGATGTGAAAATAAGTAGGGCTCGGTGCCCTTGGGTTGAAAATCCCTAAACCCCCGGGGGACAGCAATGAGGTCGGCTGTATAGAGCCAGCGATGAGTAGCCCGGAAATTTAGGCCTCGGCAAAGCACTAGTGATTCTGTGATATGATATGGATGGACACGTGGTCCAATTCTATTATGATATGATGATGATCTTTTATGGGCTGAATGATATTATATCGTGATTATGTTCGACTTATTCTCTGGGGCGGTCAGGCCCGTTCTTCTTCTTATGATTATGATTCGGCCGAACTTCGGTATCTCTTGGGGGCGGTCAGACCCATTGTTATTATTATTATTATGATTCGGTTCGGCATTGGTATTCTTTCGGTATAATGGTTGACACAAGGGAGGTAACCTGCATATGCACCTGCATGCATTATTTTATTGGTTGAGCCATGATTTATAATTAAATAGTTAATTATGTTTCGTACGTAATATTGCCTGTTATACCCCCTACTAAGCTGTGAGCTCACCCCTTTTTATGTAAACCAATTCAGGTATTCAGGAGACGGATACGACAGAAGAGGCAACTGGGTCGGGAACGAAATAGAGGATCTCTGATACCGACTCATTTTTGTTATATAGGTGTGTACATGGCAAGCCACAGCTAGCCTGGGTTGTTGTTTACTATGTAATACATGTTAACTTAGTGTGTATGTTTTTTGGATTTCATGCCTGTGTATCGATGTATATTGCACTCATGTTTTATGTTACCGCCCGTAGCATGAGTACCATGGTTGTTTATTCCAGGTTATGTGATTTTCTTGGATTTATTATTTTATTATTTATTTCAAACCTACTTTAGCTCGTCTAAGGTGGGTTAGTAACGCTCCAGGTCTTAATTATAGGTGTTATCCTACTAATTAAGGCGGGGGTGTTACATGATATATACACGAAACTAGTGCTAAGTTGCTATCAGATCTGATTTGTACATATATACACAAAATTAGTGCTAAAAATCTTATTTTCATTTGATATATACACGAAATTAGTGCTAATAAATCTGATTTGCATTTGATATATACACGAAATTAGTGCTAAGTTACTAACAGATCTGATTTGTACATATATACACCAAATTAGAGCTAACAGATTTGATTTGCATTTGATATATATACGAAATAATATTCTGATTTTTGGAATATAGATTACGAATGTTTATGGCTAGATATGGATATAATTAACTTTAACTTGGTTAACTCTTTTATGGTTATTGCTAGATATGGATGGAAATCAATCAAAAGGAGGAGATCCAAAGTCCGTTGAAGCAACAATCCATGGCTCTAATCAATCGGAGAAACCTCCCCCCCGATCAACCAAAGAAACCACCAAATCCTCGAAATAAGCAAAGGTCTCCCTCGTGGGAACATTTTACGGCAATTACGGATCCTACCGGTAAGACTTTGAGAGCTTCTTGTAATTATTGTGGGATTTCGTATGCATGCGATTCAGGCAAAAATGGTACCAAAAATTTGCTTGCTCACACACCTAATTGTAAAGAGTACCCATATAAAACACAAGATAAAAAGTAAAATCAATTGTGTTTTCAACCGAAAAAGGAGGGTGGTACGAATCTTACGGCAATTAGTTTTTGTGCGGAGGATTGTCGAGTAGCTCTTGCTAAGATGATAATAATTGATGAGTTACCATTTAAGTTTGTTGAGAATGAAGGTTTTAGGCTTTTTATGGGCGTTTCACAACCAAGGTTAATTATTCCATGTCGTACTACCATAGCACGAGATTGTTTGAAACTTTATTTAGATGAAAAGAAACTTTTAAAGGGTTTTATCAACGGTAGAAGGCTTTGCCTTACAACGGATACATGGACTTCAATTCAAAACATAAATTATATGTGTCTTACGGCGCACTTTATTGATGATGATTGGAAGTTGCATAAAAAAATATTGAATTTTTGTCAAGTTCAAAGTCATAAAGGTGAGGAGCTCGGGAAAGTCATTGAAATATGTTTGCTTGATTGGGGGATAGATAGCATTTTCACTATCACTGTAGATAATGCAAGTTCTAATAATGGTATCATTAGATACTTGACAAGACGAACTAAAAATTGAAAGGGTACTATTTTGGAACATGATTATCTCCATGTTAGGTGTTGTGCTCACATTTTAAATCTCATTGTTGGCGATGGTTTGAAGGAATTAGATGATTCGATTGTTAGAGTGTGTAATGCGATAAAGTATGTAAAATCATCTCTGGCTAGATTGACAACTTTTAAGAAGTGTGTTGAGAAAGAAAAAATATAGAGCAAGTGTTTGTTATGTCTATATAGATGTTAGAACTAGGTGGAACTCGACTTATTTGATGTTGGATACGGCGGGGAAGTTTGAAAAAGCTTTTAATATAATGGAGGAAGATGACCATAATTATCTTTTATACTTTAGAGAAGAAGAAGGGGGAAAGGGGTATAATCCGAGGTCTCCCACTATTGATGATTGGAAACAAGTTGAAAGTTTAGTTAAATTTCTTAAGATTTTTTATAATGCTACCTTGCGGTTTTCGGGATCTTTGTATGTCACTTCGAATTGTTTTTTAATGAGCTTGTATTGATTCATAGCAATTTGCTTAGTTTGAGAAAAGATGGTAATTACATGGTATCTTCAATGGCGGAAAATATGTTGAAAATTTTTGAGAAATATTGGGACATTGAGAACATTAACTTGTTGTTATTTGTTGCGATTGTTCTTGATCCTAGATATAAGTTGAAATATGTGACATTTTGGTTTGGTCGTTTGCATAAAAGTGATATTGCAAAATAGATGCCAAGAAAGGTGAAAGATGCTTTGGTTCGTTTATATGAGTGGTATGATGATAATAAGCCTAGTAGTGCATCGTCACAAAAAGAGAAGGAAACATCAAAAGTTGGGTTAGTAGATGAGGGGGAGGAAGAAGGGCTTGGTTTTTTAACCTCTCAATTTAATAAGCATATGGAGTCGGAGGATACTTTAGGGTCTAAATCGGAGGTTGAGAGGTTTTTGGGGGAAAGTCTTGAGGTTGACAACAACGACAATAGTTTTAGTGTGTTAGGTTGGTGGAAGAACAATGTTAACAAGTATCCAATGCTTTCTTGTGTAGCACGGGATGTATTTGCGATTCTCGTGTCTACCGTAGCTTCCGAGTCCGCATTTAGTACCGGAGGTTGTATACTTGACCCATTTCGTAGTTCATTGTTGCCTAGTACGGTAGAAGCCCTCATTTGTACACAAAATTGGATTCGTTCTTCATCAACCCTAATTAATCTTCGGGATGCTTTGGACGAAGTGGAACAACTTGAAAATATTGATTCGGGTAATATCTTCTTTTTAATATATTTTGTTACTTTGCAATTAATTTTTAAGCATTACTTTTTATATAAATTCATAATAATATGCTTTGTATTCATTTTTTAGAAATGTTGGGCTTAACATCGGACAAGACTTAAGTGATTCTTGATAAGGTCACAAGGAGGAGCTACAAAGATTTGAAGAAGTGCTTGAATGGAGAGTACAAAATTTGTGTTATATTTTCATTTTTGGGATGTGCTTCAAATTAATATGTATTTTATGAATTGTAGTTTGTTGTTTTATTTTATAAATTATAATTTGGGATTTGTTGGATTTTTTTGGCATAGATGTGTCTAAACTCTAGAGAGTAAGACACACAAAAAAACAGTGGTGTTGTCTTATTTATGGATTGTAATTTGGGGTGTGCTTGGATTTTTGGTTTGTTATGTTTTGGGCTACTTTTTTGTGTAAACAGTAGCCATTATTCTTATGTTTTGGTTTGTTATGCTTTGGATTTTTTTGTATACAAAGCAGCCATTATTTTGTGTGTAGAAAGCAGCTAGCCATTTCTTTGTGCATGGCAGCCAGCCATTATTTTGTGCACACAGCAGCCATTATTTTAGTGTAGAAATCAGCCACTAACCCACTATTATTTGGGCTATTTATTGGGCTTTGTTTTTTTTATTTCAACTATTTATATATAAATATGATATGAAAAATGGGTTGAATAAGTTTAAAAAAATATTTGCAAAGCCCAAATTAAATTGGCCCATTAAAAAAGCCCAAACCGGTTGGACCGACCGAAACCGGACCGTTTAGACTGGTCCGGTCCGATCCGGTCTCAGCAAGTAATTCGGTCTGGTCCGGTCCAAAGTTTCACAAGACCGAAGTGTTCGGTCCGGTCCGGATGAATGGTCAACGGTCCGGTTGACCGGACTGTGCACACCCCTAGACTTAATAGGAGGTGTCATAAAAAATTCGTAAAAGTGACTTAGAAAAGTCATATGTTAGTGACATAACACTGCCTTAAAAGTGACTAAAACTAATAAAAAATATAATTTCTGCACTTGCTTATGATATACCTAGCTACCACACAATTTCATCAATCAATCCAATTAACAAAACAACGCATTTTTTAGCTAGAGTTTTAGCATTTAAAGATCCAAATCAATACAACTTGGTATTCTAGCCTTCCTTTGCCATCCAGGGCATATCCAATCAAATAATCTTTACAAAGAGAAAATATTCTACCATTCTAATATTCAAAACAACTCAATCTTATGAAAAAAAATCCCAAATAAATCAACACAATGAATCAGTCCACTTTTGAGTCTATAAAACTCCCATCACGATTGCTTGGATAGGAAAATGCAGCTAAAGAAAACAGTAGAAAAGTGAAGCGCACGACTATAATTAATCCTTGAGTGAAGTACTAATGCCACTTGTGAGTTCCACAATAATGATCTCCCCAGAAGAAAAAAAAAATTGAACTTTAGGAAATTAAGTGGCACTAACACCCATTAGCTGTACATCAAATAATCCAAAAAAAAACATGTGAGGCCGAGTACTAAGACCCCGATGCAATGAGTTCAAAGTGCAACGTAACTAATAATATGTTTATCTACATACAAAAACCACATATGTACATATATATGGATTCAAATGATTTAATGCGTGTTTACACGAAAAATATTTAGATTATGTGAAAAGAGGTTTATAATAATACATACATACATACAAAATATAAAAAAAAACGTTTTTAAAATCCTATTGAGCTACTCAGTAACAGGTACTAGAATTATTCGGGAATTCACAGAACCATAAAGCTCTTACTACTATTTAAACAAGGAAAATGAACTCATTTTTGTGGTGAATTATCCTTTTTGTATCAAACAATTGAGAGCATTAGTTACCTACAATCTCTGATTCATGAATGCAATAATTTGCCCTCCAAGATAGTTAGAAATCTATCATTCATTTTGGGCCACATTCACTTGGTCATTGACTTCGCCCGATACTGATAGAAAGCCTAAATAACCACTATTGGCCCTCAAAAGTAGTTTTCTTATGATCGGAAGCCCATCTTTTTTCTCATTATAAGCTCTAGATATAGGGCCTCAAAATATAATAGGACTAGGCCTTATTTTAGCATTGGACAGTGCCCAGCTTGCAGACCGACAAGGCTGAGCCTGATTGAAAACCAAAATTTTTGGGTCCTGAACGATAATATAAGCTTTGCTTTTTATATAACTATTTGCTTCGATTAAATACCATCTAACTAAAAGTGAAATCATAAAAAAAATGGTTGACTCAATGTATAAAATAGTTCATATCAATTCAGAGGTCATAGCCATATTCAAATAACAAAGGTCATGGCTCGATAAGGCGAAATTGAAAATCTAAATTTTGGTGTCAAACAACTGCACTCGTCTTGAGTTTTATATAGTACAAATATCTAAAAATTTATAAAAGGGGAAATTTAGAATACAAAATTTTAAGTCAGGCTTTCATTTCTCAATGTAAGATTTAAATTTTCACATAGTAGGGACCATCTTAGTACAGCTAAAGCTCTCCCAATTGATATCGTTTAGGTTTGATCGACATCAAGTTCATAATCTGCCTAAATCCTGATATGCCAAGTCAACATGTAGGTAAGAAAAAGAGGTTTCTAATTTTACAAGAGGATTTTTAATAATTAGTAACTCACATTTCAAAAGTCATCCCAACCGCTTCAGCTGGTCAATCTTGCTTCTAGCGTGGTTATGTGGGTTATATTTGGAACACTAAAAGTACCATTCAACATATATAACTATTATATAACAATATATATATTTGAAACTGTAAGGATTTGTTATAACACAGACTATAAACATAAAATGGAAAGACAAACTTGAATGCTAAATGTGTTTTGGAAGTAAATGTACCATTGGTTGATGGTGGAACTTTCAAGGACTTCACTTGAACAATTAGATTCGAAGATCCTGACCGAATTATACTTTTGTGAGTAATTTGGAATAAGATCATTAAGTATAAGTAATTAGCGAAATAATCTGCATAAGTAATTAGCGATAAAAAGTCAACAAAGTATGAAAATTGATAGCCAAGCTGCAGGGAAACATTTATTAGTATATAATCATTTAACTACAAAATGCACATTATTATCCTTTTGCCTTATTCAATTATAAATTTCTATTTACCTCGAACCTTTTTCAAGTTCACTCACAGTAACCTTATGGAGTATACACAATAATAATCTAAGGGTAATATAACCATCATTTGTCATCATCTCTAGCTCAACTTATGCTTCAACCTTCTAGCCTTTCACCAATCCTTGCAAAGGAGTGGAGTTGCCCTTTTTTTTCAATATATAGAGTCTATACTACTTAGAAATATTATATATTAATTAGGTTGTATAGCACTAATGTTTTGGGCATAAATTTTCCTTTGGTACTTTTATCAAACACTTTATCTATAACTTGAGTTTTTCAAATAACACATTAATTACAATCACAATTTCTGGTACAATATAAAGTGGGAACTAAATAATTAAAGCCACAATAAAGATGCACATAACAAGAATTAAAGAACTTAATTCAATAACGTAAAATCTTCAAAAACTTGATTCACAAACTCTAGTTGCGAACAATTAAACAATAAAAAAATTGACCAAAATTACAACAAACATAGACAAACTGAGACAGATATATAACACAATTTGATGTAGCATTAATTAATTATTAATTTATTTAAGTCACCTATTTAAAGTTGTGGCATATAAAATATTATTTTTATAAAAGTGATCTAATAGACACTACTTATAATTAATTAAGTCGCAAAATTAATAAATGATCTAAATTCTAATTTAAATGTGACTTAATTAATATAATTAATTAAGTCACAAAATTAAGTTGCTTTACGATAACGTTTATAGATGATAGGACAAAGGTATATAATAATACTTAAATCTTGGAAGAATCTCGTGTGACGTTGATGCACTTTTTAAAGATACATTCTAAATTGAATTCCTAAATCGTCGCCGTGTGCATGTCACCGTCTAAACTTTAAATTTTGTCACCAACTTTATAGTTGTGGGGCCCATTTATTAATCATATTTTCTTAATTAAGTCCAATAAAAAAAAAAAGAAAAAAAAATTTCCATCTGAGGTGTATGTCACTATTAGCCATTGAATACAGCCAAGCTTTTTGTTCTACCTCCTTTATTCAGATCTGATGTCAGAATTCAGATTAGAACAGCGACATCAGATTAGAACAGCAGATGAGATACAATCGTTTATAATACACTAGGGTACACCCGTGCCATCTGGCACAGTAAATTAAATAAGAATTGATAGTAAAATAAAAAAGAGTAACGTGTGATACATTTAAATCGACAAATTTAGGTTCAATATATCTTCATGCTAGAACAGCTAAAAGTAGACTGAATTTGACCGATTTGTTTTTAATTTTTAAAGAATCTTTTAATCATATTTTTTGATCGTATTTTGATCTCGGCAAAATAAGTTTTTAACAAATTAAACTCAAGGCCATATGTGAAAATAATTCAATCACGTCTCTAGGTATGATTTGAAAATAGTTCAAAAATTTGACTAATACATTTTGAACACTCCTAAAAACGACATACTAAGATGATTAATAATGTACGAACATATATAGTACGTCCTTAAATGTTATTCAATAATTTTTATTATTCTTTTTACATAATTCTATAGTCATGATGAATCTCGTTTAATTGATCTTGATTAGTAGATTTTAAATATTAAATTTTGAATTTTTTATTTTAAGTTATGACATTTTTAATGTAGAAAAAATGATTGATATGTGATAGCTTATTGTGTATATATTATTGGTGTTAAATGTTACTCAATAATTTTTCTTATTTTTTTTACATAATTCTATAGTCATGATGAATTTTGTTTAATTAATCATGATTAGTAAATTTAAATATTAAATTCATAATTTTGTAGTCATGATGGATCTTGTTTAATTGATCTTAATTAGTATATTTAAATATTATTTTTTTTATGAAATTTCTTGATCAGTAGATATTAAATATTAATTTTTATTATTATTTTAAGATGAATCTTGTTTAATTGATCTTGATTATTATATTTAAATATTAATTTTTTTTAAATTTCTTGATTAGTAGAGTTTAAATATTAAATTTTGAATTTTTTATTTTAAGTTAAGACATTTTTAATGTTATTGGTGTTAAATGTTACTTAATATTTTTTGTGTATATTATTAGTATATTACTTTGTGTATATTATTGGTGTTAAATGTTACTTAATATTTTTTATTTTTTTTACATAATTTTATAGTCATGATGGATCTTGTTTAATTGATCTTGATTAGTATATTTTAAATATTATTTTTTTATTAAATTTTGATTTTTTTATTTTAAGTTATGGCATTTTTAATATAGAAAAAATTATTGGTGTGTGAGAATTTATTGTGTGTATATTATTGGTGTGAGTGTTTTAAGTTTGATGTGACATCTTGATGTGTGTATAAAACTCATCCAATGGTGTAGAGTTAATGCACACCATAACATGTATATTTTTAACCATTAGATTTTTATACTTTTTAAAAATAAATTTAGTCAAACTTGATGTTTTATAATATAGATGAGTGGACTCTAGAAGGAAGATAAGTCGTATATTATAAAATTATTATTAATTACTTCATCTTCATGGCTTCAATAAAATTCAATATTTTCACTTTTATATATTGTTTTTATTTTTAATATTAGTTCTTTTATTTTCATATATATATATATTGGTAATTAAATACAGATTCTCATCTAACCAAAAACTATGATTACTAATTTTAATGTTCTCTCCTTACAAATTTCATAACTTGTTTAACATTATTTCTTTTCTATAGGAATGGCCTATTGGCTTTTTTTAATATTAAAGCATATGTTTAATTCCCCCCAATTACAAATACCATTGAGCCAACGGGCAGATTCTCACTTATTGTGACTTGTGAGTATGGATTAATCCTTTATCTAATACAATGTGAGAACACCATGTTTTAAAAAAATTATTAATAAAAACAAAAAATATGTTTCAAAGTTAAGAGTATTTTGTGGGTCAGTTGAGTTTGATTGATAAGGTTTCATGGGCGTGAGACGGTAAGGAAGAATGGAATTCAATTCTACGGAAATGAATAGGAAATTTCAAAAAACACTAAATTAAAGAGTAGTTCTATATGGACATAAAAAATCTGAAATAAAAAACGGACATATCAATGTGTCAATCACTCACTTGTTAGAATAAAATGTGATATAGTTATTTTAACCAATATATAATGGTCGCATTTCATATGCCAAATTTTATGTTATATATTTATATCTACTTAGAACTATTACTAAATTCAGCAAATCAATCTATCATATGTACAAGCACCCACATTCTTACCTGCAAAATACGTGACTACAGTTAGAACTAAGCGATCTTTTTACAAGTCCAAAAATATTACTCTCAAATAAAGGACATGAATATCTATTTCTTTTTGGTTTTTGGTTTCCTGTTTAAACTTTAAAGTTAGGTGAAAAAATTTGTTCAGTTAGCAAACAAAATTAAGTTCCGTAGGATTGCATAAGTTGAATAAAAAAAAGAAAGAGATAACAACGTTAAATCAGTACACTTTTTAGAGTTTATTACTTCTGACGATGCATGTCGACAGTGTCACAGTGTGCATGTCAATGTGCATATGGACGTTGATTGATGATGACAAAAATATCACATTATATAACACAGCTTACAAAACACGAAACAAAACAATTAAGAAGCTCTTTTCTTCTTCTTCTTCTCCTCCTCCTTCTTCTACTCAATTCGATCTTTTGATCTTAAGATTATCTAGAACTATTATTATTATTATTATTATTATTATTATTATTATTATTATTATTATTATTATTATTACTTCATCTCGTTGATTCTGAACTTCGTCTTCTTCTACTCGATCGATTCGATCTTTTGATCTTAAGATTATCTAGAAGCTCTTTTCTTCATCTTCACTAGTTGTGCATTTGGTTATTCATCGGGGTTGCTTCGGCACAATTAACCACTAATTTTTATGCAACAAGGAAGTAAGAAGGGCGGCAAGATTTTGACCTGGGCTGGGTATGTTACCACCACATCACACTTTCTTTCATACCCTCTCCCATTAATTTAATTGCCACCTTTTGTCTTAGTTACCAAATCCTATCACCACCATCGCCATTAATTAAGATCATCATTAATTATGAGATCTCTAAACATTGCTTTAGTTATTATTATGTCATTAGTTTTTTTGTCAAGCATTGAACCTAATGGAGCTGCTAGAATCCTTCGTTCAGAAATGAAGACAAAAAATCTGGTGACTCAATCTTTATGGAAGAGTCCCCAACCCCCATCTGGAAATGGTTGCACTGCAACGCCAAAACAGGGTGGTAAGGCATGCAAGATTCCACCACCACATTAGAAATGAACCCCAATTTAATATATTTGTTTAGTGATTGAATAGATTAGAAGAGGATCAAATTAATGAAACTCTTTGGGGAACCCCTTTTATTTATGTATTTGTATATTTGTTTTAGTCATTATTAATGTTTTATTGATTTCAGCATAAAAGTGTGCCTTTATTAAATGTACTTGTGTGACAATCACTTTACACTATATGCATAAACTCAAACTCGTGATGTGTTTTGGTCATGTGATATTATATGCATATTTAAAAATTTAATATATTGGTTGATTGTGTAGAATTATCAATTTTTTACTTTGGTTGTACTATATACAGTGGTTACGTTTAAAATTGGTACAATTTTGCGGAAAATGGACTAATTTTTCATCAATTCTTGTATTTACTTGGTTACAAATATAATAAAATAAAACTGGATGAAATAATATAACAGAAAACTAATAAATACCACGCGAAGTGTTGGTTAAGCGTTTGAATCCCCATACGTATGTATACCTTTATGCATGCAGATAATCATATCAAGGTCATTAAAACTTTTTACAATGATCACACTCATTAATTACGTGAATTTTTAGTTAACTTTTTCGATGATTTGCTGATAGTCAAGATTCCAATCTTTGTATCTGAAATTTGGAGCCAATAACATTGCATAGTAGTAATTCTGTTATTGCTTTCTACACAAATTTGAGTTACTCCAAACTTTTAACCTATTTGCAGACCACCCCATCATTATATTTAATACGTTCTTTGTTGTTTTATGTATTTATTGTACTGCAATGGGGGAAGAGTCAAAAAAAACCCAGTAAGAATACAAATTAGTAGTTCTGAAACTAATTAATAAATACAAATACTAAGTTAGTGTAATAGAAGATTTTCAATAAAAAAAATACATTTATTAATGACACAATCAACTCCAGGCAGAAAGTGCTCCCTATTCCAATACAAGATAATTGGACTATGTGAAAAGGTTAAATAATACCTAAGGAACAAGCAAATACATGCCACCTCCAACAACAGCTGTGTCATATTGCAGAAGCTGAAGTCTAATATGTGTTAAAACAATTTTTGTTTATGAAAGAAGCAACATAATACAAAGTTTGCCCACATTGCGGAAAAGGAAATCATGTGCTCAAGGCAAAATCTATACATTCAACTATGTATCGTGTTCTCAACTCCTATATGAGTGAACATACCTTGATTTATTTGTTTCTACATTAACCAAATAAAAGAGGAAAAAAGGGCTTTCTTGTCTTTGGGCTATTTTGACTTTGATCCGTTTTATATATGAAATTAGACTTACTTGACCTTGCCCCAGTTGGCTCCCAATTCTTCTCTCAGACTCCAAAAAAATGCGTAGCACACACGCTGCATGTTCAATATTATACACAACAACGCTACCATTTTAGAAAATGTTTTAAGGCCATCTGATGGAGTATGTTTGAGTGGGTGCTACTTGTGTTGGTGGAGGTTGTGGGTTCAAAATCTCAGTGCAAGTAATATTTATTTCTAAAGCATGAAATGTAATTTGGCAATTTCAGGTGCATTCTGAAAAATAATTGCCAAGTCCTTGTCACGTTTAATATAATAGATATATCTAAGTCTTGCTTCTTATTGTAATTCATTTTCGTTTAAAAGAAGCTGCCAAACATGTTATAACTCGTTTTCAACTCACTACACCAAAATAGAGAATTAGTAACGGCTACATTTTTTCATCAGTAACGGACATAGTCCGTTACTGGCCTACAACGGTCTAAAGTCTGTTACTAACTGAAATAAAACCGTTAACTCATATTTTTAACTCAGTAACAGAACTTGAAAAGCCCAGTAATGTTATAAAAGCGTTGGTGAGTCTTTAATATTATTATTCAAAATTAAAAAGTTATTTATTTTTATCCGCAAAACGTAAAATCCTAAAATTATCCCCCAAAATTTTCATTCTCTCTTTTCCCTCTCTCAATTCACCATTCCCGCTCACAAGAAAACCCCCAAATCTTCTTCTTCTTTGGTCGGCAATGTTCTTTTCTCGCCAGGATCAAATCAGTAGTGCTCTCCTCTCGCTGGGATCAAGTCGGTCAGTCGTCGTTCGCCAATGGTATTCTCCTCCTCCTCCTCCTTTTTCTTCATCTCCTTCTTCTTCTTTTTCTTCTTGCTTTCCAAAACAAGTTCTGAGCAGTAAATGTTTCGCCTTAGGTGGCGTTTGATAAAACATCTTAAAACTGAAAACTAAAACTGAAAACTGAAAACTGAAACTGAAAAAATTGTTTGTTTACTTCTGAAAACTATATCTGAAAAAATGTTGTTTGTTTGAATATAACACATCTGAAAACTGAATTTTTTTTAATATGACAATTTTGCCCTTATTAGTCTATTTAGATTACATGATTAAAACTTTAATGAGGGTGAAATAGGTATTTTGTAATGGGATGTTTTAAGTTTTCAGATTTAAGTGGTAAACTTGCCACTTAATTTTTTGGATGCAAATTTTCAGATTTAAGTGGTGAATCACTTAATTTTTTTACCAAACAAACAACTTTGATACCACTTAAATCTGAAAACTTTAAGTTTTCAGATTTAAGTGGTTGAAACAAACACCACCTTAATCTCTATTTCTCACTCGAAATATAAATATACAGGTGTATATGTATATATATCTCTATATGTATGTATGTCAAGCTTAAAATTGGGGAAATTAGCTATAAATCTCGCTTCACAGCTGGTAAATTCTTCACTTGGTACTTTTCTAACTTCTGTTGTGTTAAAGAGTTTCAATGTTACTTAATACTTGATTTTGGAACCTAGGGTTTTGAGAACATTAGGGTTTCAAGAGATTACTGCTTTAATCTGATGTTTATGTTGTTGGATATATCTGATTATTCATTTTTTTTCTCTTTCTTTGAATATTATTACCTGATTGAAGTTTTGGTTTTTGCTATTTTTGTTTTTTTTTTCCAGGTTTTTCATTTGATTGTATTGATTCAGTGTAATCTTTTGTTGATCTATAAAATTTTCACACTTTACTGAAAAAAAAGAAGAAGAAAAGAATTGTAATTTCAGGGGTTCTTATCTTGGGTTTGATTGACTTTGTTATTTGGAAGAGGATTATCTAGTTCAATTTTTTCTACCCAACATGTCATTCTTTAGTTAGATTATTTATTTCGTTACTGCCATAAAAAGAATAATTTTTTTTTGATAAAATGTCCCTTTCACAAATTTAGTCATCTGCATAAGCAACCACTTCTGGATGTCTTTGTCATAGTTTTTCTATTAATTAATCGGTTAATGCAAGTTTCTACATGCAATAACTTTGTTCACCACAAAAATTGCAGTTTCTGTCATTCAGTGGATTTGTCTTTGTTCTTTAGGAGCAGTACATATATTATTGAATCTTTTGTGGTTGTATTATTAATGGCAAAACTCAACATCATTGACCTTCTCTATCTCTATCTGTGATTTACTGGTTTCTTTTTTTCTCTTTATTATTATTTTAAACATCATTTCTATTATAATTATTATTTGAATACCATCTTCGATACTGCTATGAAAATTCATGATTAAATGTTGATCCAAAAAGTAACATTCTATCTTTCCCTTATGTTAAGTTGGCATAATGCATACCCTCTATCATATATCTTGTGATTTTGTTTCCCAACGAATAATCTTATTCGCACGCTAATTTGCTAATTGCCTAGCAAATTAATACCATATAAACAAATTATAACATTTATATTTTGGTCCTATTCATAAGTATATTTTTATTATATTTTAATATAATCTATAAAAATTATTAATAAATTAAAATATGGGCTTTTTGAGTAATGTCTGAATTCACGGGGTATGTGGACAAGAAAAAATAGCAGTGAAGAGACTCTCCAAAGATTCAGGCCAAGGCCTCAAAGAGTTCAAGAATGAAGTCATTTTGTATTTGAAACTTCAGCATCGGAATCTTGTTGGGCTGTTTGAATGTTGCATCCATGGAAAAGAGAGAATGCTGATTTATGAATACATGCCCAACAAGTATATTTTCTTGTCATCAATAAAATACACACATTCACACACTTATATATTTCCTTGGATTTGGAACAATTTGGTCATTGTTACTTGAATGTTCAATTCATCTGTCTTTTAGGTGTCTTCAAAGGACTAGAAGAACTCAATCCGAGGAGGAGGAAATTTTTTGACATCCTTTACAACTAGTAATTTTTTCTTATTTTCCCACTTCTCAATATGATGTTTTAGTCCATTCATCTATTTTTTTGCAGAAAAGGATAAAAGTATAGCATATTTTTTACACTCATGTGCCTTCACATTGCAGCAAACTAAACTGTACGAAGTCAGGCTATAACATAGAAAAGCATCACCATTGGCAGATCTTCTGGCCTTTAGGAAGGTTGTAATTCTACTTCAATAATGTTTCTTGTTTTGGATTTCATGTTCATTTATGTCTTGTTCTTAAGTATTTCTCCCAATTATTTCTTAAAATAAAATCTTATTCATGAATGACAGTTCACCAATTCTGTTCTATGCTATTTCACACTCAAGGTCCAATTGATAAAAAGTTGGGAATCATTGGAAAACGATTAAGTTTCATGAGAAGTTGGAAAAAGAGACGAGTGATTTAATGATATGTTCCTTTATTCCATGGAAAAACCTAAAAAATAACATCATATCTCACTAAATCACTCGTCTCTTTTCCCAGCTTCTCATAAAAATTGGTGTTGTTTTATATCATTTTCCATCTTTTTATTGGAGGCACCCTTTTCCCTCAAGTCTATCACCGTAGGTGCCAAAAATCATGGGGCAAAATCCACTTGCAAATCCTCCATGTGGTGAAGATGTTAGCATTATGTCCATTATATATATATAAAGAATTTGGCTTATTTACTGATGTTGGTTTTTTTGAGTGAATGTTTCAATAATCTTCTTGTTAGATATAGGTGTATGGTGACAGCTTCAAGTCAATGCTAGTGTTAGTAATGATACCACATGAAGCTAACACCTAAAGGTGGGCACATAAAAACGGCCACAAAGGTTTCTTCTCTGGCACTATTGAAAATGAAACTAGGTAAGTTTTGACACTATTAAAAACGAAACTAAGTGTGTTTTAGGAACCCCCAATTCCAGTTACATTCATTGAGCGTATAAGAGGGAACTTGCGGTTGAGTGGATATTCTGCATGTGGACAAGATGGAGGTGTTCAGCTTCCACTGGAATACGTAGAGGGTATTCTTTTGGCTACAGATCTCTATCTTTTCTTAAGTATTTTTCTCTTGATAAGTGGAGCTTATTTATCATGTTTATGTTTTAAAAATCCAGCATCTTTTATTTATTTTATCCAGAGGGTGTTGCTGATGCGGACCTAGTTCTTTTGATGACCACAAGACCTACAACTGGTAACACCTTTGCATGGGCAGTAGCGTGCGAACGTGATCAGTAGGGTCGTGCAATTGCTGGTAAGTTTTATATGGATAATGCTAAGTTTTGAATGTCTATTGAACCCTATCATATGTTACAAAGACAACATTTGATCAATTAGTGGCACTACTTAATTTGCAGGACATGTAAATGTTGCTCCCTGTCACCTCACTGCCGAAGCGGAAACCTTACTTTGAGCTACATTGATACATGAAGTGAGTTGACTTAAATTTTTTATGCAATGAATGTTCTACAAGCTAGCTTTGTTACATTTGATTAACTAGTTTGGACCTTTGCTCAGGTGGCACGTTCTTGGATTTGATCCACATGCGTTTGCACATTTTAAGGATGAGAGGAAAAGGAGGGACACAAGTCTCCCTTCTCGAAAAGAAACAAAAATAAAGTATAAAAAGAAACAACACCCTGATAAAGCCTTTGATTTGCAAGCATTCTCTGAGAATTTTACTGGTTTAGAGCTAGAAGATGGTGGAGGGTGTGGCACATCAAGTTGTTCATCATTTTTCTTTGTTACTTACCCTTGCAACTTTTGGAAAGGGGCATTTCATTACAACACATTACATTTATCTAGGTGTACATATAATAGGGAGGCAGAGGGTTATTGTCCTATTGTAAATTAGGTGATGCCTTGAAGGATGAAATATTGTCATCAATGCAATCATAAATTCAGTGATTGTACTTAGTATTTGGATGTTTTGGTTTTTATTTATTAAACTTTCTATTTGTGCTTGGATACTTTAGTATTTAGTGATTGGATAATTTTGTATTTAGTGCTTGCGCTAGGTAACAAATTTTACCAGCTATGTAATTTATTCAAGTTGCAGGATTCTAACTGCAAGGTGCACGGAATTGAAATATATTTTTTTTCAATATTTTGTGGTAGTAACGGTTTTTATCCATTACTATATTTGCAACACTTTAATTACCATTTTAAAAAGTGTTACAAGGTTCGTAACAGTTTGTGTTTGTTACTACAAAAAATTTATTTAATAAAAAATACCATACAGTAACGGTCTTTTAATTATAGTAACGGATAAAAAGTGAGACAAAAAATAATTTATTAACGGTTTTCATGACTTTTGTAACGGTTAAAATCCGTTACAGACATAATTATAGTAACGAACATTTAATAATTTTAGTAACAGTTATTATCCGTTACTAGCCCAACTGCCACGCCTAAACAGTAACGGTTTTTATGCGTTACTGAATTTATTAGTAACGTAAAATGTTTGTTACAAAATGCTTGTTTTGGTGTAGTGACTCATGGCAGTGCATTGATCCTTGGCTCAGAAGAAGAACATCATGCCCGGTTTGCAAGTCATCAATCACTACTTGATTTGCGCTCTCAATCTCTTCTTAGATAGAACACTCATGAAGGGTGTGTATTGAGATATTGAACTGGTTCATGCTTTAGATTTTCCATTTAACTTGTGTTTTCATGTTTTTGCTTTAATACTTGTTCATCTTTTTGCCCTTGTATAAAATCCAGCCCATGCTTTTTAGTTGTTGTTTTACAATTCTATTACTTGCCAGTTTGAGCATATGCAGTTTTACATGTTAACATCAGATCTTTTTGTGTTGTCATCATTTGATTTAGTGATGTTTTTATTCTGTTTATGATCCTTTTGTCAATAAGATAGCAGAATGGTAACTGGTAAGTGCTTGAGCAAGTCAGTTTTCCTGCCCTTTTTTTTTTACCTTCGTTGCAGGCTCGCAGCGTTAATGATATTAAAAGGCTTCACATGTCAATAGGCCAGGTGGAGGAACTGTGTACAGATTAATGAACAGAAAGTTGTATTTATGCCTGTCAATGGATCGGATTTCTGCATGTTGGCTCCAATATGATCTTGTTAGTATTCTACAGAAAGGGAGCCCTAATCCACTCGAATTGCATCCTGTTAGTCGGATATGGTTAGGGATCCCTAATATGTTTATCCAAATCTGATGCAGATATGTTAAGATTTTGTTTACCAAATTGGATTTGGACATTTCCCAAATTCCCTTTCTGATTAATTTGCAAGCCAATGCCACGTATATATACATGTGAGTATATATATCCTTACACATTTATAATACTAATATATAAAAAAATTGTGGAATACTTACGTCCAACAATAAAAGTTAATTAAATTTATAATGTGCTAGTAAGTCTTCAATTTTCTGATTGAGTTAGATATATGGATTGTGCCCATTTCATAACAAGTTCGGATATGGTTTAGTACTACCGGTCAAATGAGATCAGATATGGATACAGCATAATCTGGTCCATATTTGATTCATTGACATGCCTAGATGCACTAGCTTGAGATTATAGTACTTCTACCGTCACCAATGGGTAACATACATAACTAACATGTTAATACCAGATCATAAGGCTAGCAGCGAATCTTGAGAGCCTCAAAAGATCTAATGCACGTCGAAATTTCAACCTACTAGGGTTCCTCATAATCTCACCGGATTAGATAGTCTTTACATATTAAAATATATAATTATATGTGTATGTATATACAGATATATATCCAATGATATGTTAAAAGGAGGTATCACTTATAACAAGCTCGTGTTGTACTTCACCCAATAGCGTAATCATGTCTAATGGGTTAATATATTGGTGAGCCCAAACTTACCAGTCTTAAACTCGGTAATTGATGATTTCATGTTCATTTATATCGTCTGATATTGTCATGCATAATCCAGTCTAATTTTGTGCTTACAGAAACTGACCTAAATGTCAAAAAAAAAAAGGAAGAAGAAGCCCTATTTAAACACTAGAAGCTAAACGCTATCCTTTCATTAGACACTACTAACACAACGAAAAACTTAGTTTGTCAAACATTTTAACGCCAAGGCACGATTGATACGCTAATTAAACTTGCCATTAAATTGTGTAAAGAAATCAAAACATAAGTACTCACAACAGCACTAAATTAAGTTCGAGTCCCATTTCCATGCCTTTTCCTTTTACAAATGACTCGGATATCGCTACACCAAAAATGATCTTAAGAGACTGACTTTTTTTCGTTAGTCGCTTCTGAAGCGACTAACATTACACTCCGTCACTTAAACAAGCTTAAGCGACTATACTTAAGCTACTAGAGTTAATTAGTCGCTTAGGAGACTCTTAAGCAACAATACTTCAGTGACCGTACTTTGTTAGTCGCCTAAGAGACCTTATGCAACTACACATAAGAGATTTACCTATGTTGGTCGCTTAAATGATCTTAAGCGACTACACTAAAGAGACTCACCTATGTTCGTCACTTAAGAGATTTTAAGCGACATAGATCCATATGTTAGTCACTTAAAAGCTTCCACCGATAGTTTTTAAGAGAAGGTCAAAGGACTTTGACCAGACTGCTTAAGCGACTGACTTTGCGCATTGTCAGTCGCTTAAGATCTTACTTAGGCAACTGGCTATGCATTATCAGTCGCTTAAGTGTATTTTTTTTAGTTAAGTGCAGAGCTTTTTTTCAGAAAGCATTTTGGTTGGAGGATGCATTTTGGTTAGAGAAGAGGCGATTTTGAGGTGCAAATCACCATTTCCATCACCAAAAGCTTCTTACCTCGTATTTGATCTCTAGGTTAGTATAATCTATCTTATTTATCTTAATTTGTTTCTAAATTTTGTGTTCATAGCAGATAGTTTGAGCTAATTAGTGTTAAAAATATAGTTTTAGTGTTAGTTTAAATATATAGCTATATCTATATCTATATCTATATATAATATTATGTATAATACTATATACATAATATTAACATTAATTATATACTATATACACTAATTATATATATATATATATATACTATATATGTATACACCAATTATGTATAATTCTACATACTATATTAACACTAATTATATATACTCAGTGTATAATAAATATGTTTATATATAATATCTATTAGAAAATTATATTAATATAGTATTAGTGTAAATATAGTATAAAAATATTATATTGTGTGTAAATATAGTATTAGTGTAAATATAGTATTATACATAATATTATATATATAAATATATAAATATATATTATATAATTATATTAATATATAAAAGAAAAGTATATAATATAAATTCTTATGATAAATAATGTAGATATATATATATATATGTATATATTGTGTGTAAATATAGTATTAGTGTAAATATAGTATTTATATATATAATATTGTGTGTAATAATAATAACAACAACAACAACAACAACAATAATAATAATAATAATAATAATAATAATAATAATAATAATAATAATAATAATAATAATAATAATAATAATAATAATAATAATAATAATAATAATCTTGTGTGTAAATATAGTATTCGTGTAAATATAGTATTATACATAATATTATATATAAAAATATATATTAGAAAATTATATTAATATATAAAAGAAAAGTATATAATATAAATTTTTATAATAAATAATATATAGTATTTATATATATATATATAATATTTATACATATAATATTGTGTGTAAATATAGTATTATACATAATATTATATATAAAAATATATATTAGAAAATTATATTAATATATAAAAGAAAAGTATATAATATAAACTTTAATAATAGATAATATATATATATATATATATATATATATTATGTATATATTGTGTGTAAATATAGTATTAGTGTAAATATAGTATTTATATATATAATATTGTGTGTAAATAATAGGAAACATGGATAAGAGTTGGATGAAGTGCTGCAGAGGTTCGGACCCTTTTATTATTGTGGTACTCAAATTCTTGGAATTCGTCGTACAAAATACTAATGAACCGACCGGATTATACAAGTGTCCCTGCAAAAAGTGTTGCAACCATAAACGGCGGCTTAGTGTGAATGAGATATACAAGCACTTGACCCGTAATGGTATTATGGAAGACTATATTGTATGGGACTGTAGACACCCCGATCCGTGACCCCCGCAAGAGCCCTAACGACCTTTGAGAAGTACAGTTCTTAGAGCACAGGACTTACCCGAGCACCCGAAATTTCCCTGAAAGTGCTTGTTGGCCAAACAAACCTATTTTTTAATAGGATTATCGCACAACATATGGGAATGTCGCGCGACAAACCCGCTAAAGTCGCATGACAAACCCCTCTGACACCAGACCATCCACCTTCTGACACATCAGTCTGTCAGAGACATCACCTCAGCCATTTGTCACACGACAATCTTTCCCCAGTACTATAAATAGGCCAACACCCTCAAGGGTTCAATGAGAGCAAAGAGGGGATTGAAGGATTATTGGCATATATATGATTTTTTAGTCTTTTGTCAAGTATTTTCTACTATCGTCTTATTTCTGAAGAATTATCAGATCTATTCCCGGCACTCGATGTGTCCCGCTTCTGGAATCGAATTCTCGAAAATATCTGAAGAAGGAAAAGATCATTATCGCCGGAGATCTCTCTACCGTATTATATTTTCTTTCTTATTATTATTCTCGTCGGGAAGGTAAAGAAAGTCTCTTCTAGTATTTAACATTAGATATATGTGTACTTGTTTTACTTCTGTTATTCTGTCCACATTTTATTTGAATAAACTTATTGCCAAGTTATAAATAGTCTACTGTTTTCAAAACAAAAGACGCTGATAAAATCATTTACAAAAACCAGAAGAGTAACTACATTATCATCCGGATAAAATCCTGTTTTCAAAACCCGGACTGATAAAACTTATCTAGGAATTAAAATCAAGTATATGCTGTCTCTTTCATAGATTGCGATATGTCTGATAGAACTCTCCTCAAAAGTTCTAATTCTATATTAAATTAGTCCCGATACAAGATCTGAACTTTTTCAAAAGTAATCGAAAACGTGAGAAAACCGTCATCTGAAGAGCTAACACGAGAAACTCTCTCTTAAAAATACAACTTTTGTCACTTGTATTTACACCTTTTAAAAACAAAATATTGGATCTCGGAACACAAAGGTTTTTATCTCTTTTTTTCCCTAAAATTAGGGTTTTTCACTTGGAAAGTAGTAGACTGTCAGTAAAAGCATCCAAGTTTTTTCAACATATAAGATCACTAAAGACCGAAAGGGTGGAGTGGGTGCTTAATACCTTCCCAATTCGTAACATAGTTTTCGAACCCTAGAGAATCCTGGTTTCGTAGACAAACGTGTAAAGAAAGGCTTATCTATAGCATTTCCTCTTACACAAACTATTTTGTCCGTTTTCTCGTAAAACGTACTGGCGACTCTGAACGAACCCTCTTGCATCTAGAAATAGGATAGAAAGACACACGATATTAATTATCAAAACAAAAAGAAGTAAATGGAACGACGGAATCCTTTCTGACGTTTCAAACGCCTAAGAACGGAAACAAGATCCGGGGGTCGCATTTGCGGATTCTCACAGTGGCGACTCCGCTGGGGACATTAGAAAATTAGACTCTTATATGTGGACTTTTGTTTATTTGTTGAATATTTGCGTTTTACAGCTTTCTCTACTCCCTTTTTATGTTAATTAATTGAGAAGAAACATTTTTCTAAAGATGGAAGTTTTTCAAAAATACGTAATAAAGATAATGATATTTATAAACCCAATCTTTCGAACTTTGCACGCACTTTCACAAATCATGCATAAGTGAGTAGGGAGTTGACTTGCTTGGGCCAACATAAACCGAAAGCATTTACTTCCACTCTCCTTGGCCAAGTACGCCCCCGAGGTATATCAAGTGACGAGAACATTCACGTACCCGGGAAGTATATCAAAAGACGGTTCGTACACCTGCGCTGCATGTAAGATCAAGTCGACAAAAACACTTTTCAAACAGCCGTAGGGGATGTACCACCTTATGGCTTCCTTTACACCACCTTTTAAAAGCCCGAGTCTTTTCTCGGTGATTATTTATTTATTTTAGTGGTTTTTTTGGCAAAAATCGAGTCGCATCGTAATTTTCCTTCACCTTCGCCACGTGGTTTATTCTATAGCCGTAAACAACGACAGTCTAGAAGGTTGGACCGGTCGAGATCATACCGGAAGATTAGTGAGACCAAGCATATTCGCAATGGCCGACGGACGTGAGAATCAAGAAACGGATCAGAGCCTAGCCGAGGCGTCAGCAGTTCAACCAACCTTAGTCGAGATGCATCGTTTACTAATGACCGTCAGCAAAAATTTAGCAAGCCTCACGACCGAGCAACAGGGTACCCGAATTCGAGTAGAAGAATTGTCAGCCGAACGAACCGCACCACCGGAGTTTGAACGACTACCACCAAATCAAGATCTGAATTAAGGGCAATCATCACAACTACTTCCCCCTGTCCAAGGAACCAACCAACCACAAACAGGTTCCATCACAACCTGTCCCGTTCAAACTGATCCCAACAATCAGAATCAATGGGCCCCAGATTCAGGCCCTACTTATCAGCAACAAGAGCCACCCATAGTCTGGCTGCAACCCCAAGTCCAGCTACAACCCCAAGTCCAACAGGGTTTTGACCCTCAGTACCAACCATGGCCACAAGTTCCCGCAAGGCCTATTCTACCACCAGCCCCAGTAGCCCGTCCTAATGAATACCCAGACATCAACCGACTCCGGATAGTGTATACAGACTCGGTTATAGCTCTGGAACAGCTCGACGAGGTGTCAAGAGAAAGTAAAGAAATGAAGAAGCTGAAGGAACAGATGAGGGTCCTGCACAAGGGAGTTTTCCTAATAAAAGGAGCAGACGAGATTGCGGATATAAATGCCTTTTCCCTCTACCTAGAAGCAAGATTACCCCAGGGATTCAAGCTTCCTTCTATCACCAAGTTTACAGGAACCACACCCCTGAAAACTCACCTCCAATCCTACATCAGATCCGTGCAAATATCCGGTTGTGGAGAACCAGAGTTGGCTCAAGGCTTTCACATGACTCTCATGGGGGCCGCCCTGAGATGGTTTTTCAATCTAGAGAGACACCACACGAAGACTTGGAGAGATATCGTCAAAGAGTTTATGACTAAGTACGGATCCAACGAAGATTTAAAAATTACCCGCAAATACCTGAAAATGGCCAAGCAAGGCGAGAAGGAAAGCTTCAGTGACTTTGTCACACACTAGAGAGAAATGGCCTCCCAAATGTCCAAACGGCCTGATGAAGAGGAACAGTTGGAGATCATACAGAAGAATTTCACTCCAGCTATGTTAAGTTGCATGGGAAAACACGTCTTCCCGCACTTCAGGGCTCTGTTAAGCATGGGGTCGCAAGTAGAAAAGGAACTAGCTAAAAAGACAGAGGCCGATACCAAGAAAGCTTCGTACACCGGGAGAAAGACAGCCACTCTAGCCGTAAATCAACTAAGCTCATACCCATGTCAACAAAACCCATTTCAACAGCCCTAACAAACACCTCCGATGAGTTGGCCCACACAAGGAGACTCTTCAAACACCGAGGTCAAGAAGAGAAAGAATTTTTGCACCCTTCCCACTACCCTGGTCATAAATCTGGAATTACTCCAAAATGCCGAACTAATCACTCCGCTCAACCCACGCCCCCCACCAAACCCTATTCCTAGCACCTGGAGAATGAATGAGAATTGCGCGTACCATCAAGCCGCGGGCCATGACACGAAACGCTGTTTGGCTCTTCGCCACCGTATCCAAGACCTAATCGAAGCTGGAACCATTTCCGCACCCGGCGGGCCCAATGTTACTAATAACCCCCTTCCTAACCATGCTCCACCTGCGGAAATTAATGCATTAACCACTGATGAAGAAGGTTTTGATCCTATAGGACTCATCCGAGATAACCCAGCTTACAAGTCACCCGCTGTGCCGCTTGAAAGAACCCAAGTTGCCCCAGGCCGCTAAAGGACTGAATGCGCCGAAGTTCAAACCATTCTCAGAAGATACCAGAGCATCTCGGGTTTCGACATAAGAAAAATCAGAATTTGTGCGGTAAGAAGACATTTGGGAAAGGTGTGGGGATGAAGGAAGGAAGATGGGTGTATTTATAGCAAAAAAGAGGGTCCTGTACCTGTTTGTCGTGCGATAAACCCATGTCCAGGAGGGATTGTCGCGCGACAAACCTATCTCCGCCCCTGTTTTTTTTACCTTTCTCTACACGTAAGAGTCATTTTTGCCAAAAGAACCACTATTATATGCATTGTGCTAACTCTGTTCTTTTACAGGGGGCCTAAGTACCGCCGCATCACACAGTATGACTCCTAAATTTACTGATTCATGTACATATTATTAAATCTTTTATCACAAACACAGATAAGGATTAAATATATATATATACCATTATCACAAATAAAGATTTTCATAAATCCAATAAGAAACAGTTTTCAAAAATAAAAAACTACTAACAAATCTTTGTCTTTTGTCTAAAAATAAAGCTACATATCTGTTTGAAACTAACAGTACAATGCAGAGTGCGCTTCGACACACTCCCACTATCACCCGAGCCCTCCTCGGGGGTAGGATCAACTACTGGGACGTCCGAACGAGGAGAAATTACTGCCTGAGAAGGCCCCGTCGACTGAACCAGAGCAGTGGGATGAATCACTGACGACCGAGAGCGTTTGGAGGTCCGGCTACTACTCTTTCGAGACTCCGTCCGAGCACAAGAGAAAGACAAGGGGTCATCCACCCGTAGAGACACGTCGATCGCCCTCTGATAGTCACGCATTTATGCCGTGGGGTCCCGACCGACGAACTGGAGGAGGTTCTAGTTGTAGAGATACTGGGCATGGAGAGCTCTCAGGTCCGCTGCACTAACGCTCACCCACTGTCAAAAAAGACATAAGAAAGAGGATTAGCACATTTTAAGATAAACAGATATGAAAGAACGGCAGGAAACAGAAACAAAAACATACCTTATCACCCACGCGACCGCCCATGTAGTCAAAAGTATTCTTGGGCACAGTATAGCGGCGAAGACCAGCGCCGACATAAGAGATATCCCGAGAAAGCAGCAGTATGTCGACTAGGGGAGCAGATGGACCCGCCGGTTCCGGCGCGAAAGTAGAACCACCCTCCTCTCGGATCAGGAATAGGGGAGGCTGAGAAGAAGAGCCACCAAGACCAGGAGATCGAGCCAGAGGGCCTATGGCAGTCGATGGAAGAGGGGTTACTGTGGCATAAGTACGAACACCCGAAGGATCCGTAATGGCTGTCACTCTTAGAGGCGAGACCCCAGTAGAAAGAGTTGCCACTGCAGCAGGAGGGGTCCGCCCAAATTGCTCATAATTGGCCCCGAAGTCCTCAGGCTCCCAGGACTGCTCAGAAAAACCTACTCCCCCTCTCTTAGCAGCTTTAGCCTCATCGAATATAACCTCCGGAGATACCGAAGGACCAGTAGGAAACACAAAACCCTCGGCACACTGCTCCTCCATGGGTGTCGTCTGAGGCGGCTACTCTAGAGCTACCGTCGTATCACCCCCTCACCCCCTGGTCTATCGCCACCCTCGGCAGCAGCAGGAACATCCCTCTCCCCCTCAGGGTCCTCGTCATTGGAATATAGGATATTGTCCCTCTAATTAGGGACAGGTGGCAGATGACCGGGAACCGTCCTAGTTAGATGGGTCTGTCCCCGTATGTAGTTGGGATCGCCTCCCAACGCCCGGTACTGCTAGTAAAAAATCCACCCTCGAGTCCCTTTTCGCTCCCTCATCAAGTAGCTGGCGGCAAAAACAACGTAGTCACCCTCCTCAGTGAACGTCTGAAAACCAAGTCCGTCCACCAGAGCCTGCACCATCACCGGGTCGATCTCACCCGTCCGCCTCATCAAAACTGGTGGGAATAGTGGTACTCGAGGCCACTGGACCGGTGTATGATGGCGGATAACTCTCTCGCCCAAATAAAATTAGAGGCCGTACTCATCCCTAATCAGCCGCCTCATCCTTGAGGCGGTCAAAGCACGACCATACCCGAAGTGAAGACCCAGATCACCCAAGGGGGCCCACTTAATCTGAAAAGAAAAATAATTCCATTTAGTTACTTCTATATTTTATGATTATTATCATTATTTTATAAAAAAACTTACATGCTCCTCTGACAGGTTGTGAACCGCGGCAGCTCCTGTCTCCCGAGTCCGATATACATAGGGAGCTCTGTAATTCCACGCGATGAACCGGTAAAGAAGGGGGAACTGGTCCTCGTTCTCCACGAGGAGATTCACCTGGGCATGACTCAGACGAGTGTAGGCCACAAACCAACTCTAAAAAGATAAAAGAGACATAAAGAACATTAGCAACAATCAACAGATAAAAGGCAAAGACTAAAGCAAAGATAAGGGACAGAAGTGTATACCTCCCACAGCAAAGAAAAGCCCTTGAGGTTCAGGGCTAAGTGGCGAGAAACCTGGTCCATAGCATCATATAAGACGGCTAGAATAAAGCCCCCCAGTCGTAGTCAAACATGATGCTGAAGTCTCGGAGATAAGGCAACCACCAAAGATGGGTCGTGTCCCCTCACGGGCCTCGAACAAATCATGGAGCGTTAATAAGAGAGGGACACGGGCATACTGATGCGCCTCCTGCCGGGTCATCGTTGCTCCTGAAGCGACTAGCAGGGCTCTCTCTGTGGCCAGAAAAGTAACCAAAATCGCCCGGGAGATCGTATCACCAGAACTCCGTCGTTTCGAAAACCATCCAAGTGCGCCAACAATACCCTCTACCGTCAGACGCAAGGGGACATCAATATGGATTGGGACTCCCCTGAAGGAATCCCGGTCAGAGCGAACAAATCTAAGGGGTCATCGTCATCTCTCCCCAGCTCCAATGAAAAGTATGAGTGGTGTCCCACCAATAAGAGGCCAACGCTGACACCAATTCTGCCGCCCTAGATACCCGCTCTGGCAGGGCATTGAAAAGAGGACCAAAATGAGTCGCAAGGAGCAACTTCTGGATAGGGGTCGGTGCCTGTCGCCACTCTAAAGAAATAGCGTTGGGAGAACTCCAACCTCGGCCAACCCACTATAGGCAAACGGTGACATATATGAGAGTTATAGGGCTATGGGGGTAAAATTATGTAATTTTCCAAACTTGAGGGTACTTTTGTGTAATTATAAGAGTTATAGGGCTATGGGGGTAAAATTATATAATTTTCCAAACTTAAGGGTACTTTTGTGTAATTATGAGAGTTATTGGGCTATGGGGGTAAAATTATGTAATTTTCCAAACCTGAGGGTACTTTTGTAGAATTATGAGAATTATAGGGCTATAAGGCTAAATTATGTATTTTTCCAAACCTGAGGGTACTTTTGTGTAATTATAAGAGTTATAGGGCAATAGGGATAAATTATGTAATTTTCCAAACATGAGGGTACTTTTGTGTAATTATAAGAGTTATAGGGCTATAGGGGTAAAATTATGTAATTTTCCAAACTTGATGGTACTTTGGTATAATTATGAGAGTTATATGGCTAAATTATGTAATTTTCCAAACCTGAGGGTATTTTTGTGTAATTATGAGAGTTATAGGGTTATGGGAGTAAAATTATGTAATTTTCCAAACTTGAGGGTACTTTTGTGTAATTATGAGAGTTATAGGGCTATGGGGGTAAAATTATGTAATTTTCCAAACCTGAGGGTACTTTTGTGTAATTATGAGAGTTATAGGGCTATAGGGGTAAATTATGTAATTTTTTAAACTTGAGGGTACTTTGGTATAATTATTAGAGTTATAGGGCTATAGGGGTAAATTATGTAATTTTTTAAACTTGAGGGTACTTTGGTGTAATTATTAGAGTTATAGGGTTATAGGGGTAAATTATGTAATTTTCCAAATCTTAGGGTACTTTTGTGTAAATATGAGAGTTATAGAGCTATAGGGGTAAATTACATAATTTTTCAAACCTGAAGAGTAATTTTGTGTAATTATGAGAGTTATAGGGCTATGGGGGTAAAATTATGTAATTTTCCAAAACTGAGGGTACTTTTGTGTAATTATGAGAGTTATAGGGATATGGGGGCAATTTTCTAAAAGACCTGAAGGGTATTACAAGTAAAAGTATGTGTTCACTAAATCGGACATTATTTCTAGGCAAACATGCATACTAACATAAAATTGTTTAAATATATGCAGGAAACGACAGAAATAATAGAACAAATAAAGGAAGGAATTTAAAGAAAACATACCAGAGACCGTCGACGTATCCTGTGTGAGACATGCTCCATCAAGAGCCAAGGAACGGCCGGAACTAGAGCAGCCCGGGTAACGTCTCGGTAGACCACAGCACTACCGCGGCCCACCCCGTCCTCGACGTACCAGTCGAGGTCCGCCCAATCATCATGGGGTAAAAGTCACCTCCTCCTGGTCACCCTCCAATCGATCAAGCTGTGCAGGATCCATCAGTGTATGGGAAAAATAAACGAAAAGGTTGAAAAAGTTGGTAAAGTGGCAGGGCTTCAGCGCTAGAGAGAAGAAAGAAAGAGAAAGGAGAGAATAAGGTGGAATGAGCTCAGCAGAGGGATTATATAGTGGTCCAGTTTGTCACGCGACAAGTGCCCAATTTGTCGCGCGACAAACTCCCCTCCACAGAAGTGTTGCGCGACATCTTGTCCCTTCCCCTGATTTTTTGACCTTTGTCTCATTTTTTCTCCTGTAGGAATGCTTCAGAGAAACAGTTTTCGAAGTTTTTCCAATATACCGCGCTCATGATAAATCCAGGGAAAAGAATTCCAAGTCATCTCTCCGAAAATCGCGAGAACAAAATACATCGATTAACGGAATCTATGATCTCCCAAAAAATCGAAACCATCAATAAGAGAAAGAAAATATCAGAATAAGACGGGAATAGAAAAAATTGAAAAAGAGAGAAGGAACCCGCATGAGCGCCCAGAGCGAGCGAGAGAAATAGAAATGCAGAGTGACAGGGAGAGCCACACCAAAAGTGACAGCTAGGCCAAAACCGGCTCAGGGCTTCGTTTTGGGTAAGTAAGGCTCCTGATCATGACAAAGGGATAAAAAGACTCTTTGTCAAAAACAGAGAAGGCCAGGAAAAGTCTTTCCCAAAAGAGGGAGAAATAAGGGCATCGATACGGAAGAGATCAGAGATTGACCTTCATGCAAATTTTCTTTTCAGCACGATACGGAAGAGATGAGTTGGAAGTAAATCCTCGAATCAGTACTCTGTGAAGAACAGAAGAGATCCGAAAACTGCTTTCTAAAAAGAAGTGTTCTCCCTCGGGAAAAATGTAAGAGTAAAATTTCAGAAAAATACGGGGAAATTAGGGACATCTAGAAAATTCTCAATGAACTCTTTTCACTCAAAGAAATTTCTTTTTCTCTCACTCTAGCGGTCGAAGAGAGACAAACCAATTTCGCTGAAGCGTAAACCAAACACAAAGCCCTCCTTGAGGGAAAAGCACAAGCACAATCACAAGCTCTCTCTGAGGCAATTTTCTTTCTTTCTACAGATCAAAAGCCCTCCCAGATAAGCAAAGTTGAGCAATGGTAGTCCTCCCACATTAGGCGAGAAGATCAAAAGCCCTCCCAGAGAGGCAAAGTGGAGCAATGGTAATCCTCCCACATGAGGCGAGAAGATCAAAAGCCCTCCCAGAGAGGCAAAGTGGAGCAATGGTAGTACACCTCCCACATGAGGCGAGAAGACCAAACGCCCTCCCAGAGAAGCAAAGTGGAGCAATGGTAGTCCTCCCACATGAGGCGAGAAAATCAAAAGCCCTCCTAGAGAGGCAAAGTGGAGTAATGGTAGTCCTCCCACCTAAGGCGAGTAGAAAAATGGTAGTCCTCCCATCTGAGGCAAGTGGAGCAAATGAAAGTCCTCGAAAGGGACAATGAGGTAACAAAAGCCCTCTCCGGAGGCAAAACCAAATACAAAGCCCTCTCCAGAGGCATTCACGAACACTTTTTTCATACACACACTTCCTTAGAGTTCTTGCGGGAGCCATGGACCATGGTCTCTTCCAGTCGCCTCAATTCCTAGCAAGCAAGGAGCTTGAGTCGAGAGGGTTTGTAGACACCCCAATCCGTGACCCTTGCAAGAACCCTAACGACCTTTGAGAAGTACAGTTCTTGGAGCCCGGGACTTACCCGAGCACCCGAAATTGCCCTGAAAGGGCTTGTTGGCCAAACAAACCTATTTTTTAATAGGATTATCGCGCGACATATGGGAATGTTGCACAACAAACCCGTTAAAGTCGCACGACAAACCCCTCTGACACCAGACCATCCACCTTCTAACACATCAGTCTGTCAGAGACATCACCTTAGCTATTTGTCGCGCGACATTGACCAAGATGTCGCACGACACTTGCCCTTTCTAGGGAAATGTCGTGCGGCAATCCTTCCCCAGTACTATAAATAGGCCAACACCCTCAAGGGTTCAATGAGAGCAAAGAGGGGATTGAAGAATTATTGGCATATATATGATTTTCTAGTCTTTCGTCAAGTATTTTCTACTATCGTCTTATTTCTGAAGAATTATCGGATCTATTCCCGGCACCCGACGTGTCCCGCTTCTAGAATCGAATTCTCAAAAATATCCGAAGATGGAAAAGATCATTATCGTTGGAGATCTTTCTACCGTATTATATTTTCTTTCTTATTATTATTCTCGTCGGGAAGGTAAAGAAAGTCTCTTATAGTATTTAACATTAGATATATGTGTACTTGTTTTACTTTTGTTGTTCTGTCTACATTTTATTTGAATAAACTTATTGCCAAGTTATAAATAGTCTACTATTTTCAAAATAAAAGACCCTGATAAAAATCATTTACAAAAATCAGAAGAGTAAGTACATTATCATCCGGATAAAATTCTGTTTTCAAAACCCGGACTGATAAAACTTATCTAGGAATTAAAATTAGGTATATCCTGTCTCTTCCATAAATTGTGATATGTCTCATAGAACTCCCCTCAAAAGTTCTAATTACATATTAAATTAGTCCCGATACAAGATCTGAACTTTTTCAAAAGTAATCGAAAACGTCAGAAAATCGTCATCTGAAGAGATAACACGGGAAACTCTCTCTTAAAAATACAACTTTTGTCACTTGTATTTACACCTTTTAAAAACAAAATATCAGATCTTGGAACACAAAGGTTTTTATCCCTTTTTCCCCCAAAATTAGGGTTTTTCACTAGGAAAGTAGTAAATTGTCAGTAAAAGCATCCATGTTTTTCAACATAAAATAAACATATAAGATCACTAGAGATCGAAAGGGCAGAACGGGTGCTTAACACCTTCCCAATCCGTAACATAGTTTTCGAACCCTAGCGAATCCTAGTTTCGTAGACAAACGTGTAAAGAAAGGCTTATCTGTAGCCTTTCCTCTTAAACAAATTATTTTGTCCGTTTTCTCGTAAAATGTACTGGCGACTCTGAACGAACCCTCTTGCATCTAGAAATAGGATAGAGAGACACACGATATTAATTATCAAAACAAAAAGAAGCAAATGGAACGACGAAATCCTTTCCGACGTTTCAGACACCCAAGAACGAAAATGAGATCCGGGGGTTGCATTTGCGGATTCTCATAGGGACCAACACGGTAAAGCTTCAAACATACCTTCGTTATGGGACCAAAGGGAGGTATATCTACGGAATTTGGCTTCTTCTAGTAGTAGTGCTGATCTTTCCATAAGCCCCACTATGGAAATCATGGGCGATGCTTTTTCATTTTGTTAATTTTACAATACAACTTTTGTTGATGGTGTAAATGACATTAATACTGGAGTTTATGTTAACCCTATTGCCAAAGCTGTGATGGAAAAATATAACAGGCTTTTAATAAAAGCACAGACTCCACTGTACGAGGGTAGTAATAAGACTGTGTTAGGTTCTATTCTTAAATCGATGCAGATCAAACTAAAGCATAGAATGTTAGACAAATGTTACGATGTGGTCTCTGCACGCAAAAAATCTATTACCTCCCGAAAACAAATACCCTGAATCATACGCACAAGTAAAAAAGACCCTGAAGAACATCGGTATGGGTTATGAGGTCATCCTTGCATGTTACTATGGCTGCTTCTTATTTTACAAAGATGATGCAAAGCTGCAAGAATGTCCCACTTGTAAAGAGTCAAGATGGATACATTATGAGGATAGTAAACAGATTTCCAAGAAGAGGGTTCGTTACTTCCCTTTGACACTGAGGTTGCAGCGTCTATACATGTCACATCCTGAATTTGCGTTTGACTTTAGAAATGTTCGCCTCGGTCTAGCAACTGACAGGTTCAGTTCTTTTGGAGCTACTGCTTTGTCCCATAGCACTTGGCCTATTGTTGTGATGCCTTACAAATTGCCTCATTCAATGTGTATGAAGAAAGAATTTAATATACTAGTCATGTTAATATCAAGTCCCAAGTCTACGGGAAAGTGTCTCAATGTGTTTATGAGACCACTGATCGATGAGCTGAAGGTGTTGTGGGATATGGGAGTTTGGACTTGGGATCGACATAAGAATGAGCCATTCTGGATGAAAGCAGCAGTGATGTAGACCATTAGCGACTTTCCAAGATTAGGGATGTTGGGAGGCATTCAGACTAAAGGGTACAAGACATGTCCTATCTGTTTAGATGATATTGATGCAACCCATAGTAATTCCAGAATGTCATACCAAGGTGCACGGAGATGGTTATATGAGGATCACCATATGCGAACTAAAGCAAATAGTTTTAACGGGAAGGGCGAGTTCAGATCTGCCCCAAAAACTCGGTCTGCGAGTGAAGTTTTTGAAGCCACCATCTATCATCAATACCCTGTGCTGAGTTTGCATCCGGGCTTCAAACAGATACAGGTAAAAATAAACTGTGTTGGACTCACGTCAGTATATTTTGGGAGCTGCCTTACTGAAACAGTCGAGAATGAGACATGCCTTAGATGTCATACACATTGAAAAGAATGTGTGCGACAATGTTTTTGAAATCGTTCTAGGTCTTGAAAAAAAGACTAAGGACGATGCAAAAGCGCGCGGGACTCTAGAAAAGATGGGAATACACAAAAGACTTTGGCTGAAAAAAGGGTCCTCGAGCAAAGCCTCGATTCCTCAAGCATATTACACAGTGAACCCTGAGTATCAGAGCGATATATTTGAATGGATTAGTGCCGCTAAGAGGTTATGCGGGAAGTCTGAAGAATAAGGTCAATGTATCTGATAAAAAGTTTTAGGGATTGAAGACTCACGACTGCCATGTATTGCTTCAACATCTTTTTCCAATGGTTATCCGAGCATATTTGGTAGACTATGTCGTTGATCCACTAGTAAAGTTGTTCGTATTGTTTCAGATGTTATGTGCTCGAGAGTTGAAAAAATCGGTCGTCCGCCAAATGCAACAAGATATTGTTATGATTCTCTACAAACTAGAGAGGATTTTTCCTCCAGCTTTCTTGACCATCATGGTCCATCTCATGATTCACCTTCCCGAACAGGCCCTACTTACCGGTCCTATACATTTTACCTGGATGTTTCCTATAGAAAGGTAACTTAGAGCTACATTGTAATTTCACGATATTATATAATTTTCTAAATTTGTACTAACTATATAATTTTACAAGCAACTCGGGAACTATAAGAAGTTTGTAAGGAACCACGTTTCCCAGATGGGTGTATTGCTGAGCAGTACATTATGCATGAGTGTGTGACATATATCAATTTATATTTGGGTGATCGTAACACCTCACAAGATGCAGTCATCCCCGATACACCTCGATGGAACATATCGATTGTTTTCGACCTTGTGATGCCCAATGGTTATGTTACAAATGTCGGGTTATGTAGATAAGAACTAGCAGTGGCACACTGATGTGTGATAGAGCACTATGATGAAGCAGAACCGTTCATTGAAGGTCACCGAGCTGAACTGAGAAGAAGAGCTCCATACGTGACTGAAGAAGAGCTTCAGCGTATTAAAGAAGAAAATAATTATGAGTGAATGATGATGTATATATGTGGTGTGGGGGAAGTTAGGACCCTGCCCATTAAAATTCGACGGCACTTTTTTCGTTTAACCTTTGAATTTATATTATTTGATTGATTAACATATATACCAGTATGCATTACATGATTTATGTCCATATACATATATGATATTTTCTTTTGTGATATTAATTGTCATTCAAGATATTTAAGACACATAAGAACTTTTTCAGGATTTGACGACGCCTCCGAAGCAAGTCGCAAATCCAAGAAACTGAGTCAAATTGAGGACAACAATGAGCTGCGATTGTCCTTGATGCAGCGCTCCATACTACCGCCATAGCCTCTGCCACTCGTTCCATTGACGGACATGTCTCCACCAACACCGCCACCAACATTTGAGATCCGGGACCTTCCGCTGAGGTCATCTGCAGCCGATATGGCCACCGGCCCTGCTACCGATACGGCCAACGGCCCTGCCGCCAATATGGCCAACTCTTCTGCCACAACATCTACCACCACCAGTAACGCCAGCACTGGTACTTCCGTTGCTCGCAGCATTCGCTGCAAGGACTTAGATTTAAATGTTTCAGGTATAGGTTATAAACTTTTACAAGTACTTGCTTTATAATACATGGTGATTATATTAACCTTGTGTCATTTTGTGTAGGTACATTGACCTCCAAGAAGAGGAGAGGTCCTATGATCGGTGTTAAGACCCAACAAATGGTTAGGGTTGGCGGGAAGATCGTTGTTGAGTACTCCGTTGAGCATAGGGGGCCGGCGATTGAGGCGATTCACAGCCTCATTTCTCGTGACATAGGCAGCCACGTGAGAGATGGAGTTTCTATGCTAGTCGAGACATATGCGGAGCTACCCAATGTCCATAAACAGATCGTGTACGATTACCTCTCGGTAAGTGCGACTAAACGACTTTCACTGTTCATTTACGACTTAATTCTACCCATTCATTTACATTTTACATTTTAGTTTTCCAATGTAGGTCTTTGGTACATAAAGCATCCTTCTAAGCTTTGGTCAACTCTGACTGTTGATAGAAATTTTGCTTAATTATTTTTCATACGCGCGTTTAAAATACACAAAATTGATTTGGTAAAGTGGAAAGTTGAATATACACCTATATACTTAGGTTTTGCCAGCTTGTTGAAAATATTACTAATACGCGCGTTTGAAATATTAAAAAAAATAAAGGAGGAATAAACCTATAAACATAAAACATAAAGAAAAACACTACACTTGCATTTCTAAATGCTTTTTAGTATTGATGATAGAAAATAGATACTTCATGTCAAACTAAGGTTCTTACTTTCTTTTCCAGAATGTAATAAATGAAGAGCTTATTTCTTTAAACCCAATTTGAGATTAAGGGAGTATATTATGTTATAAATTGAATCAATTGTCATACATAAGCACACATACATGGAGATTTCAAACAATTGTCATACATAAGCACATGTACATGGGGATTTCAAAATAAAGTTATTAAGGATCCGTTTGATAACAACATAAAAGAGGAAAATAGTTCCCAAACCCTATAAAATCATGGTTTCGTAGACAAACGTGTAAAAAAAAGGCTTATATATATATACCCTTTCCCCTTACATAACTCTTTTGTCCGTTTTCTCGTAAAACGTATTGGCGACTTTGAATGAACCCTATTGTAACTAGAATTGGATAGAGGAATACACGATATGAATTATCACCATATAAAAGCAAAAGAATCAACGTAATTTCTTCTAAATGATTCAGACCCCCAAATTAGAGGTTAGGACTTGGGGGTCGCATTTGCGGATTCTAACAGCTACTTGTCGCAGCGACATGTGTTGAGAGAGCATTTTCAGCTATAAAGATCATCAAGAGTGCACTACATAATCCAAAAGGAGATGAATTTATGAATGATTATTTGGTGATGTACATTAAAAAAACCATTTTCAAGTAGATTAAGAATGAAGAATTTTTGCAATATTTTCAAAAAATGAAATCTTGTATTGTAATATATATGTAATTTTAATTGTAATTAACATTTTTGTTGGACTAAATGAAAGACTTCTAGTATTGTGTTTGTGTTAAAATATTTTCCCTATTATTAATTTAGTTTTTTTTCATCTTGTTTTAACTCTTCAGAAAAATTATGTATTATAATGCTAAATTTAAACCCCCCCCCCTCTGTTCGAATCCTGACGTCACCACTGTCCACTGCTTGCACTGCACACTAATAATATTTATTAATTTATATATATGATTAAAATAAATTATATGACATTGGCACATCGCGCAGGTTATAAAGTTATAATTACTAGCCCATGTAATTAGAGTCGCAAACAGGTGGAATCAGGCCAAATAACCGTTCAAGTTGGCTTCATACATACGTAAACATTTTGAGTTTATAAATTAGTTCAAATACAACTTGTAGCTCTTAAGATGAGCATTACGAGCTCTTAATCGAGGCAAGCTCAATTACATGTCAAGTTTCAAAACATATCCCAGGCTTAGCCTTTTTCTTTTCATTTTTTGAAAAGGGAAGGAGGTCTAAGTCTCTTTCCGTTACCACAAAATCCCTCTGCTTCAAATGAGATTTGAACTTAGAATAAACTTCTATTTAAATGTTTGCAAGTTGAGCTCGAGTTTCTTGGTTCTTTTTGCAGCCATATATACACATAATGCGAGTGTTGTATGGTTATATAATTTGTTTATACATTTTGGACTATAAGTACATATTAATAATGGGTGGGTTAGTCCTCGGAGTTGGCCATATATTAATAACAGACATATATATGCTAGATAATTAATTTGTACTAAGGGATATTTGATCTATAACATTGATTTTCTAATACAATCGATCATTAAGTATTAATTAAAATAGGGAAATGATATTAGCACTCCACTTTCATCCTTAGGCACTCCACTTTTACTTTTAGTGACATAAAAAGTGTCCCAAATGATATATATAAGTGTCACTAAAAATGAAAGTGGAGTGCTTAAGGATGAAAGTGGAGTGCTAATATCATTTCCCTTAAAATATTGGTACATATTATAGCTATCTTATTCAAAATTCATTCTGATCAAAGAGTGGTCACAATGTTAATCTTTTACTAGTTAACAACCCGTGCGATGCACGGGTGTTTAATAAATATACAATTTTAATATTATTTGTTTTAATAACTTTGTTTAATAATTGGCTTAAATATGTTATGTAAGGAAAATAAAATATATATTGCCTATTTTTAAATTTAATTTTACGACTTTTACTTTGTTAGTTTTAGTCAATACATTAATTTCAATCAAATTAATGTTTGATAATACAACTTATTTGCTATGGCAAACTAAAAATAAGATTTTTAATTTTAACACATTTTTAGAAAAATTATAATAAATTATGCTACTTACAATATTATAATAATAATTATTATTTTATTATGCATTAAGAATATAAAAAAATAATTAATAAGTAATTAATGTTACTACAATTAAGAATATAAGAAAATTAATTAATGAGTAATTAATGTATCTACTTCCTCTATAATAGTATAGAATATAGATAGATTATATTTTTATTATGCATTAAGAATATAAGAAAAATAATTAATGAGTAATTAATGTATTTACTTCCTCCATAATACTATATAATACTATATAATAATATATGATATATGATATGTTGCTAGTGAGATTTAAATGCTTAGTCTAAATAAATGGGATATAAATGTTCAATTGATGTGAAATCGACATGTGGCACTTATGTGTTAATAAGAGGCTCCATTTTAAATGCTTAGTCTAAATAAATGAGATATAAATGCTTAGTTGCTGTGAAGCCGACACGTGTCACTATGTAGTAATAAAGGGTTCCATTTTTTTTTAGTTTTAGTAGATACAAATAATATGTCCTTAAGATATAACTCATACCCTCACACTTGACGAATAGAAGAGTGATTAAGTGAAAATAAAATAAACTAATATTGAAAATGAAAACAATATATAAAAGTGAAACCCAAGTAATTAAGAATTCAATATTCTTTTTCAAACCATGTGGGTTTCACACGTACAGCTCTATTTGTATTTCCAAATTTCTAACATTTGTTTGTGTCATATTCATTAATAGTTGAGGCGTTGGTTATTCAATCTTTAGCAAATTCGTAAATATAATAGCCCAACATTTTAACTACTTGTATATTCAGACCCATATGATTTTTGTAATTGTGAACAATCCATATTTTTGTTTTTATCCCAAATGACTAAATAATTTTAATTCAAAATAATAATAATAATAATAATAATAATAATAATAATAATAATAATAATAATAATAATATCATTTTAAATGACATGTTTGTCCTTATTGGTTGTTAGGGTTGCCTCTCATTAGTAGTTACGTGTGTATCCTTTATCTTAGATTTAAGCAAATCACCATCATTTAATGTTGTAACCACTTTTACGGTGCATATTCACTCACTCAACAATTTATATTATCATACATATCAATTTGTTGTGAACATCTGTATTATTGCCAATTTAGTAATAGTCATATGGTGTAATTAGGATGTAGAAGGAGTCATATTATTGCACAATTAGATAAGCTAGTCATATTACAATACACAATAATATGACTAGTGCTCAAAATAACATTCATTTTACCATATAACATTTAAAGACCTTGTATAAAATAACTATCATATTTCAGTATATTTCTGAGATGTATACGAACTATGTATCAACAATGATGTTTTAATATAAACAACAAGCGATTATACTCACTACAATGAAAATATATGAAACATCTTGATTGATATTATCATATCAGACAAACTAAAAGTTATGTATGAGATTTTAATATCAAATATTTTCAAAAATTGTAGTCACATAGTTCTACTATTAGTTTTATGGAATTTGTATTTTATATATATATATTTCGAAACATGCAGTATCACATCCTTTTTACTGTTTAGACCACAAACAACCTAATTGTTTTTTCTTAACGAAAAAGTAGATATAAACTAACACAATAAAAAACATGTATGAAACAAAATGAAATGGGACATGACTTTTAATCAAACTAGATCACATGCACACGCGATGCGTGTGCTACTCAGATATATTTAGTTAATATTAAAATATAAAACAAAGATGTTAAGTGGAATAGTAGTTAAGTAGTAAATTATTTTGTTCAATGTTCAAACGCTTTTATAACCATATTTTTTAATGACCGCAAGGGTAAAATAGGCAATTCAAAAGTTTGACACAATTTTATGATAATAAAATCCAATCCTATAGGTTTTTGACCCAGCCCGACCCTAATCGACGGTTTTTTTTGACCTTAGGTTGGATTTGGATTTAAAAAAAAACGGACCTACCCGGGTTCGGGGTTTGGTTTAGATTTTGCATCTAAAAAACCCAACCCTACCTGCATACATAGATATATAAATATTTATATAGTAGCACGCCGACATGCCCTAATTCAATCTCTCCCTCTTCCTCTCGATACTTTATAGCTAAATTTGATCTAATTTTCTTCTTTGTATGTAATTTATTTTTATAATTCTTTCAAATAGAGTGAAAAACTATTGAAATAGATTTAATTCTACTCGATTTATTTTTTGAATCGTTGATTTGGTAAGATATAGTTAAATTTATGGTGAATTCTATTTTTCTATTTGATTGGGGATAGATTTAGTTAAAATTCAGGATGGTGCAGGTTCTGGTTTTAATAAATTTTTGTGACGCAGGTTTCGGTTTCAAAAATAAAACCCGCATCAAGTTCGGGGCAGGCTATTGCAACTATGGGTCATGTTTGGTATTGGCCAAACCCGATCCATTGCCATCCCTAAATATATCTAATTCAAACTAAAATGTAAGACATGGATGTCAGTTGGACTACTAGTTAAGTAGTGAATTGCATAGTTAAAGGTTTGAGGTTCGAAACCTCTTTGTAAGCATATTTTTTAATGAAAAAAGAGATTACAGGGGTAAAATAAGTAATTTAAAAGTCTGACACAACTTTGTGTCGGTTGAAATGGTTCTTGGCTTTATATAATAGTATAGATTATTGTACCTACCAATTAATATGAGCACAACTAAGAAATACCCAACTAAAGATAATAATCAGAAATACCCACATCACAACTCTAAATCTCATATTTTTTAATGAGAAAAGAGATTACACAGGTAAAATAAGTAATTCAAAAGTCTGACACAACTTCGTGACGGTTGAAATGGTTCTTGGCTTTATATAATAGTAAAGATTATTGTACCTACCAATTAATATGAGCACAACTAAGAAATACCCAACTAAAGATAATAGTTAGAAATACCCACATGAAAACACATTACAACTCTGTGTTAAATATAATATCTAACTTGATTTTATATACGAGCTGAGTATCATGAGATATGTAAGGTTTAAGTGATTTTCAAGTCGTCACTACAAGAAATTTGATCATTTAACTCTCTTAAAAGGTAACTTAAATGATCCTTTAAGTCAATTTTAGGTTTGTCCTTTAAGTGACTTAATAGGCAATGTCATAAAAAGTTCGTTAAAGTGACTTAAAAAAATTGTGAGATAACACTAACTTAAAAGTGACTTAACACTAATAAAAAATATAATTTTTGTACCTGCTCATAATACCTGGCAACCACATAATTTCATCAATTAATCCTTTCAACAAAGCAATCCATTTCTTTAGCTAGAGTTTTACCATTCAAATATCCTAATCAATACAACTCAAATAAATAATGTTCAAAATAGCTCAATAATGTATTAAGGGTTTGTTTGACGTGCCGGATTAGAAAGTCGGATATGATAATTTAATCACATCCGGACAGGATAAAACAATCCCAACTCTTAAGTGAAATTAGTTAATCCCACTTTCAGTGGGATTAGAAGCTTTAGTTGGATAAATAATCCGCCCGGATATAAAATTCCGACGAACACCAAACATGGTATAGGATAAAGTTATCATATCCCGTTCTCTTATCTTGCACGTTAAACGCAGCCTAAAATTAGCACCTAGAATATAAAAAAAAATACTAATATAATTTTTGTTAGACCGAATTAATATCAAACCTGATGTGTGCCATTTGTATCTTTGATCTCTTACACATAAAGGATAAACAAGGTGTTTATTTCTAGAGTCAATAGGATTAGAAAGAAAAAAAGCATTGACGAAAATAAAGCAAACTATTCAAGTAAACTATTTCAAATAAACATGCCAAAACATAATGGTTAACTGTCTTCTATAACAAAAGTAGGCTTAGCTTTTAATTTTAGATAAGTGGGACATGGAAATTTTCTCCTTTTTATTCCTGAAGCACAAAAATATTATATTCTTTTTATAACCAAATCCAGAGGACTACAAAAGGGAAAACTACATATAGAGGAAGTAGCCTAGACTAGAACAGAGAAGGGGCAAATTTATATAAAAAAAATACTACAAATGTGTTAACCCATTCATAAATATATGTTTTTGAAAAAAATATGAAATAATACTTGAAATAATGTGTCCTCCCATAATGAACTGCTATGTGAAACATCCCACACCAGCTTATCCATGAACTGCCGTGTCTTATCAAATCTGCATCCTTGGTTGCTCTGAATTTATAAGAGAAAGACAAATAATATTAAAGCAACACTTCACCGAAATCTAAATAATTATATAGGCCGTGCTAACGTGTGCTCTAAGAGTACATGTTAAGAGCGTATTTGGAAAATAACAGGCCTTACGATGTATTAAAGAGGTACACAATTCTCATACAAGAGCAAAAATTTCTATAATTTAACATTTAACTTGTACCCTTTATTGGAGCAAATCTTTAACATGTACATTAAGGGAATATGTTAACGTCTTTCCTTCATTAGTATAAGAAAATCTATCAAAATTATAGGATTTTGGGCAGTGGTTTAAATTCAGCAACATTGTAAAGCAACAATACTAACCAACATAACCGGATTCATATAAAATTTCCTTTGGGGCAGCAATTGGAATAATCTTCAGTCTCTTTATAGCTTTATCTAGATTACCAAGAGCATTTGTACAGACCATTTTACTTTAACCAACAACCTGAATTAATAACACAGTGAGTGCATTAGGATGAACACACTTAACCAGATAAGAGCTAATTAAAATCACAAAAGAAGACCCGACTTCTTCTTTATTTTACGATTCCGACAGGCGAAAATACTTTCTTCTTGAGTTAAGCCTTCTTAATTAACTAGTTTTGACTCCCGATTTTAAGTCCTTGGATGATCTTGCGAGTCTATCTACTTCAATAAGAGCTATTCTTTGGAATGATTACTGAAGGTGGCTTTCAAACCTCATTTATTTAAGAATCCTAGTAGGAAGATTTTGGCTAAAAAACCAATCATCGTAAAAACACTTCAATTAGCATATATATCCACAGGAAAAAAAAGAGTCGGAAAGTCAAGCATTGAGTTTTAAATTATTTTAATTTGGACAGAGGGAGCTAGTTTGTCACAAGATTAGCTCACTTGCCTACAATTTTTGTAGAGGGATTCATGCGTACATTCTTCATCACACATAGAAAAAATAGCAAAATACAAATAGGAAAAGAAGATTATAGTTAAAATATAAATTTGAAACTAAAGATTAATTATTATACATGACTGCGGGGGGGACTTTGACCTAAAAATGAATGTAAATGGGGAATAAGAATAGGAGAATTAAAGGAATAGAGTTTTAGTCTGAGTTATACCCGATTCTACTCAAATTACTAGTACCTCCACTTTCAAGAGAGGACTCTTTAATTAAGTCCATGAGTTTAACAACTTTCTTGTTCTTAGCTTCTCCATTGTAATAGTAACCACATTGTAATCAACTTTCAATCAATGAAGTAATTTCAATTTCTTACAAATCTAATAGTATATATATAAAATGGAGGAAGTGGTTCATTTATTGCTTTTTTTCTTTATATATTGCCATGTGTCCCTTTATTAAATGCACTTATTTTACTTATTCATTGTTTCTTTGCTTTATATGTTGTCATGTATCCCTTTATTAAATACACTCATTTTGCTTATATTAGTAGAGTTCTTACTCTTTTCTTCAAAAAAAAAATTGAGTTCTACCATTGTATATCTCTTCTATCACTCTCTTCATAATCAATTATTTGCATTAACTTTATGACTCTTCTCAACTTATTATCTCAATATTAGTTATATATTACTCTCATCAATTATCGATTTTTTCATGTAGCCAATTACTTAAACAAAATATTTTTTCTAAACCAAATAAAAATATTTTAATTTACTATTATATTGTTTCTATATTTTATCTAAACCAATTGCACACTGAAAAGTAGTGCAATATTTTAATTATTAACTTCTCTTTCGCATGAGTTTTCTTAGATTAAGTTTATAACAAATCAAGCATAAACTTATAATTTTTATTGTAAGAAAACATATATAAGTGATTCTTTATAAAACAAAATTCACTCAAAATATTGTACAAAATGTTAATATAATAATTTTACGATGCCCGTGCATCGCACGAGGTTGAAAACCAGTGTATTATCATAAAATTGTTATCATTGCTTAATTTTCGCTGCATTAATTACAAACTTTTTAGTTGTTCTAAATTTCATAATACTACATTAGTCAGCAATTACAACAGTCCAAAATGTAATTCTCAAAATAAAAACAAACTGTCCAAAATATGTTTCGTTAGGAACTAGCTTTTAGTCATAGGTTCATTTTTTGCTTTCTGGCCTCCTTCACTATTAAGTCCATATAAGATTGTAAGGCAGTTTTAAATAATTCATGTAAACCAATAACCCTAGGGCTTTATGCAATTGAAGTGTAACCTTGATTCGAGACTACAAACATCAATTCAAAATTACAAACAAGAATCTGAAACTAAAAACCTCAATTCAAAATTACAACAATTCGAAACAAAAAATAACAATTGGAAATTACTTTGTCAGAAGATGCGATGAAAATCTAAACAAAAGTAATACCATTCGGGCTACTAATCAACTTCAAATCAAAACTAAAATCAAGGATATAAGCAAATTTGGAAAGGCATTTAAGAAGAAAAACAGCAGCAATTCGAAACAATCAAAGATTAAAACCCAACTCCGGGAAAAATCAATATATCAACAAGTTTATATACATAAAGAGCGAGACTGTGATTGAGATCAATAATAAGACTTACGGCAATAGAGATGTCGATTTGAACAATTTAGGGCAGAATCTGCACACCGATCGTGTTGACCCCCTCCCACCCCATGAGTCAAACCCTTGATCTCAAGGTAAAGGTGGGTTGCCTACCACTGAGTCAACCCCTCTCTTTAAAAAAAAAAAGTATAAGTACATAGAATAAACATTATTTTAAATAATTTAAATAATAAAATTAATAAGTGACCTAACGTACAAATTGAAAGTGACTTTAATAATATGATTTCTTGTAGTGCGTTGTGATTACTCATTTATAGAAGAGTTGACTTAGTGGTAAGCAACATCTACCTTTGTCTTAAGGTCAGGGTTTGACTCATGGGGGTAGGTGGAGTGTTTTCTTTTATTTGTAGGATTAAGGAAGAGATTTAGATTTTTATTAATTTAAAAAAAAAGGATTGATAGTCTTTGTATATTTAAAAATTAAGTTGCACTAGGATAACGTTTATAGATGATAAGACAAAGGTAATAATACTCCAATCTTGGGAGAATGTCGTGTGAGGTTGATGCACTTTCCAAAGATACATTCTAAATCGAATCCCTAATTTGTCGCCGTCTAAACTTGCTAGAGAAAGGGAATCCACAAGAAAATTAGAAACTAACCGTAAAAGTTGACTTTTGGGTGCCTTATATTTGTCGGTTTATGCCCCCTCAGGGTCACCTTCATTAAATATTCTTATAAACTTAAAAAACAGCCAAATCCAGTTCTTTAGTTGTGGGGCCCATTTATTAACCATAAATTCTAAATCAAGCCCAAAAAAAAAAAAAAAAAAAAAAAAAAAAAAAAAGATTCCATCTGAGGTGTCTCACTATTAGCCATTGAATACAGCCGAGACACTATGGCTAATTTCATACCTCGACAAACGTCCTATCTTCATCAATGGTGGAAAAATATTATCTCTGTTAAGAACCTTCCTTTTTGTTATACCTTTTTTATTCAGATCTGATGTGAGATGAGGTAAAATTGTTTATAATATATGACCACACTCTAGAAGGCAGGTAAGTCTTATATTATAAAATTATTATTAATTACTTCATCTTCATGGCTTCAATAAAATTCAATATTTTCACTTTTATATATTGTTTACATTTTCAATATTAGTTCTTTTATTTTCATATATATATATATTGGTAATTAAATACAGACTTCTCATCTAACCAAAAACTACTATTACTAATTTTAATGTTCGCTCCTAACAAATTTCATAACTTGTTTAACATTATTTCTTTACTATAAGGCTGATCTAGTGGCTTGTTTAACATTAGATCATATGTTCGATTCCCTAGTACAAATACTATTGGACCAACAGGCAAATTCTCACGTATTGTGACTTGTGAGTATGAATTAGTCCCATATCTAATACAGTGTGAGAACACCATGTTTTTAAAAAAATTAATAATAATAAAAACAAAAAATTCGTTTCAAAGTTAAGAGTATTTTGTGGGTCAGTCGAGTTTGATTGATAAGGTTTCATGGGTGTGAGACAGTAAGGAAGAAAGGAATTCAATTCTATGGAAATGAATAGAAAATTTCAAAAAACACTAAATTAGAGAGTGGTTCTATACGGACATAAAAAATCTGAAATAAAAAACGGACATATCAATGTGTCAATCACTCACTTGTTAGAATAAAATGTGACAGTTATTTTAACTAATATATAATGGTCGCATTTCATATGTCAAATTTTATGTCATATATTTATATCTACTTAGAATTATTACTAAATTTAGCAAATCAATTTATCATATGTACAAGCAACCACATTCTTGCTTGCAAAATACGTTGCTACAGTTAGAACTAAGCAATCTTTTTACATGTTCAAAATATTACTCTCAAAAAAAGGACGTGAATAACAGTATATATGGAGATGAATTCAGTTGTCTAGCTATTTGTTTTTTGTTTTTGGTTTCCGTTAAAAGTTAGCAAACAAAATTAAGTTCCGTAGGAGATCAAAAGTTCAATAAAAAAGGAATTGATAACAACTTTAAATCAGTACACTTTTTAGAGCTTATTACTTTTGACGATGTGGACCGTGTCACAGTGTGCATGTCCATGTATGCGTATTAGGTTGACTGATGATCACAAATTAAAATATGTCTCTATAAATATGCCTGAAGATGGACAACTTTCAACACACCAAACAAAACAATTAAGAAGCTCTTCTTCTTCTTCTACTCATTCTTCTTCTTCTACTCAATTCGAACTTTTGATCTTAAGATTATCTAGAACTATTATTATTAATTACTTCATCTTGTTGATTCTGAACTTCGTCTTCCTCTACTCGATTCGATCTTTTGATCTTAAGATTTTCTAGAAGCTCTTTTCTTCATCTTCACTAGTTGTGCATTTGGTTATTCATTGGCGTTGCTTCGGCACAATTAACCACTAATTTTTATGCAACAAGGAAGTAAGAAGGGCGGCAAGATTTTGACCTGGTCTGGGTATGTTACCACCACATCACACTTTCATTCATATCCTCTCACATTAATTTAATTCCCACCATTTGACTTAGTTACCAAATTCTATCACCACCACCACCATCACCATTAATTAAGATCATTATTAATTATGAGATCTCTAAACATTGCTTTAATCGTTATTATGTCATTAGTTCTTTTGTCAAGCATTGAATTCAATGGAGCTGCTAGAATCCTCCGTTCAGAAATGAAGACAAAAAATCTGGTAACTCAATCTTTACAGAAGAGTCCCCAACCCCCATCCGGAAATGACTGCACTGCAACGCCAAAACAGGGTGGTAAGGCATGCAAGATTCCACCACCACATTAGAAATAAACACCAATTTAATATATTTGTTTAGTGATTGAATAGATTAGAAGAAGATCAAATTAATGAAACTCTTTGGGGAACCCTTTTTATTTATGTATTTGTATATTTGTTTATGTCATTATTAATGTTTTATTTGTTTCCGCACAAAAGTGTGCCTTTATTAAATGTAATAGTGTGACAATCACTTTACACTATATGCATAAACTCAAACTCGTGATGTATAGTGGTTATGTAATATTATATGTGTATTTAAAAATTTAATATATTGGTCGGTTGTGTAGATATATCAATTTTTTTACTTTAATTGTACTATATAGTATATACAGTGGTTACGTTTAAAATTGGTACAATTTTGTGGAAAATGGACTAATTTTTCATCATTCTTGTATTTACTTGGTTACAAATATGATAAAATAAAACTGGATGAAACAATATAGCAGAAAATTGATAAATGCCACGCGAAGTGTTGGTTAAGCGTTTGAATCCACATACGTACTTATACCTTTATGCATGCAGATAATCATATCAAGGTCATTAAAACTTTTTACAATGATCGCACTCATTAATTACGTGAATTTTTAGCTAATTTTTTCGATGATTTGCCGATAGTCAAGATTCCAATCTTTGTATCTGAAATTTGGAGCCAATAACATTGCATAGTAGTAATTCTCTTATTGCTTTGTACACAAATTTGAGTTACTCCCAACTTTTAACCTATTTGCAGACAACCCCATCATTATATTTAATACGTTCTTTGTTGTTTTATGTATTTTAATGTACTGCAATGGAGGAAGAGTCAAAAAAAACCCAGCAAGAATACAAATTAGTAGTGCTGAAACTAATTAATACATTCAAATACTAAGTTAGTGTCACCAAGCCTCTTGGCTCAGTGGCATAAGGCTGCCAGCGAGACAACTTTAGATCGATTTGGAGCTCCCAAGGTCGAATTCCGGAAAAAAAAATAAAATATACTAAGTTAGTGTAATAGAAGATTTTCAATAAAAAAATACTTTTATTGACACAATAAACATTAGAATAACGAATAAATCTTTTACTTCAACAGAAGGCCTAATGCGGAAACTATTCTTTTTTCCAAACATAAGAGAGGCATGTGAATACAAGCCAAGGCACAAATTTGCAGAAGCTGAAGTCTAATATTTTTTTTTTAAACCCGGAGAAAGGGCCGAGTGTTAAAAAATTTATATTTTTTAATTTATGTGGACAACATATTATAATATTGAAGAAAACTAAAATTCTTATCAAGATACTAAGGCGATTTGGTTGAGGAAAATCACGTACCCGCTCGATCTGTCCAGGTACGCAATTTAATGGTGTTTTGCTTAGATCTTGATGGTTTGACATGATGACTTAAGTGATTTTATTCCAACAAGTGATATTAGAGCGACATCATGTTAAATTATTAAGAGATTTAGAAAATTATTATTATTAAAGTTTCGGTTATAATAATTTTAAAGGGTTCGGAGATATATATATTTGATTTTGACCATACGGCATATATATATATATGGATTAATATATGTATATTCTTAATTTTACGGATTAATATATTAATGTTTTGTTTGGAGCTGCTCGGCCCTAATTTTACAGATTAATATATTAATGTTTTGTTTGGAGCTGCTCGGCCCTTTTCTTTTATTTAATATATATATATATATATATATGAGGTTGATTTGACAACTACCTTATTATTTTTCGGTAGCCTTTTTCTTTTCATATGAATCTAGATTTTGTAAGGTTTATTGTATATATATATATTAATGGTTTGTTTAATTTAATTTTGACTGAATTCGGATGTTGAGTGTGGCTTTACAATATATAAATATATATATATATATATATATCCATTGGTTGAATTTAATTTGTTGATTCAATATGTATATATATACATATTAGGTAATTTTTTAAAGTTTAACTTAATAAATGTGGATCCGGACTATGGCTCTTTATTGTGTAATATGTGTGTATATTTTAAGCATTTATTGATTTGTTGTATACATATATATTTAAAGATTTAATTTACTTTAGTAAATTTAAATATACTACATATATTAAGAGTGGAGAATTTTATTCTTGTATTTATTGTGATTGATGGTTTGGATCAGGTTAAATATTTATTTAAGATATTACTGTTTATTATTTATGCAAATAATAATTGGCCCAACAGAAAGTTATTATTTGGCTAAATAATAAGCATTATTCTCTCTCGATATTTGTGTGGGTATTATTTATGCATTTAATAATCGGCTCAAATGACGGTTATTATTTGGCAAAATAATAAACACGCGTGCGAGGATAAATGTGTGATAATTATCAGATTTTCATGTTAGCAATAAGTCAGTCCAAAGAAAGGTTTTTTGTTTGACAGAAATTATTATCAACATTTGATTCTTATATTGAGAGTACTTATTACAGTCTCATTTGGGTACGCAAGCCCCGGACTACCAGTATTCAAAATTGCAGTACGCGTCAATGTGAGAAAGATAAGGTTTATGCTTTTCAAATCTCATTAATACGGAAAATCTATTTTTTTTAGATTATAAGGATGCGAAGCACAAATCGTCTGATATTTTAAAATAGATGAATTGAATTGATAAGTTGCCTAAGTAACATCTATCGTGTAAATTTGTTTGTTTTGAAATATTAAGATGTGTATATTTATTATTTATGCGAATTATAATCGGCCCAAAGGAAGATTATTTTTTGGCTGAATAATATATACACATGTGGTAATAAATATAATATGACAATCAAGTTTTTCATGTGAATAATACGTCGAACCAAAGAAATTCCTATTATTTGACAGGATTTGTTATTTACATTTGATTACTGCGCTGAGAAGGCCAATTACAAGTTAATATTTCTGTCCAAAGACTAAATATCAATGTTGTGCTAGGTATATTGTGATGGGGACCTACTATTAATAATTTGGATAATTGTGTCATTCATATATATTGTTTGTTAATATGTTATGACATATCCGGACTTTTGAAAAATTAAGAAAGTAATAATACTATTTTGGAATTGGATTAAGGTTTATTATACTCCTTTGGTTTTGAAAAATAATTTGAAAAAGGGTTTTAAAAAGCTATCAAGTGATAGAAATTATGCACGCAAGAGTATAAATTATAAAACTAACGAATGAATAAAAGAAGAGAGAAAATTATACCTGAGCCTCTTTGGAGGAAGAGAATAAGGAACTTTTGGTCTGTACCACGAAATTCCCTTGATTGTTGATGGAAAATATGAATGGAGGGGGGTTTATTTATAGTAGAAAAAATGCTTGGAGAGCAAGAAAAGATATTGTAACTAGGACTCTTGGAGCTTATCGCGAAGCCTTCGAACCGTTGGATCATCCTAATTTTTGGATATGTATTGGGAATAGAAGTCTTATAGACTCTGTAAAAAATTGGAGACGATCAGAGTTCGGGAAGGACTCGGTCTCCGCGAATTGTACAAAGAGTTTGTTCTCGCGTAGGAACACACTTGCGTACAACAACCTCAAAAATTGAACTTCTAGCCGTTGAATTTTCTTGAATTTTTGATATGTTTTCCCTACAAATGTTTTCTATCTTATCTAAAAGTTTTAGGTCGATCAGAATTCGGAAAGGCCTCTATTTATTTTAATTTGCTATGAAGGACATTTCAACTAGAATTGCACGATAGACAAATTGATTCTTGATAATCCCATGTCCGACAAAGCTGACCTTTGAATATGTTCTTCCCCATGATAAGACCTATCTATTGACCAAACTTCAGACCATTTTAACTTCGAGAAGACCTCCATTTGATCACCCGAAACAAACTTTATTTTTTGAATTTTCGGAGATCCGACCGTCGGATCAAGCTGATTTTCGAGTATGCTACTCTTTATGGTAATGTCTAAAAACTCTCAAAGTTTGAGGATGATCATAAATGCGTAACTCTCCTTCCACATGTTTCCAGGAGTTTTGACAGTTTTCGGTTATGGCAGTTTTCGATAATTTTGTAACTTCTCATCCGGGCTTCTTTTCGGCTTTCTTCTTTGACCGGTATCACATGTACATAATATATGCATCTAGGAATACTCGTGTATGCATGCGTGCTTATTTCTTTGAAGATCAGGTTCTTGCGGGGGTTGCAAAATAAGGTTTTCACAGTATATCATAAGTTCAGTGGGAGTAACATTATCTTCTTGTTATTTTATGCTGATAATATCTCTTTTCTATTAAGGATAAAGATACATCGACATTATTGTCGGCTATCCTAGGGTTATCACGAATGAAATATATCGAAAGAATTCTTACCAGATTTGGCCTGAAAGACTGTCATTTATGAGATACTCTCATTGTTAAAGAATACAATTTATGTCTCAATCAGTGCCCCAAAACAAGGTTGAAAAAAAATATATGCAAAAGATTCCTTATGCATTAGTTGTAGAGAGTATGATATATCATCACGTATGTACGCATCTGGGTTTAGCATTCATAGTAAGGATATTTGGTAGATATTTTAGTAACCATATGATATATCTTTGGAAAGCAGCCAATTAAAGCGTTATACAGTATTTAAAGAGAACAAAAAAAAGGATCATATATTTATATATAGAAAATCAGATTAGTTTGAGATCTATGGTATTATGATTTTAATTTTTAGATGGGATATAGCTACAAAATTTTGTCACTAGGCTGCGGATTATAGATAGTGTCGAAAGACCACTAAAGATATTTTGTGACAATGAATTGATTGTGCTATATTCGACAACAATAGCAATTTTTCGAAAATCTAAAGCACATAGATATTAAGTTTTGTTGTTGTTGTTAAAGAAGAGTTCAGAGTTGTCGTGTTTATAGAGCATATAAGTACAACCTCCATGATTACGGATCCGTTCATTAAAGGCATAACACATAAGGTATTTTATGAGCATATTGCTTGTATGGGTTTTGTGTTATCTAATAAAGTGCTGGTGTAGTGAGAGTTTGTATCATGGATGCTCTTTTATTTAGACTCATATTTTTTGCAGAATAAAGAATATGGTTTATTTTCGTCTTAACTCTGAATATTTGTTTTTCCCTTTCATTGTGGCTTAAGATAAAGTTTGGACGGTTAATGTTGATCTCATTTAAGTTGGGCCAGTTGGAAATAGGCATGTTTAAGATCACATTGCATGTAATTTCCATGCTACTCAACCACATTTGATCTATGTTATTAAGTGTATTAATATGGTGATAATCGTGGTTTAGTCACGACCTTAGTGTGATAAAAGTTACGGTAATTCTATTACTCGTACATAAGATAAACTAGATTGTTTAAAAAGAAGTCTAAGGATAAATAGCATACGGATGCGCGCTTAAAGAATTCTGTAATATAATTGTTTCCGAAGTAATATGTAGCCCAAGTAGGAGATTGTTAAAAAATTTATATTTTCTAATTTATGTGGGCAACATATTATAATATGTTAATTATATTTGCTATTTAAATTAATGGGCTGATTTTTAGTGGTCTAATTAATTTTTAGTGAAGCCTATAGACTATTCAAATAAATGTGGGCCAAATGTGTAGATACCTTATATGGATTTATTAGGGTTTAATGTGAACTCTAATTAATCTGTATATAAAGAAAATATTAGGGTTATGGTCCCCAATATACCAAATCAGATTACGGCTCCCTTCTCCCCATCTAGAAGAGAACCAAAATTCCCATCAAGACACTAAGACGATTTGGTTGAGGAAGACCACGTACCCGCTAGATCCATGCTGTTATTGTGATCGCTCCTCGCATTCCGCATTTGTTTGTCACGGATCCAGGTACGTGGTTTAATTATGTTTTGCTTAGGTCTTGATGGTTTGACATGATGACTTAAGTGATTTAATTCCAACACCGAGTCCCTAAAATTTATCAAGAAACAAAAGGGAATTACAACGCGAGCAACCTGATATTAAGAAGACCATAACCATTAGTTCTAACAATTCCACGGAGCTTTCTCGGAGCATTACGACTAAGAAAAAAGACATGCTTCTTTAAACTGCAACCTAAGTTAGCCATATAGTCCGCAGCCGCATTGTTTTCCTAATATGTGTGACTCAATGTCTCAATCTAAAGTTTAATTCCTGCATTAAATGCTTGATCCTCCTTATTTCATAAGTAATGGTCCATGGAGTATGAATCTGATTCTGTAACACTTGAACCAAAATCATAGAGTCCACCTCAATATCCACGTTAATGTATCCTTGCTTAACATGAAGATGGATCCCTTGCAATAACGTTTTAGTAACTGCCACCATATTCGTATAATTACCATAATAATCTCCTTGAGCCCATAGTAATTGACTATTCTCATTTATCAAAATACTTCCACCCCCGCTATCACCTGGATTGCCCTTAGAGCACCCATCACTATTCAATTTTAAGCTGAAGTCTAATATGTGTTAAAACAATTTTTGTTTATGAAAGAAGCAACATAATACAAAGTTTGCCCCCATAGCGGAAAAGAAAATCATGTGCTCAAGGCAAAATCTATACATTCAACTATGTAACGTGTTCTTAACTCCTATACGAGTGAACATACCTTGATTTATTTGTTTCTACATCAACCAAATAAAAGAGGAAAAAAATTCTTTCTTGTCTTTGGGCTATTTTATATTTGAAATTAGATTTACTTTGCTATTTTTTTATTATTAAACTTTGCTTTCTGTCTTTAAAAAAAATCTCAAAGAATTATACAAAAATAAGAAGTTAAGTCGAAGAATTATGTTAAAAAATTAGACCTTGCCCCCTATTCTTATGTAATTATTTGAGATTGTCCAACGTGTAAAGACAAAGTTTAATGATTATTAAAACTGAAGGTAAGTTTAATTTCAGGGAAAAATACAAAAAAAAAACCCTGAAGTATGACTTTACGTGCAATGTTTTCCTTTACATTTCAATTTTCTCAATTTAACCCCTGAAGTACATTAAGTGGAGCAAAATGAATCCTAGCATAACACCGTTACTTATTCCATCCATTTTTTTTACAGTTAACCCCCTAAACTTTTAAAATTGACACTAAACCCCTTTAATTTATATTTTATTAACACTTAACCCCATTTTTATTAATCTTTATCACCACCTTCTTCAACCCACTTTCATCCACCTTCCCTCTCTCCCCCCAATCCCAAACACAAGTGCTCTAATAATTTTTATTCAAAATCATACCAACGTAATAACCATTTGCCATCATTGATAGTGATATCTTTATATATAAATTCATAAATATATACTGTTAGTGCTAAAAACTGGAAGGGTATTTTAAACCACACAGTCAAAAGGTTATAACAAATTATTAAAATGGTAAAGGTGCTAAATTTAGGAGAGTCAACGATTTATAGAGGAGGTTGGCCTCGTATGAAGATACGGGTTAGTCCTCCCTTGTAGAATAGAGCTAGGAGCTCGGTTTGCCTTGCATTGATAGTAAACCAACAAGTGTTACAAACTCACAAAAGTCTCTCTTGCTATTTTATTCTCTCAATATTACAATAAGAGGAAAGCTGAGATAACTACAATTTAGTCTCTCTAACTGAAGAGCCTTGAAGCAAGCTACGGAGCTTTACTTTTATCTTTTTGTGCTTATTGTGGTGTGTCTTGTCTCTCTCTAATTCTTCTCAATTGGAAATTGATTAAAACTGGGTTGTTGGGAGAAGTGAATACTTCTTGTATATAAATGATTAGAGGAGACATGTGGCCAGAGCTCCCAGAGCATGTCTGGGGCCATGCCTCGATCACTACCAACTCTGACCTTACTTCTCCATGAATTTCGGTACATTAAATGCAGTTGGTGTGCGATTAATAAAGGTGAGGGGAGTTCTGCACGCTCTGCAGAGCAGGTAGCAGTCGCCTATGCTTTCGCTAACCACTATGGTAGAGTGGTTGGGCGAGAGAAAGAGCTTCGGAGCTCGCAGAAAAAGCTTTGGAGCCCGGGCCTCACAATTTGCCATACGTAATTGACCCTTGAGGGGCTCTATCCTTCTTACAAAGCCATAATAGGGCCTCTCCGAGCTCTTCATACTGAAGCAATCCTGATAGCTGACGTGAACGACTACGTGTCAGCTCGAGATTGGCGGGGTAAATTGAACTAAAAATTTACACCATCAATTGCCCCTATCCTTAGCTTAGAAGAGCTGATTGGCGAGGATAAAACTCTTGTTCAGTTTTGGAAGAATTTTTGAGCTCTTTTTGATGAACGATGTGCACTGGGGCTTCTGGTGGAGGTCAAATTCGAGAGTCACATCGGATCTAGTGGATATCCCAAATATGGGAGTCTCTGACCTGGCTTGAGGACCCGCATTTTAACCCCGAGCTCTTTGGCGTGACCGTTACTGCTCAATGAGGTCGTGTACAATCGTTCCGTATTTCTTAGAGAACGTGTAAGCATGTGACGGTGGTTTCGCGAGTGGACAGTTAAGAATTTTGAAAAGACACTTGGCTTCTCCTACACACCTTATAAAAACCTCCTGCCTTAGAGTAAATTTTCTTTACTTTCTACTTTTTTTCTCCTTGAACCTTAGGGACTTTAAAGCCCCCAAAGCCTTTAATCACCACATTTTCTATTACCCTGGCTTATAAACCTCCTTTAGAAAACTCCTTCAAAATGTTTTCGAGCATATCTTTGGAAAACTTCATCAAGCTCATTCCTCATTTCGCACATTCTTCCCCTTTCCACACCTTAGCGACTCTGATAGAGCACTTCACCAGTCAGACCCAAGGTCAAGGGGTCCCTTCTAACACAGAGTAGGGCTCCTCCGTGGGGGATGCACCAAACCCTATTTCTCACAATTCAAAGGTGGTAAAGTTTTTTCAAGTGGTGGAAAAAAAAATTTGGTGCTTTAGTCGGTTATGCAACATGTATATATAGATGCATGGGGACAGTACATATAAAATGTAATAAATGTGCATGAAGGTGCTATAAGGTGTGCATGTATAGGTCTGCTAATCAGTCTTGTAAATCACTCCTCTTTTGATATAGTGAATTTGGTGCGCTCCGTAGACTTATGGAAATTTGCTGATACCACGTAATTCCTTGTGTTGTGTGATTGGTGTATTGTTGTGCCAAATAAAGATTTTTTTTATTATGCAATTTTCTTTTGTCATTTATATCCCAGGATCCTACTTGAAAATTAGTAGCGTCTAGTTTTATCCCAACATCGCCAACGGGTAACATACATAACTCAAAGTAGTTAAACATGTTATAATACCAGATTATAAGGCTAGTAACGAATCTTGAGAGCCTCAAAAGATCTAAAGCAAGTCGAAACTTCAACCTGCCAGAGTTCCTCCATAATCTCACTGGACTAGATAGTCTTTACATATTGAAATATATAATTACATAAAATTTCAAGTGCGGATTGAACTTTTTGCAACGGTTTTTCGTCGCTAAAAACATTTTCCCAATGTTTTAGCGATGAAAAACCGTCACTAAAAAGCTCAGTTTGTACTAGAAATGCTATTATATACTCTTAAACTCGTTAAATTATGATTTTGTGTCGAATCATATTGTTTGATATTGTCATGCATACTCTAGTCTAGTTTGGTGCTTACACAAACTACCCTGTATGTCAAAAAAGAAAAGAAAAGAAAAGAGAAGGAAAAAAAAAGCATTATTTATTCACCGGAAGATAAACGCTGTTGTTTCATTGAACACAAGTAACACGACTAGAAACTTAATTTGTTAAACATTTTAACGCCAAGGCCGATTGATACGCTAGGTTAAAACATGAAACAAAATTGTGTAAATAAATCAAGACATAAGTACTCACAAAGAGCGCTATGGTTGGAGTTCCATATCCATGCCCTTCTACAAATCAATTGGATATATCCGTTGCTTGTAGCAAAAAAGTAAAAAAAAAAAAGAAGAAAAAAATGAGATTAAGAAAAACTTTTAGTCAAGATAGATAGTTCGAGATTAAGAGTTCTTAAGACAATTTGTCAATGCAACAAGCACGTTTACACGGAATTTAATACTATTTAGTTTGAGTAAATAATAACAAATCAAGTCAAATTAAACATAATTGACATATTAAATTGCGTAAATTTAAAGAAGTACCGGTTACATAAGACCATTCATGGAAGGACAAAATTGTAAATCAATCCAAGGTCTTATATTAATCTTTAATAGTGTATAACACTTTTCGATCATTGGATTATCTTTATACTTGTACGTGTGAAATTTATCAATTACAAATATATTTGAGTGAAGTCAATCAAGTCAATTGACCCTCACAACAAAAGTATAATTAATTGTTATGGCTCAAATAAATAGAGTTAAATACCGTCTCACATATAGATGGGCAAAGAATAAATTAAAGTTAAATACCATATCACATATAGATGGGCAAGGAATAAATAAAAGTTAAAGACCAGCTCAAATAAATAAAGTGCTCCTAAATATATTTAAGAAAATTGTCACTAAAAATTATTGAGTGGTAGAAGATTTATTTAGAGTACTAAAAGTCATACCCTATCTAAAATTATCTAATAACTATATACAAAAAATACTAAATTAAGCTAATACAATAAATACAAATAATTTTAATACTTACAGATACATAGCTAGATAATCTTCACAATTTATTTATTTTTAGTCGTAACTATTATTATCGTATTGGAATATATTAGATGATTTATTTAAATCTAGGGCGAAGAGTCATATCCTATCTATTGTGCCAATATCGAATAGTTCAATGGAATTTGCAATAATTCACTCTAAAAATATTATTAGGCAGTTTCATATATACTTAAGAAGTACATTAACAATTCAAACTCATTAATTAAAAAAACACAAAATCCAAAATTATAGAATATATACAATACCAACATTTTCGAGTATGTATACAAAAATACTGAATTAGCTAATATCATAATACAAGGATTTTTATACTTATAAATTAGAGATTTATTTTCATTTTTCAATATGTTTATATACTTACCACTCATATATTTTCAATCGTAGTTATACACTTCATCTTACGAATTCAAACTATCCCGATTTATTAAAAACTAAAATCAATTAAAAATATTTTAAATTTTTTATACTTATAGCACTCAAAGAATGAAAGAAACATTGAAAATTGTGAAAAAACTAAATATACTTATATATACGTCGTCGATGATCTAATATCAACGTTTTGTTGTTAAACTGATAAATTTAATATTAAACTTCTAGTTTTGATTTTAATACTAGTACATGTTTTTTGTGTGTGTGTGTATATGTGAATCATATGATTATTTTCTAAAAAAAAATTTAATTGAATAGAGTGGACCGAAAAGGTATTTGAACATTGTCTACTGCCTTTTCCCTAGGAGTTAAGGTTGTGTTTGGTTGCACTCCCAAAAATTTTTTTTCTCAAAATTTTAAAAACTCAACTCAAAATCAACTCTACTTTCACACTTCTCAAAATTTATTTCACTTTACTTTCTCTCTCTAAAAAAACTTTTAAAACAAAATAACTTTAAATTCAAAAATCAAAATTAAATAAAAAATATATATTTAAAACATACTCGTCGAGATCTATAAAATAAGATCCATTATGACTATTTTTTGAAATTTTTTTATGCAATTTTTAGTTGGTTGAAAAAACCTCAAAAAAAAATCAAATCTACTTTTCAACATACTTTAAAATTCTACCAAACACCATATTTTAAAAACTCAACTTAAAACATCAACTTAAAACATCAACCAAACACAACCTAAGCATTTACCACCACCCAGGGGTGGAGCCAAGAGTTCGCTAGGGCGGACTTTAGCCCGTCCCAAAAAAATAAATAATAATAATAATAAAATTATATGTATAATAATATAGAAGTTTTTGTGCGAAAAATTAAAGTTTAAGATTTATTAAAATAATAAATTAAAATCTTTAGAAAGTAAGTGTGAGTTGAAAATGTTTGGTGAAGACATTGATTTGAATTTGCCTATAAATGATTTTGATTCACGAAAGGATCGTCGGGTCCAACTTCACTAGTTTATATAATGTATTTTTTTGTGTTACATGTGACTAAATACAGCCAAAAACACCTTTTGTCTATTTTAAATCTCTAATTATGATACGCTAATATGTAAGAGTTTAGTATTTGCATTTTTTCATTCAAATAAGTAATTATTTTTTATTATTTTTAAGTTATTATTTAGTAAATACTTTAAAATAACCCCCAAAAGATTTTTGGGGGGCTGTCACCCCCAAACCCCGCATATTTCTTTTTAGCCTAGCCTGCCCTATGAAGAAATCCTGACTACGCCACTGCCACCACCCCACCCCCCAAAACACCCGTTTAGGTCCCCAGTTTATACAGTGGTTGATACAGCAGCAACAATTACTTGGATTCAATCCTTGCTTTCTAAACTTGGTTATTTAGCTCGCATGAGCTCCTATTCTCTGGTGCAACATACAAAACTGCAAATCCGTTTCTTCACGCACGCACCAAGCACGTTGAAATTGATTGATTTTCATTTTGTTCGTGAAAAAGTATCTCGCGGTGATCTTCGAGTTCAGTGCATTTCTACCACTGACCAGATAACTGACATTATGACAAAGGGCCTGCTAGCCTTCTTCTCGGTTTCAATTTTTCCGGGACAAGCTAAAGGTCTTGCAAGACTCCCTTTAGCGCACTTGAGGCCATACATTAATACATCTACTGAGCTATTTTCATGATTTATCATCAGTTACAGTTAAGAGTTAGTTTATAAGTTTATAAATTTAAATCATGGGCGAACCCACGATTAAACAAAGGAGTTGGGCTGAAGTGGAGCAGGCCATACTAATTTTGATTTCTAATATGCATCTTACTCGGTAGTTTTTTAATTGGACGAGGATAGAGTCTGCTCTGCCAGGCTCTAGTTCCGCCCCTGTTTCAAACTCATATTATTGATAACGATGATGATTGCTATCCTATTGCTATGATAATGTAAATCTTGCAGTTATTTGTTGTTACATATACAATACAAGAGTTCCTCTCTCTAATTCATTAAGTGACAGTGGAATTCTTTTCCAAGAGTGAAATCCTTTCCCTCCATTCCTGAGTTATTTAATACAACCTATGATATATCCATCAAATTAATATATGATAAAGGCTACATAAATTAAAGCTTATTTCTTTTTTCTTTAATTCATAATATTTAATCAATTGCAATATGTATGACCCCGCTTTTATAGAGCGGAATCTCAACCTTTGCTTAGCGTTGTCATATATGTAGTTCTTAAAACTGAAGTAAGACCACTTTTTCTTTTACCTGTCTTTATTTTATCCAGATCTCTTTGTTGCTTTTATTATTAGACATGAATAAAGTAAATTAACCACCAAGTGTGGTCCGATAGTCATAATACTGGGATCAGCGGTGGGCTCGACAAGGAGCTTTCCATGTCAAATCCTACCAGCTACAAATACCTTTGTTGATAAGCGGCGTGCTCTCTCGTGAGTAGAGATTAGTTAAAGTGTACAAAAGCTGGCATGCCCTGTGACATAGAGAAGGAGGAGGAGGAGAGCGTGCTTTCCCATGAGTAGAGATTAGTTAAAGTGTACAAAAGATGGCATGTACGCTCTGTGGCATAGAGGAGGAGGAGGAGGAGGAATTTTATATAGTGATATTTGCTATTTCTTTTTCTTTTTTTTCCTTTTTTTGAAGAAGGAATTTTATATAGTGATATTTACTATTTCTTTTTTGCTTGGGAGAGCCTTGTCAAATAAATGTAACAATAAAATTTTAATATAGGTTTACCATGGTAAAATGGTGGAAAATGAAAAGTTTGGGAATTGTCATAGCAAATAATGGTAACAAATAGAAATATAATACAGCTCATATATGTTATGGTCTAGGCTTACACCATGATAAGCTGCGTTAAATTGTAAAGTGCTCGAGGGAGCAGCAATGGAGTGGTCTAGAAAGGGTTGCGAAGATGTTGGAAGTCAAAGGACGCGGCAAAGTATGAAAATATATTTGAGTAAAGTCAATCAAAACAAGTGACCCTCACAAAAAAAAAAAGGTATAATTAATTGTCGTGGTAATAAATAAATAAAAGTTAAATATTGTCTCACAAGTAGAAAGGTAAAAAATAAATAAAAGTTAATGTCTAGATCAAATATAAATAAAGTTATGATAATGATCCCCGGAACTCCGGTGAGCAGTGGTAGCGAAAGTTCATTATCAAGGAATATGTACACAAAAATACCGAATTAGTTAATATCATAATACAAATATTTTAATACTTATAAATTAGAGATTTATTTTCATTTTCGCTAGGTTTTTAGACATACACTGCTAGGTGTCGAGACTTCTCATATATTTTAAGTCATAATTATACACTTGATCCTACAAATTTAAAATTATCCTGATTTGTCAAGAACTAAAATTAATTTTAAAATATTTTAAATTTTTTGTAGTTTTAGTACTTAAAGAATGAAAGAAATGTCAAAAATTGTGAAAATACTAATATATTTAAAAATCGAGTGTCTAATATCAACTTTCACTTGTTAAACTGATAAATATAATATTAAACTTCTAATTTTGATTTTGATACTAATACATGATTATGTCAGTATGTATATATATGGATCGTACGTCTATTTTCTAAAGAAATTTTAATTGAATGGAGTGGCCTAAAAACGTATAAATTTTCTAAAGAGAATAAGAAAAAATTAGGTGATGTTTGGTTGATATTTTGAGTTGAGTTTTTAAAATTTGGTGTTTGGTAGAATTTGGAACTATGTTGAAAAGTGAATTTAGTTTTTATTTGAATTTTTTTCAACTAACTAAAAAATCTAATAATTTTTTTTAAAAAATAGTAACAATGGACCTTATTTTATAGATCTCGACGAGTAGGTTTCAAATATATATATATTTTTTTTATCTAATTTTGATTTAAAGTTATGATGTTTCAAAAAAAATTAGAGAAAGTAAAGTAAAATAAATTTTGGGAAGTGTAAAAGTAAATTTAATTTTAAGTTTTTAAAATTTGAAAAATAGTTGGTCACCAAACAAGCCCTTAAAGTCCGGTCCAGGTATAAAAGGCCACGATTGTTACCGCGTTATTTAATTTTTCGAACTCTCTAAATTTTTATTATAGATATAGATAAAATGTCTCTAATAATACAAAAAAATTCTAAACAAATATCATATTAGAGTGTTAAACAATTTATTTAAAATACCACGTCCTATGTAAAGTAATTGAATAATTATAGGATAAGGTAAAATAAAAATAAAAATAATTTTTATAATGTTTAAATTCTTAAAACTTTGGATAAAAACTATCCCTCTTCCTTAACAACTAAAATTAATTGAAAATATTTATCCTTATAATATTTGAAAATTGAAGAAATCGAAAATCATAAAAAAAAAAAGTGGTAAAAGGTCTTGTGTAATAATATTTTTTGCAACAAATCTAAAGAATAATATTTTTAAGAAATAATGGCCTAGATATCACTATCATTCTAAAATAAGGGCTTGTTTATTAATTGAGTTTTAAAATAAGGGTTTTGACCGAATGTAAATTTAACTTTGCAATAAAAAAAAATTAATACAAATTTGTTTTGCATGATGTGTTTATATTTTTTAACAAGTATATTCTTATGTTTCATTCACAAAACTTTAAAACAATGTCAAATAAATATAAATACATAATAATGTTTTAAAAAATAAGGAATGCAAACTTAAATTAATTTGCATAACTCCGAAAAAATTATTATTTGCATTTTATTAATAAATAGGCTTTAAATATGCAATTTGTTAAAATTATTCTAAAGTACTGTCAATTAAACAGTTATGTATAATAATATGCTAAAAAACATGTAGTGCAAACTTAATTTTGCATTATTACATAAGAAAATACAATTTAAAAATCTACTGCAAAATTAACTTTACACTTTTTTTGGAGTTTGGTCAAATATAGGCCCTTAATTTACAAAAATATTATTTCTTGATTCTTCTGTAAATTTTTTTTATGTAAGTCTTATTTTTCAATATTCCAAAAAAAATAAAATAAAATAAACAAGAGTAAATTGGTATTTATTTTTAAGTTAATAAATTTGACAGTGAACTTGTTATTTGTATTGATAGAGTGGGAGTGAGAGATATGTTTTCGGAGTACTGATACAAGAGTGCCGCGCATTATTTTCGAATTGAAGAGCTGAGAGATCTAAGAGTATGATACAAGAGTGATAAAAGAGTTATTTACAGTTTGTGAGAAATGAATTTATGTGAAATGTTTAGTTTAAACTTATCATTACTTTAAATAGTTATAATTCCGGGACATGAATTGGGTACATATTTGCTGCCAACGATAATAATAATAATAATAATAATAATAATAATAATAATAATAATAATATAACTTATCACTTTCACTAGAAGTGATAAATTAGTGACAAAGTTTAAAAAAATTATCACAACCACTAGCAGTCGCAAAATTTCACTATTATATCTATTTGAGTTTTGTGACTATCAATTCACAAATGTTATGACTGCTAACGGCAATCATAACCCTCGTGAGATTAGTAGTCATAAAATGATATTTTTGGTGTATAGTTTATTGTGACACTCCGAATCTCGTTATTAGGTTTAGATCCTGGTGGGTGATTTGATGTTGGGATAAATTATGCAGATTTAGGCGAGTGCCTAGGCGAGTTGGGCGGGTCCAGGCGGGCTAAGCAGTACACTTAATTTTTTTATTTTTTTTCCTATTTTGAAGGAGCTACCTATTTTTCTTTTTGTTAAAAAATTACCATTTAAAAAAAATGATATAATTTATCAACAATCATATGTAAATTCGTCTTTCATTCCTCCGATTGAAACGAAACTCTAGCAAACAATTGCAATCGCTAGAAAACGTTTAAGAAGAGTTCGCTTTGACTAGTTATAAACACGCCATGCTACCTTACTTCCTCAATCTTATCTTTTTTCTTATTTTTCTTTTATTGTTGCCCTTTTTTTTCCACCAATGTTGACCTAAGGTCTTATTCTTATTTTGATAATAACAATAAATTAATCATGTATAATTTAACATGTTTCTTGATATAAGTATACAGTTCATTTACTTGAAAAATTCAAGAAAAACATGACAATGATCACTCTTTCACTATTCGATCATTGGACAAGACAAGGAAGATCAAATCTATCAATGCAAATCATGAAGCACAAATGATCAAAAGATTATATGAAAAGCTTCAAAGAAAAAGTTTCAAATGAAGATCAATCTTGATAACTCTAGAGTGAGCTTCATTTGTAATCTTCAAATACACTTGAGAGTTATTGTATTGGTGTATATCACCACAAATAATTTATTCTTTATTTCAAAAGAGAGTTTGTCTCTTTGTAGAGCAAGAGAGCATATCTTGTGAGAAGTGTAGTGTGTATAACTACATTGTGAGTGTTGCGTGCATAACAACATTTGTATTGAGATTTGATCTTCACCCGAAGAAGATTGAATAGTGAAAGTTCTCGGGAAACTAACCGAGCGCGGAGTAGGGGGAACAAACCGAACCGTGTGGACAAAAAATCTCGAGCTTCAAATTGGTTCAATCTTTCTAAACTCAAGCTCTCTTTTTATTGCTATATTATTGCTTGTATTTTGAGATTGTTTATTTGCTTCTCTTAAGATTGATTACTTAAAATTTATTATTTTTCTTGATATTGTTGCTTAGCTAAGTTACTTTGCTTAAATATTTTAAAAACGTTTTAATTCCGCATTAAGTTTTTAAAACCCTATTCACCCCCCCTCTAGGGTTGTTTTCCGACCAACAATTGGTATCAGAGGTTGTACTCTTATTTTGATTTAACAATCTTAGAGTTTACGATCATGTCTATATATCAAGGAACCGGTCTTTCCGAAGGTCTCTCCACCCATAGACCACATCTATTTGATGGTAAAAATTATAGCTATTGGAAAAGTAGAATGAGTACATTTTTACAATCTAGTGATTTTGAACAATGGAGAGTTGTACTTGAAGGACCCTATGAAATTACCAAAAGAGATGATAGTGGAAAAATTGTTCCTAAGAAAATGTCCGAGTATGATGAAAATGATATTAAGAAAATTCAATATAATGCTAAAGCCTTAAATGCTTTAAATTGTGCATTAAGCATAGATGAATATAACAAGATTTCAAGTTGCAAAATAGCCAAAGAAATTTGGGACAAACTTGAGGTTACTTACGAAGGAACCACTCAAGTTAAAGATGATAATATAAATATGCTTGTTTATGATTATGAATTATTTAAAATGGAGCCTAATGAATCTCTTGCTTCCATGTATAGTAGATTTTCTATTATTATTAATGATTTGGATCTTCTTGGAAAAGTTTATTCTAATGAAGATAAGATAAGAAAAATTCTTAGGATTCTTCCAAAGAAGTGGCGTCCAAAAGTTACGGCGATTCAAGAAGCAAAGAATCTCAAAACACTCAGCATGGACGAGCTTTTGGGATCTCTAAAAACTCATGAGAAGGAACTTCAAAGAGAAGAAGAAGATGATACAAAATCAAAGAAAACTTTAGCTCTCAAAACTATCCAATATGAAGATAATGATGTATCAATAGATGGTGATGAAGACATGGCGCTTCTATCTAGAAAATTTATAAAATTTCTAGTTAAGAAGAAAAATTCTCAAGGAAAGGATAACAAATATCCATCATTCTCTAGAAGAAACAACGATCGATCAAATCAACAAAGAGGAGAAAATGAAGAAATCAAAAAGTGCTATCATTGTCATGAGCCCGGTCATATCAAGCCAAATTGTCCCGTTAGAAAGAAGGAGAAAAGGGATAAACGAGATAAAATATCCAAACTTGTGAAGCATGCATTAAAAGGAACATGGAGCGATTCCGAAGAAGGAGAATCGGATGCCGATTCTAGCGATGAAGAAACGGCCAACCTTTGTCTTATGGCAAATGAAGATGAGGTAAATTCTAACTATAGCTCATTTAGTGATAATTTTGATGATAATGAAAGTGTGCATAATGAATATGATGAATTATTTACCATGTTTGAAGAATTACATATTAAATTTGAAATTCTCTCAAAACAATATGCAAGTCTCAAGAAAGAAAATTTCATTACTTCTGCCAAATGCGAAACTTTAGAAAATGAAAACATTGATTTTAAAAAGGAAATCAACTATTTGAAAAAGGGAAAAGAAAATGATACTTCAAACTTACTTGCACTAGAAAATGAGGATTTGAAATAAAAAGTAAAGGATTTAACTAATAGTCTAACCAAGTTCATAAATGGAAAAGATAACTTGGATAAACTATTGCGAGTACAAAGGTGTGTCTTTGATAAAGCCGGTTTGGGTTACAATTAAATCCATAACCAAAAAGATTACAAAAATTTCTTCAAGACATACACATCGCATAATCCCACTAATCTTTGTTCATTTTGTGGAAGAAATACTCATAGTACACATTCTTGTTATTATAAAGAAAAGAATTTTGCTAAGAACAAACTTGCTTGGATTCCTAAAGGAACCACTATGTACACTAACCCAAAAGGACCTAACTTATTTTGGGTACCAAAAGAGAAGTTACTTAAGATTTTGGTGTAGGTTTGCATGAGAGCAAAAGCTAGCAAAACAAAGTGGTTCTTGGATAGTGGATGCTCGAAACACATGACGGGAGAAAAGAAAAATTTCTTGAGTCTCACTCCTAAACAAGGAGGCAACGTTACATTTGGAGACAACGCCAAAGGTAAAATCATTGGTATAGGTAAAGTTGGTAATAAATCTTCTTATATTGATAATGTTTTACTTGTTGACGGTTTAAAACATAACTTGCTTAGTATTAGTCAATTGTGTGATAAAGGTTATGAAGTTATTTTTAAATCCGAATGTTGCATTGTTAAAAATATTAGTGATAATTCTATATTGTTTGTTGCTTATAGATCTAATAACGTATATACTCTTGAATTGGATGATTTGTCCCAACAAGATATTAAATATTTATTTGTGTTAAATGATGCTTCTTGGTTATGGCATAGAAGATTAGGTAATGCTAATATGGATTTAATTAATAAATTATCTAAAAATGAATTAGTTAAAGGATTGCCTAAAACTAAATTTGTTAAAGATAAAATTTGTGATGCATGTCAACTTCGTAAACAACACAAGTCTTCCTTTAAATCTAAGAAAGATATTACTACTACTAGACCACTTGATATGTTACATTTAGATTTATTTGGACCTAATTCGGTTGCTAGTTTAGGTGGTAAATTGTATGCCTTTGTAATTGTTGATGATTTTTCTAGATTTACTTGGGTATTCTTTCTTGCTCATAAAAGTGAAACACATCTTGTATTTGCTAAATTCTGTAGAAAAGTTCAAAATGAAAAGGGTACTTCTATTATACATGTTAGAAGTGATAGAGGTAGAGAATTTGATAATATTGATATTGAGAATTTTTGTGATGAGCATGGTATTAATCATAACTTTTCGGCACCTAGAACTCCTCAACAAAATGGTGTGGTTGAAAGGAAAAATAGATCTCTTCAAGAGATGTCTAGAACCATGTTAAATGAACATTCTTTACCGAAATATTTTTGGGCGGAAACCGTTAATACCTCATGCTATGTAACTAATCGTGTTATTATTCGTAAAAAGTTAGATAAGACACCTTACGAATTATGGAATGATAAGAAACCTAATATTGCATATTTTAAAGTTTTGGTTGTAAATGTTTCATTTTAAATGATCGTGATCATTTAAGAAAATTTGATGCTAAATCCAACGAAGGAATATTTCTTGGATATGCTACTAATAGTAAAACTTATCGTGTTTATAATAAGAAAAGTTTAGTTGTTCAAGAATCTATGCATGTTGTTTTTGATGAATCTAATCCTTTTGCACCCATAGTGCATTCCGATGATGATGTTGAAATTACCCAAAAAGTTTCGGATATTCAAATTAATGATACATCTAAGGAAGAACCATCGAGTGCTCAAACTTCTTCTAAGGAGATAGAAAGTAAGGGTGAACAAAACCCGAATGATTTACCTAAGAGTTGAAAATTTGTGTCCAACCACCCTATTGATCAAATTATTGGAGATCCATCTAGTAAAGTCATGACTAGATCATCCTTACGAAATGTTTGTAATAATGTGGCATTTGTTTCTCAATGTGAGCCTAAAAACATAAATGAAGCCGAACAAGATGAATCTTGGATGATGGCTATGCAAGAAGAGCTCAATCAATTTGAGAGAAATAAAGTATGGACACTTGTTCTCAAACCAAATAATCATACTATTATAGGCACTAAATGGGTATTTCGGAATAAAAAGGATGAAAGTGGTGTAATCGTTAGAAATAAAGCTATGCTCATTGCCCAAGGATACAATCAAGAGGAGGGCATTGATTATGAAGAAACATATGCACCTGTTGCACGTTTAGAAGCTATTCGCATGCTACTTGCTTACTCTTGCTTTAAAAATTTTAAACTATATCAAATGGATGTGAAAAGTGCATTCTTGAATGGATTTATTGAAGAGGAAATTTATGTGAAACAACCTCCCGGTTTTGAAAATCATGCCTATCCGGATTATGTGTTTAAATTATCAAAAGCTTTGTATGGATTGAAACAAGCACCTAGAGCATGGTATGATAGATTAAGTTCATTTTTGCTTAGTAATGGATTTGTTAGAGGCAAAGTAGACACTACTTTATTCATTAAGAATCATGCCAATGATATGATACTTGTGCAAATTTATGTTGCTGATATTATTTTTGGTTCTACTAACGACAATCTTTGCAAAGAATTTTCTACTTATATGCAAAAGGAATTTGAGATGAGCATGATGGGAGAGATGAATTATTTTCTCGGATTGCAAGTAAAGCAATGCAAACATGGGATCTTTGTCAATCAAGAGAAATATGTGGAGGAACTCTTAAAGAAGTTCGACATGGAAGGAGCTAAATCAATGAGTACGCCTATGAGTTCAACGTTGAAACTTGACAAAGACGAAAGTGGTAAGAGTGTTGACATTGTTACGAAAGAGATTGAAGGAGAAGAATAAAAGAATTGTATTTCTTAATTGATAAAGAATGTACAATAGAGAGAATATATATACTAGAGACAAACCCTAATCTAGGATATAATTTAGGAAACTACAATGGGAACACAATCAATACAATATGGAAAGTAGATTAGGAATAGGAAACATAATATATACAGTATATTCTAACACCCCCCCTCAAACTCAAGGTGGTAAGTGAGAGACCAGCTGGAGTTTGGAAATCAATGTTTGGAAACGGCTATGCTGGTGAGCTTTAGTGAAGAGATCTGCAGGCTGGTCATCTGAAGATACTGGCATAAGGCAAATGTACAGATTGCAAATATGCTGGCGAATAAAGTGACAATCAATCTCAATGTGTTTAGTTCGTTCATGAAAGACGTCATTGTGACTGATTTGAATGACAATGCGGTTGTCACAATAAAGAGTAGTGGCAGAGTCTTGAGGAGCACCCAATTCATCGAGGAGGCGTCGAAGCCATATTAGTTCTTGTGAAGTATTAGCAAGAGCGCGGTATTCAGCCTCAGTTCTTGATCGAGAAACAACAGACTGTTTCTTACTACGCCAAGTAAGAAGAGAGTCCCCGAGGAAGAAACAGTAACCAGTAATAGACCGACGATCAGTAGGGTCACCGGCCCAATCTGCATCAGAGTAAGCCCGTAATACAAGAGATGACTTTGAGGAGTAGTGAAGCCCATGAAAAACTGTCCCTTTGAGATAACGAAGAATCCGAATAACAGCATCAAAATGAGTAGAGCGAGGAGCAGCCATAAACTGACTGACAACATGGACAGCATAAGCAATATCCGGGCGAGTAACAGTAAGATAAACCAGACTGCCAACTAATTGTCTGTATAAAGTACCATCAGAGAGAGGAGTAACATCAAACAGAGTAAGTCTAACATTGGTGTCCAATGGAGTAGATGCAGTTTTACAGTCAGTGAGACCAGCACGAGCCAGAACGTCAGACGTGTATTTCACCTGAGATAAATAGTAGCCTGTTGAATCAGAAAGGACTTCCAGCCCTAAGAAGTAGTTGAGACGACCAAGATCCTTCATTTCAAAAAACTGACTGAGAGATTGTTTGAGATCTAAGATACCAGAAATATCATCCCCAGTAATTATCATATCATCCACATAGAGGAGAAGAAGAATAGTCCCAGAATCTGTCTTTCGAATAAAGAGGCCTGAGTCTGACGAACTGGAGGAATAACCAACCTTTGTGATGGTAGAGCTAAATTTTGCGAACCAAGCTCGAGGAGCTTGCTTGAGTCCATATAGGGCACGACGAAGTTTACAAACCTGAGTGGACTGGTGTGAATAACCGGGAGGTGGTTTCATATATACTTCTTCTGTCAGATCCCCATTAAGAAAGGCATTTTTGACATCCATCTGAAAAAGGTCCCATTTGCGAACAGCAGCAATAGCAATAAGACTGCGAACAGACGTCATTCGAGCCACAGGAGCAAAAGTTTCTTCATAGTCTATACCATACTCCTGATTGAACCCCTTGGCTACGAGACGAGCTTTGTATCGATCAATTGAACCGTCATATCGTGTCTTAATTTTATACACCCATTTACACCCAACTGCAGATTTTCCAGGAGGAAGAGTCACAAGATCCCAGGTATGCACTTTATCTAAAGCCTGTAATTCTTCTGTCATAGCTTGCTGCCAAAGTGGATTAGTACTAGCTTCCTTATAGGATGAAGGTTCATAGTGAGATATCATGGTAGAATAACAATGGTAATCACGAAGGTGATGAGGGAGCTCTCTTACCCGAGTGGACTATCCTTGTGGTGGAGGTATGACAGGATCAGTAGGCGAGACATCATCATTGGGAGGTGCTGTATGTTGAAGCTCGTTGGAAGAAATAACATCAGGTGAGGATGGTTCAGGAGGTGTTGGACTGAGAGGTTGAGGTGGTGATGGTGTGGCTTCTGGTTCAGGTTCTGGTGGGAATGTGACAACTGGAACCTCAAATTCAGAGGTGGAAAGGTCAAGAGAGGAATGAGTAAAGAACGGAAGTGGGGATTCTTCAAGGACATGAAATTTGGATAGAGAGGAAAACATTTTATGTTCCCAAAAGACAACATGACGAGAAATCCGTAAGCGTTTTGAAATAGGATCCCAACACCGATAACCTTTATGTTCTATCCCATACCCCAAGAAGCAACAAAGACGAGCACGTGGTTCCAATTTAGAATGTTCATGAGGCTGGAGTAACACAAAACAAGCACAACCGAAGACTCGTAAGAAATTGTAATCAGGAGAGGTACCATGAAGTCTCTCATATGGAGATTGATGCTGAAGAAAGGGAATAGGGATACGATTGATAGTGTAAATAGCAGTAAGTGCTGCTTCCCCCCAAAACCTTTCAGGACAACTACTGGAGATAAGAAGTGTGCGAACAATATCAAGAATATGTCTCTGCTTGCGCTCAGCACGACCATTTTGTTGAGATGTACCGGGACAAGAATATTGAGGAACAGTGCCTTGTTCACGGAGAAATTTAAGAAATGAGGTTCCTTTGTATTCCATGGCATTATCAGCTCGAAAAATTTTTATTGGATGAGAAAACTGAGTTTGAATCATGCGAGCAAAATTAAAATAGATTTGGGGTAATTCTGAACGAGTTTTCATAAGATAGATCCAAGTAAAACGACTATAATCATCCAAAAAGATAACAAAATATTTTGAACCCCCCATGGTAGAATGTGGAGAGGGTCCCCAAACATCAGAGTGAATAAGATCAAATGGTGCTGAAGAAATAGAATCATTTTTATTAAAACATAATGCCGGTTGTTTTCCAAGTTGACAAGATAAACAAGACAATTTCTCAGACTTTATTGACCCTAACTGACCAGATGACACAATAGAACGAAGACGATCAAAAGACACATGTCCTAAACGGGAATGCCACAACTCAAATAAAGAAACAGTTGGTGGGGATGTAACAGGTGGTGTGGATGCAACAATAGAAGTGGGTGAGGTACGGAGGTGTATGAGCTCGAACATGCGGCCAACTTTACGGCCTATCCCAATAATTTGTCCCGTCTGAGGATCCTGCACATGACAACCAGAAGAGGAAAATATAACAGTCAGTCCAAGATCACATAGTTGACCAACAGAAATAAGGTTGATAGTCAATTTTGGAATATGAAAGGTAGTAGGTAAAGAGAGGCTAGGAGTAGTAACCGTCCCAACATGACTAACGGATAATTGAGAGCCATCAGCAGTTTTAATGGTGGGTGTATGAGAATTGTGACTCTTAGAGGTGAAAATAGTAGGATCAGAAGTCATATGATTACAGCAGCCGGAATCAAAAAACCAAGATGTACCTGTAGTGGTGGCCATAGCAGAACCAGAAGAGGATATAACCTGTTTTAGAAGAGCTGTGATGTCAGCTAGAGTCACAGGTGCAGTAGAAATGTCTGCTTCAGAAGAATCAGTGGTGGCAGCAGTGATGGTGTTAGAGGATGATCTAGAGGAGGATCTCCTGGATGGGTTCTTATAACAATCTGCTTGAAAGTGATCTGGTCCCACCTTTTTGCAAAAGAAACACATCCTAATTGGACACTTTAGTAGCATATGGGTGGTGGCATGACAGTACGAACATTCTCGAGAAAACGAGTTTTTGGTAGATTTCGAGCTCGGAACGGCTAAGACAGCATTAAAGTTGTGGTCCCGAGTGGCAAACCGAGTTTCTTCAGAGAGAAGCTCTGTCGTGACATCATCAAGAGATGATAAAGGATTGCGATGGAGTAGAGCAGCCCGAACTGGTTCGAACTTATCGTGAAGTCCCATTAGAAGGGTGATAACACGCTGGTTATCGCGGTATATTTCAAATTTTTCTGCATCATGCTCACAAAAAGAAGGTTCGGATTGGGCTAGCTGATCCCAAATAGCTTGTAGGTCGGATAAATAATCATCAATTGATTGCTCGGGTTGTTGGGTTTTAGAATGTAAAGCAGTAAGCAACTAGTATTGATGAGAGAGATCATTTGGAGTGTACCTAGATTGTAGAAAATCCCAGACTTCCTTCCCGGTGGTAAAATGACCAATCTGCTGCCCTATACGAGTGCTATTAGCTTGACCAAGAACCCTATACAACACTCACGTACTAAGCACATTGAGATAAGACATCATTTTATTCGTGATCATGTGCAAAAAGGTGATGTTGATATTGAATTCGTTAGCACCGAATCGCAATTTGCGGATATTTTCACTAAACCACTTTCGGACGATCGTTTTTGTACTATCCGTCGTGAACTTGGTATGACTAGAGCTTGTGACATCTAGTTTGATTTAAAAACAAAAAAAATTCAAAAGACGGAAAGTTGTCTTCTTAAAGCAAAAAGTCAAAATATGTAGCACTCCCGCGTGCATCTAAAATCCATCGCCCTCGCACGGCTTAGATCCCTTTTTGATGTTGCCATAGGGGGAGAAAATGTGTGTTGGTGTTGGTGTTATGATAAGATTTTAAATGATTTTCTACATTCATACTTTTGAAAGGTTTATTTATAATATATATACATATTAGTTTTGGTTTTAAAACTATCTCAAATATTTACAATATTTTTTAATTGTCATATTTGCATAAATTGAGGGGGAGCATATTATTTATTTACATTTATATGCTATTTATGCTTGTTATTGTAAACACACATTAATTTATTGTCATTATCAAAAAGGGGGAGATTGTTGACCTAAGGTCTTAATCTTATTTTGATAATAATAATAAATTAATCATGTATAATTTAACATGTTTCTTGATATAAGTATACAGTTCATTTACTTGAAAAATTCAAGAAAAACATGACAAGGATCACTCTTTCACTATTCGATCATTGGACAAGATAAGGAAGATCAAATCCATCAATGCAAATCATGAAGCACAAATGATCAAAAGATTATATGAAAAGCTTCAAGGAAAAAGTTTCAAATGAAGATCAATCCGAAGAAACAAATCAAAGTATTCGAAGACTCGTTAATTTAATAATTGAGTGAGTGCTTAAGATTTATGTAAAGTTACTTTATTGATCAAATCCTTATAGCTCAAATATATTCATACATATTTTAAAAGATTAATTCAAACAAGCTTGAAATTGAATTTGTTTGAAAAACATCATTTTACAAAGATCGAGTTTCAAAATAAATTCATATTAATTTTAAATGATCATATTTTAAGCTCTACTAAAAATAGGTATCTTAGAAACATATATTTGAGGTTCACAAATCATTAGAATTTTATTTGGAACTAAATTATTAAATTGTAAAAATATTTTTATTTTACATTTAAAATTCGCTTAATTTTTGCCCAGTTTTGATCTAACGGTAAGATGGAGGCCTTCCCGAACTCCGATCATTTTGAAATTTTTACAGTAGTTATACAACATCTCTGAGTACTTTTGACTAAAATTTGAGCATGATCCAACGATCTATTTGGGATAAATTAACAAAACCAATTTGAATTTTTTTGTCAAAACTAGCTGTTGGAAAGTTTGAAAATGTGTACCTTGGAGGCAGAACCTTTCTTAATCATCCCCAACGGCCATATGGTTTTGCAAGCTATAAATATGAAATCTAAGACATGTTTTAACACACTTGAATCATTCTACAAACTCATTTTACATATATACAAAGTTATTCAAGTATTCAATTCATTTAATTGATCAATCTTTCATCTTTTGAGCTATATATTTTTGATCAATCTTGATAACTCTAGAGTGAGCTTCATTTGTAATCTTCAAATACACTTGAGAGTTATTGTATTGGTGTATATCGCCACAAATAATTTATTCTTCATTTCAAAAGAGAGTTTGTCTCTTTGTAGAGCAAGAGAGCATATTTTAGGGGTGTTCAGAATCCAATCCAATCCATTTTTCCTGGATTTTATGGATGATTGGATCGGATCGGATGCAAAATTTGAAAACCAAAAAAATTTGGATCGGATCCGATTTGATGTGTTCTAGGAACCGATCCAATCCAATCCAATCCAATCCATTATTAGAATTGCCACATGTCTCTCCCTTATTGGTGGCATAATTTAATATATACAAGGGGTCACTTTGAAATAATTTAATCTTAGTTTGTTATTTAATATCTAGCTTAATCATGTATGGTTCGTCACTTGATTTAATTGTGTATTTTTAGTTAGACAATAGACATTTTAACTTGAAGCTATTTGGTTGAACACTTAAACTTTATTTGTAATGGATTTTATTTAATTTACAAGTAGTTTTCGTCTTGTTTTACATTAAAATTGAACATTTCAAGAATTTAATATATCTTATTTTAAACTTCTAATCGGATCGGATCGAAACCGATCCAATCCAACATTTAATTGGATTAGATTGGATTGGATTGGATTTGTAAAGTGTATTGGATTGGATTGGATGCCAAAACTTAAAACCGACATCGGATCGGATGCGGAAGTTCTCGGGGAACTAACCGAGCGCGGAGTAGGGGGAACAAGCCGAACCGTGTGGACAAAAAATCTCGAGCTTCAAATTGGTTCAATCTTTCTAAACTCAAGCTCACTTTTTATTGCTATATTATTGCTTGTATTTTGAGATTGTTTATTTGCTTCTCTTAAGATTGATTACTTGAAATTTATTATTTTTCTTGATATTGTTGCTTAGCTAAGTTGCTTTGCTTAAATATTTTAAAAACGTTTTAATTCTGCATTAAGTTTTTAAAACCCTATTCACCGCCCCCCCCCCCTCTAGGGTTGTTTTCCGACCAACAACTAACTTATTATTATTGTTATTGTTGTTGTTGCTGTTATTGCTGGTTAAAATAAATTGTTAATTTTATATAAATGTGACCCTGTGTTTAATTTTATTTTGGACCGTAAACCCAATGACTATGTTTCGTTTGTTAATGGAACATTTGAACTTCTTTTTATGTTTATGTAAGTATTTTGTTTGATTTAATGATTTTTCAGTGTTTATTTTGTATATATAATTTTAGATATATTTAAAAATTAAAAATATAATTTAAAAAAACTGTCTGACGCATACTCGCCAAGGCCCCGACTAGGTGCTCTAGGTGCTAGGTCACTGCCCTAGGTCCGCCTAGCGACTTTTAGAACCTTGATCACATATGCCATCATTCGCAACAAATGCACGATGATACAAATACTATTGCATAAATTAGAGAAGGCTAACAGACCTCACAAAGGGTTGTTACAGAGCAGCAAAGGGATGAGGTGGACTAGACAGTACTTCATTTTGACAGCAAGTACATTCAGCCGCTTTTCCATCACAACATCAATTAATTCCCCCCAACCACCGAATTTAATGCATTGCAGAAGAAGTCAGTTATATTCAAATGCAAAGCATGGTTTGGAAAGCTAAGGCATAGAAGTCTAGCGCAAGTAAACCCTAGATTTACGGGAGGAGACCACACTCAAAACTCTACTAATTAAGGGGCATTTACTCCTTCTACAAAAAAAATATGAAACAAATAAGAGAGATCATAACTCAAGAACATTTAGTCACTTCACTTGTAAGGATCGAATATTACAGTCGTGCGCTTATTGTCCCATAAGAAGTTTCTTGTTAAAGAGTTTATAGAATAGTTACGTGATTGTATAACCAACAATTATAACACTATTCTTTTATAAAAAGGTCATTCGAGAGCCTGGAGCTTGTTTAACAAGGGTGGAGTAAGACCCTTAATAGGGTTAAACTACCTCTATAATCTTTGTGTTGTCACTAAAATAACATTATGATTGATTAAATAAGTTAAACAAGATTTACACACGATCAAACATGTCCATCCGCCAACATACACAAAATGGTGTGTGAACATGGAAAGCCATCAATCTGCAATGAATTGAAACCACATTTCCATCTTTAAAGATCTAATCGGTAAGAATTTTCTCTTCAACTTCAAAGATGAAATCAATTTAGTTCAACAATTGTCCATTTATTAACAGCTAAACAAAGAAACAAAAATAAAATAAAATTATATATTTAAAAAGGAAATATGTACTTAAAATTCTAAACATCAAAAATAAAAAATGCAAAAGTAATATTGCAATTTTTACGCAAAAGTAATAAAAAATTAGCTTATATAAAAAGACAGAAGCAACATTAAATTAAGTTTCAACAATATAAAGTTCCAATAATTATTGGATTCAATCCTCTAAACATATAAAAATGAAAACAAAAATGAAGCAATATTTGCAGAATTTTGCATAAATCATAACTAAAAATATGATAATACTATAAAACTTAAATAGGTCATCACGAAGAAAACAAAAGCAATAATAGTACAACACAATTTAGTTCAACAATATGTTGATTAATGGTTAATTATTCAATTTATCAAAATCTAAACAATGAAACGGTAAATATATATATATATATATATATAAAGGAAATTTCTATTTAAAGTTTTCAACTTCTACTTTTGTAGTTTTTTGCAAAACTAATTTTGCAAAACAAAACAGAGCATACATAAATAAATAAAAGCAATGCTCAATCAATTCCAAAAAAAAAAATAAGATCCAGTCACTATTGGATTAAATCCTTTAAGTATAAGCTAAAAATAATCAGAGAAAGTAGTATTTGTACAATTTTTACGTAACTAGAAATATCATAAAACTCCAAATGATAAATAGATCATCATGAAGAAACACAAAATCAATGGTAATACAATTGAACTTAGTTGAATAATATCCACATCTTACAAGTTTGAAAAATATGATGATTCAATCCAAACATTGATACATATCTAGAAAATACGGCATTGATCGAACCAAGTGATTTCTCTTATCTCGAATAATTTCCTTTGTTAATTTTCCCTTACATTATTTTCATAGTACTTTCATGTCTCTGTGATATGCGATGCTTTCTTGTCCTCAACGATGGTTTTCTTTATATAATGGAAAAAATAGGGTTGATTTGTATGTAATTAGAACCCAAATTCATAACATGTGAAACCCACTTATAAAATTAACGAAGGAGACCCACTTTTAAAACTGAAATTGAAACAAATACAAATCTATATCAAGCATCAAACCCATGATTAAAACCCAAATTCATAACATGTGAAACCGACTTATTGACCCAAATTCAAAGAATGTGAAAACCTAGATTTCTAAAATAAGCAACAAAAATGAAATCATAATACCAAATTAATAGCAAAAACGAGTCCACATCTTTGAATCAATCAAACCCACTTAGGCAAAAAAAAAAAAAATTCGATACTAGGTTTTTGTCATTCATGCTAGAGTGATATACTAAGAGCCATGATTTTATTATTAATGTTATTGGTTTTGATATGTTATATAGATTCGATTTTGCTATTTTATTGAGAATCTTTAAGGAAAATTGTTGCATTATCTTAGTTGTTTAAATAATGTGCAAGTATGTCTTTTATTCCATATAGCAGATGATTTGGTGTGTAAAGTTTAGCTTACACATAGAGGATTATATCATGGTGCTTGCGGAATATAAGTTTAGTGGTTCACAATCTTGTATGGAATTGGACACCCATTGGTATGATTGTAACACATGTTTTAGTAGTTTATCTTAACTACAAGAAATAGTATAGTTTCAAGTCATCATGCTAGTACACTTTGTGTGTATTGAATATGACCAGTTTGGGTTAATTATTTTTACACTGACTATATAAAATAATTTAAATCCCATATTTATTATGATTACTTATATAAAGTATTTATTATGGTTGGCTTTATTCCTTCGACAAAAACACGTTTGCTTGTAAGTTGTTTGAGTCGTTCGAGATTACATCTAAATAATTACAAGCAAGCTAAACTACCGAAGCGATGCACTGAAGAATTACATCATGATATATATGGTGAGCATTGGCATTTGAATTTAATTTCTTAGGTAGTATTTTCAGAAAAATCCTGTCGTGTTTTGCGGACCGGTACATTGGTTGTACTTGGACCGGCTCGACGTTTAAAATCTCAAGGAATTGAATTCCGGTACAGGAACTGTTGTTGGACTGGTCCGCCTATTCTATTGTTCCTTAGTTTTTCACACACTGTGGATCGGTCCAGCTTTCAGTAACTTGGACCTGTCTGGCAAGGATTTCTGGGCATTAATTTTTATTTATCATAAAATTTCCTTTTTAAAGTTATTTTCCTAATCCAAAAAGGTTTTTGACTCAAGTTTTTTTCTATAAATAAAACCCATTGTCTTGTGGAAAAAACAGACCTTTGACACACTTTTATACATGTTTTGAAAGAGATTTTTAAACCTTAAAGAGAGATTAAAATCTCAAAACATAAAACCACATTAGGACTTTTTATTTATGCCAAAGCAAGTGTTATTTTTTTAAAGAACAAATCAGATCCTAAAGTGCGTATGATTCGCAAATGGAGTTGAAGAATGGTGTGATACCGTGACGAGTAATTCATTGTGAATATGTTTGTGCGATTTGGATAAGAAGACAATACGCGCAAAAAGTGGAGACTTTTGCAGGCAGCTTGTGTGATTAAAGTTCTGTAAGTTTGTGTGATTTATAATTAATCGAGTCTGTATACCTTTGTGCATACAGTGGATTGTTGAGGATTAGTTCTACACTGTAGGGATATTTTGTTAATTCTGGTGTTTGGTTATCTGACTAATTGCTTTATTTATTCCCGCATAATAGAAATAATTAAACAGGTTTTTCAGAATTAAAATCTATAGACTTTTAGGGTTTAATTTTTAATTTGATTAAAATTGATTTTTGATAATATATCTGCCGAATAACAAACCTAGGGTTAATTCAGCTAATTCGCTTTCACATGCGCCCCGACCACTTTTTTCAATTGGTATCAAAGGAGGTTACCTTAAGTTGCTATGGTCATATCTTAACCTAGGTTTGCGTTGTTTTTGCTCGTTCTTTGTTTGATTATTATGGGTAAAGATCAAACATCTATCGCTCTTTTTTTGGATGGTTCCAATTATTCATACTGAAAAGTCAGATTGCGAATTTTACTAAAATTCAAAGTTGAACGTATATGGTTTGCAGTAGTGAATGGTTGGGAAGCACCCACCATAAGTACCATGATTGAGAATGTTCCTAAAATTGATATAAAACTTACTAAATCGTGGACTGCTGTGAATTAGAATTGACTAAGTAGAACTCTAAAGGGTTAAATTTAATCCAAAGTCATATGACGGATGATGAATTTAAAATGATTGCCACGTATGAGCCTTCAAAAGAGGCGTGAAAAATCTTAGAGGTGGTTTATGAAGGTATAAACACTGTCAAAAATTCTAAAATTCAACATTTAACCTTAGAATTTGAAACAATTCGAATGAAAAACAGTGAAACCATCACATAATTCCATAGTAGGTTCAAAGATATAGTTAATTCTTTTTACAATCTGAACGAAATAATTCCTGAACATAGAATTGTAAAGAAAATTCTACGATCTTTGCCAAACCGATTCATTCCCAAAATTACTATTATATAAGAGAGTAAAAATTTAAATAATTTGAAAATGAACGAACTCTTAAGATCTCTTCAAATTTTTGAAGCTAATTCTTTCTTAAAATCCTCATCACAAAACAAAGGCAACATTACTTTCAAAGATGAAAATTTTGATAAAGAAAAGATGGCCAAAATTGCTAAGAATTTCAAAAAAACTCCTTCGGTTGAGCAAAACTTTAAAAAAATCTTCTAAACTGAATGGAAACAAAAATACTGATTGGTCATCAAATCCGAGAAATTAAGGATTCCAAAAGAAGTCTACGAATAGTGGTACTAATGCGATGAATGCTTTAAATGTCATGGGAAATGTCATCAAGTTTGGGAATGTGCGACTAAATTTAACAAGCTTAGGAAAGTGAATAAGTCTAATATAGTGTGCCATGCATGCTACATTTAGTGACGATGAGGATGATTTGCAATCGCACGAGGAGAAAGAATATGTGGCTTTTGTTGCTAGTTATGTGCCACATGAGTTTTCAAATTCTCTGGAAGAAAAGACTATTGATTCTAACTTGTCCCACAAGTTAGATGATACTTTCGATGAAGAAGTTGAAGAAGAGCTTGATCTTTAAACAGCCTATAACCAGCTGTGTGAAGAATTGATTAAGGTTAAGAAGAGAGAACTACATCTTAATAAAAAGTTAATTTTTTTTTGTGAAAATATAGAGTAAATTCAAAAGTGCGAGGGTTTGATAGGCCAATTGAATAATGAGAAAAACACACTCTTCGTCAAAGTGTCTGAATTTGAACTCACAAGGTAGTTTATTCTTTATGAGAACGAGAAGTTAAAAGACAACCTTATCTCTTTAAGTGAAAACAATGATAGCCTTAAACTTAAAGTTACGCAACTTGAAAGAGAATTTGACAAGGCTAAATTTGTCAAGGTTGATCTTGAGAATAGGTCTGAAAAACTAACTCACATATTTACAGGTTCTGTTTGTTTCTTGAATGACAAAAGTGGGATAGGTTTTGATAAGTTTGCTTATAGCTTAAATTCCAAGGAAAAGGTTTCCAAAGAAAACCTGACTTTTGTCAAAGTAGGCACAAAAAAGAACTTCGTGAAAAGAAAACCCATTAAGAAAATCCAAGCCATTGGAATTCTTAAGCCGGTTTCTCAAACACAAGAGGAAGTTCAAGAAGTGATCCTGTTTGAATATTATAAGCAAACATTACCCCAAACTTTTTGGTGTGATTTCTGCAATCACAAGGATTACTTAAGAGGGTTTTGTTGGTGGGCGAGGAATTCGTTTATAAGGAATTCGCTAAAGTTTATCCCCACTAGATCTAAACCCAAACCAAAGACTAGATTTTTTTAGTTTTGAGGATAGGGTTAGAGTTCTAGTTTCTGAATCTACTAGGATTATTAATGAGCTTAAGGCTTTATGTGATCGAGTCATCAAGTCTATTAGGTTATATGTGTTTTGTCTCAGAATAAACAAGAGGGACAAGTCTATATTGTGGTTGGCTTGATTCCTTCGAGAAAATCATGTTTGCTTGTAAGTTGTTTTAGTCGTTCGAGATCATATCTGAAGAATTACAAGCAAGCCAAGCTACCAAAGCGATACATTGAAGAATTACATCATGATATATGGTGAGCATTGGCATTTAAATTTAATTTCCTAGGTGCTATTTTCAAAAAAATCCTGCCTTGCTTTTCAAACAGGTACAATGATTGTACTTGGACCAGTCCGATATTTAAATTCTCAAAGAATTGAATTATGGATTTCGGACCAATACAGGAACTGCTGTTGGACCAGTCCAGCTGTTCTGCTATTCTTAAGTTTTTCTCACACTGTAAACCGGTCCAGCTTTTGATAACTTGGACCGGTCCGATAAGGATTTATGGGTAATTTCTATTTATCGTAAAATTTCCTTTCTAAGGTTATTTTCCTAATCTAAAAAGGGTTTTGATTGAAGTTTTTTTTCCATAAATAAAATCCATTGTCTTATGGCAAAAACACACGTTTGACACACTTTTACACATGTTTTGAGAGAGATTTTTAAACCTTAGAGAGAGATTAAAATCTCAAAATATAAAACTACCTTAGGGCTTTTTATTCAAGCCAAAGCAAGTGTTCACTTTTTAAAGAACAAATCAAATCCTAAAGTGTATGCGATTCGCAAACGAAGTTAAAGAACGGTGTGAAACCATGGCGAGTGATTCATTGTGAACCTGTTCATACGATTTGGATATGAGGACTATACGTGCAAAAAGTGGAGACTTTTGCAGGCGGCTTGTGTGATTAAAGTTCTGTAAGCCTGTGTGATTTGTGATTGTTGACCTCAAAGTCAGTAATCTTGTTTTGATAATAACAATAACGTTAATCTTGTGTAATTTAACTAAGTTAATATTTTAAGTTATAGCCACAATAAATTGATCACACGTAGACTAAACTGAAAAGCCGGAACCAAGATTATCCACCTACGAAGATTTGCACTATCAATGTCTCACACCTCACACAACTACTATGATCAATGCACTATCAATGGCATTTCTATAAAGATCAATGACCCAAGGAAGAAAAGAAACGAATATACAACAAAGTCCTCGAAGACTCGTTATTTTATAGTTGAGTGAGTGCTTATGTTTCCTATGTAAAGATTCATGTTTGATTCTCAATACAGCTCATAAACTTTGTTTTTACACAAGTAGATTGATCAAACCAAAGTTTCTTCAAGATCTTCTCAAAACACCCCTTTTGGCAAAAATCAATTTTTGATTTAATTCATATTAAATTTTAAATAATTTTATTTGGAGCTCTAATGAAAATATGTCTTAGGAACCTATATTTTTCATTCCCCAAGCATTAAAATTGGTTTTAGAGCTTATTTGCAAAAGTGTAAAAATTATATTTTTGGCCTGCCAGTTAGTGCTTACCAGTCGACTGATGAGAAATGCTCAGTCAACTGATGGCCACTCAGTCGACTGATGAGCTTTGCTCAGTCGACTGATGGTCCAAAAATTAGCCGTTGGATTTATGATTTTTTACCATTTTTGGCACTAAACTTCTACCAACTCCCTCCAAACGGCCATATGTTGTCCTAGACTATATATACATTATCTAAGACATATTTAAACACTCTTGAATTATTCCTACACTATTCTCTTCATCTACATTCAATATTCAAATATTCAAGAACATTGCTTTTGATCAATCATCATTATTTTGAGCTAGAAATTGTTGATCAAATTTGATATCTCGTAGTGTGAGCTTAAATTGTAATATTCATACACTTTAGAGCTATTGTACATTGCTGTTAGTCACCAAATCATTTTCTTCAAGTATTAAGAGAGGTCTATCTCTTAAAATAGCAAGAAGTAGTTCTTGTGGTGAGTGTTATGTGTAAGCAATATTTGTAAAGTGAAATCACTTGTAAAGGTTTGATCTTCACCCGGAAGAAGATCGGTATTAGTGAAAATTCTCGAGAAATTAACCGAGCGCGGAAATAGGGGCTAACAAGCCAAACGTGTGGACAAAAAGTCTTCGACTTCTATCGGTTTAATCTTTCTATCTCTTACTCTATTATATATTGCTATATCTTCATTGTGATTGGAATTACCTTTGTATCTTGCTTGCTTGATTGATATAGACATTAAATATTTTTAAAATCCAATTAAGTTTTAAAAACCCTATTCACCGCCTTCTAGGGTATTTTCCAACCTATAATGATTAATCAAGTCTATAAACTTGTGTGCATATAGTTAATTGTTGAGGAGTTGTCCTGCACTGCAGGGATACCTAGTTAATTCTAATGTTTGGTTATCTGTTTAATTGCTTTATTTATTGGTACGTAATAGAAAAGATTAAATAGGTTTTTCAGAATTAAAATTTATAAACTTTTAGGGTTTACTTTTTAATTTGATTAAAATTGATTTTTGATAATGCATTCGCCGAATAACAAACCTAGGGTTAATTTAGTTAATTTGCTTCTGCACGCACCCCGACCGCTTTTTTCAGATTATGTTAATCTGACATGTCAAATAAGTCAAGTGGTAAGCTCAAGGATTAAGAAGTCATTAAAATAGAATTGTCAGTAATTTAATTTAAATGACGGTTATCTGTAATCTTAGTGTGGTAAGAATAATAACTATTTAATAATGGAGCTTGAAATATAATTTTGAAATTAGAACAGGAGTGCAATTATAATTCTTTAGTGGTGTGAATTATGATTTATGGAAGGAATCAATTTTCAATCGAATTAGGATTCCAATTTCTCATAGTAAGCCCAAACACTTATTCCTCCTTAAGGTCCCTATCGTAGCCATATATATATATATACACAGGCCTTGCTTCTTCTCAAAGTACTAGAATTCTCACGAATTTAGGATTTGTGCTGTAGAGAAAAGGTAAGAAAATCTTGGTGATACCGTAGCCACACTCAATATGAGATTGCACGGCGAAAAGAATATGATATAAGATCGTGAGGTTCTATCAAGCCCGTGTTCTTGATATGACTACACCACCTCCTGTTTATGCTGAAACAAGATCAAACCAGATAGATCTCGAAGGTAAAATCTAATTTCGAACTAGGGTTTTACATAAAAAAAATTGTCCAGTCTATATGCAATATTAAACGATCCTGAAATTAAGTTTCCATCAATTCACATATTTACAAATCATAAAAAAATCAATGGAGATAAGAGAACCTTACTCTCCATTGAAAGAGATGAGTTTTGTGAAAATGGCAGTTCAGAGAGAGAGAAGAGACTTTTTAGAGAGAGAGAAGAGAGCTGTGTGAAAATGGTGGTTTAGAGAGAGAAAGAGAGAGAGGAGCCATAACTTCTTGATTTTAGAAAACCACTGTTGCTTTTTTATTTATTTTAATAAAAAAGTAAATTTGTTTGGAAACAAATGTAGCTCTCGTTTTTAAAAAAGTGTTGGACGGATTTTTTTCCCGATGCGTACAATTAAAGTGATGCGTATAGGAAATGGTTTGTATATATATATATGCAACCAAGTCATCGACTGTTTTAAAAAAAAAATTGGATGTATTTGACCTGCTTGAAAGGCTATTTTGACTTTTGATTTGTAAGTTTAACTTCAAACATAAGGCCATTTTCTTTACATTAATTATATGTCAAAAGAATGAATTCTTTAGTTGAAATTTTGTTCTCAGTCATGGAACTTGTGTAATTTTTCAACGCTTTATCCGTAATACTAACTAGCAATTAAATATACCTCCGAATCATTTTAACGTTTATTTTGGATGCACTACATGCTTTAAAATCTTATTTACAAGAGACAAATATATATATTATTAAGTTTAATTAGATAAACACGTGTATAAGCATTTTACTAATATATATACACATATAGATATACACTAACTCTTTCTCTATACATATACATATACATATACATATACATATTGAGTTAGTTGGTTAGTCTATTGGTAAAGGCAACTAGATTCCCGAGATCTTGGATTCGAGTCTCAGCCGCTGTGGGAATAATTTTTTAGTTATTTTTAGCAACAGATAGAGACTTAGATAGTGTATCTTTTTGTTCTTATATCCTTTTCGTCCCACCACTCCACCTTCAAAAAAAAAAAAAAAAAAAAAAATTTGATTCGGCTCTGTTTGTACGCTAGATAATTAATTTATGCTAATATCAATAATTATAAAATCATAGCTAATACCATATATTTTGTAAAATGGATAAGGGGGCTTTGCCTTTTTGGAACCGCAACAATATTTTGAATTTGGAATATCATAAAGATAATAGTAAAAATAAATAAATAAATAAATAAATAAGGTACAATATGTTAAGTTATATATGGAATTAATTGTCATACATAAGCACACGTAAATGGAGATTTCAAAATATAGTTATTAAGGATCCGTTTGATAATAACATAAAAAAGGAAAATAGTTCCCAAACCCTATAAAATCATGGTTTCGTAGTCAAATGTATAAAAAAAAGACTTATATGTAGCATTTCCCTTTACACAACTCTTTTGTCCATTTTTTCATAAAACGTACTGGCGACTCTAAATGAACCCTGTTGCAACTAGAATCGGATACAGGGATACATGATGTGAATTATCACCATATAAAAGTGAATGAATCAATGAAATTTGTTCTAAATGATTCAGACCCCCAAATTAGAGGTTAGGACCAGGGGGTCGCATTTGCGGATTCTAACAACTACCTGAGCATTTTCGGCTATGAAGATCATCAATTAAGAGTGCACTACATAATCCAAATGGAGATGAATTTATGAATGATTATTTGGTGACGTACATTGAAGAAACCATTTTCAAGTAGATTAAGAATGAAGAATTTTTGCAATATTTTCAAAAAATGAAATCTTGTATTGTAATATGTAATTGTAATTGTAATTAACATTTTTGTTGGACTATATGAAAGACTTCTTTCTAGTATTGTATTTGTGTTAAAATATCTGCCTTATTATTAATTTAGTTTTTTTTTCATCTTGTTTTAACTCATTAGAAAAATTATGTATTATAATGCAAAATTTAAAACCCCCCTCTGTTCGAATCCTGACTTCAACACTGCTTGCATCGCACACTAATAATATATATCTATTAATTTATATATATGATTAAAATAAATTGTACGACATTGGCGCATCACGAAGGTTGTAAAGTTTTAATTACTAGCCCATGTAATTAGAGTCGCAAACAGGTGGAATCACACCAAATAGCTGTTCAAGCTAGCTTCATACATACGTAAACATTTTGAGTTTATAAATTTGTCTAAATACAGCTTGTAGCTCTCAAGATGAGCATTACAAGCTCTTAATCGAGGCAAGCTCATTAACATGTCAAGTTTCAAAACATATCCTAGGCTTAGCCTTTTTCTTTTCTTTTTTTGAAAAGGGAAGGTTTAAGTCTCTTTCCGTTACTACAAAATCCCTCCGCTTCAAATGAGATTTGAACTCAGAATAAACTTCTAGTTAGATGTTCACAAGTTGAGCTCGAGTTTCTTGGTTCTTTTTACAGTCGTATATACCCATAATGCGAGTGCTGTGTGGTTATATAATTTGTTTATACATTTTGGACTATAATAAGTACATATTAATAACGGGTGGGTTGGTCCTGGGAGTTGGCCATACATTAATAACAGACATATATATGCTAGATTATTAATTTGTACTAAAGGGATATTTGATCTATAACATTGATTTTTATAATGCAATCAATCATTATGTATTAGTTAAAATATTAGTACATATTATAACTATCTTATTCAAAATTGATTCTAGTCAAAGAGTGGTCAAAATGTTAATCTTTTATGTATGTAAATAATATGTCCGTAAGATATAACTCATACCCTCACACCTGACGAACACAAGAGTGATTATGTGAAAATAAAAGAACTAATATTGAAAATGAAAACAATATATACAAGTGAAACCCAAGTAATTAAGAATTCAATATTCTTTTTCGAGACATGTGGGTCTCACAGGTAAAGCTCTGTTTGTATTTCCAAATTTCTAACATTTGTTTATGTCATATTCATTAATAGTTGAGGTGTTGGTTATTCAATCTTTAGCAAATTAATAAATGGCCTAACATTTTAACCACTTGTATATTCAGAACCACATGATTTGTGTAATTAGTGAACAGTTCATATTTTTATTTTTGGCCCAAATGACTGAATAATTTTAAATAATAATAATAATAATAATAATAATAATAATAATAATTATTATTATTATTATTATTATTATTATTATTATTATTATTATTATTATTATTATTATTATTATTTTAAATGACATGTTTGTCCTTGTTGGTTGTTAGGGTTGCCTCCGATTATAGTTATGTGTGTATCCTTTATCCTAGATTTAAGCAAATCACTATCATTTAATGTTGTAACCACTTTTACAGTGCATATTCACTCATTCAACAATTTATATCGTCATCCATATCAATTGGTTGCAAACATCTGTATTACCGCCAATTTAGTAATAGTCATATTGTGTAATTAGGATGTAGACGAAGTCATATTATTGTACAATTAGATAAGTTAGTCATATTACAATACACAATAATATGACTAGTACTCAAAATAAAGGTCATTTTACCATATAACATTTAAAAAGCTTGTATAAAATAATTATCATATTTCAGTATACTTCTGAGATGTATATGAACTGTGTATCAACAATGATGTTTTAATATAAACAACAAGCCATTCAACTCACTGCAACGAAAATATATGAAATGTCTTGATTGATATATATTATGATATCAGATAAACTAAAAATTATGTATGAGATTTTAACTCTGTGTTAAATATAATATCTAACTTGATTTTATATGCAGGGTATCATGAGATATGTAAGGTTTAAGTGATTTTCATGTCATCACTACAAGAAACTTGATCATTTAAATCTCTTAAAAGGTAACTTAAATGATCATTTAAGTCACTTTTAGGTTTATCCTTGAGTGACCTAATAGGCAGTGTCATAAAAAGTTCGTTAAAGTGACTTAAAAAAGTTGCGATATAACACCAACTTAAAAGTGACTTAACACTAATAAAAAATATAATTTTTGCACATGCTCATAATACCTGGCAACCAGATAATTTCATGAATTAATCCTTTCAACAAAGCAATCCATTTCTTTAGCTAGAGTTTTACTATTCAAATATCCTAATCAATACAACTCAATTCAAATAATGTTCAAAACAACTCAATAATCCATTAATGGCCGGTGTATTTGACGTGTCGAATTAGAGAGTAGGATAGGATTATTTAATCCTATCCGGGCATGATAAAATAATCCCACCTCTTAGGTGAGATTAGTTAATCCCCCTTTCGGTGAGATTAGAAGCTTTAGTGGCCTGGATATACAATCCCGATGAACACCAAACATGGGATAGGATAAAGTTATCCTATCCTATTCTCTTATCATGCACGTCAAACGTAGCCTAAAATAATTACAAATAAATCAACACAATGGGAAAAAAAGCCTCGAAGGATGATTACAATGATCTCTCCCCAATGTAACAATGTAGCTTTGATTATCCCTTTGTAACAATATAGCTTTCTCATCATCTTAGATTTTCAATAGCCTTAATACCCTTCTTCTTAACTTTACCAGTCAACACCATCTCGATCCCATTTGAAACTAACTTTCTACATAAATTTATACAAGAGAAAATCAATCAAGGGTTCATTTGATTCGCTCACATAATGAATGAAGTATGGCCAAAACAATAAATATTAAAAAAATTACCCTTGTTTTCATATGTTGAGAAAGATTGGACATCGTTTTCATAGTTCGGTCACGATAAGAACCCAATGAGACCTACATTATAACAAGATTTAACATGATCATGGTAGAGGTTATAATACAAGGCAAATGCAGCTCATGATTACCATAATTAGCACCTAGAATATAGAAAAAAAAATACAAATATAATTTTTTTAAAACAGAATTAATGTCAAACCTGATGTGTTCCATTTGTAACTTTGATCTCTTACACATAAAGGATAAACAGGGTGTTTATTTCTAGATTCAATAAGATTAGAAAGAAAAAAAGCATTGACAAAAATAAAGCAAACTATTCAAATAAACATGACAAAATAGAATGTTTAATTGTCTTCTATAACAAAAGTAGGCCTTAGCTTTTAATTTTAGATAAGTGGGACATGGAAATTTTCTCCTTAGCACAAAAATATGCATTAGTATATTCTTTTCATAACCAAATCCAGAGGACTACAAAAGGGAAAACTATATATAGGGGAAGTAGCTTAGAATAGAACAAAGAAAGGGAAAATTTATAGAAAAAATACTACAAATGTGTTTACCCATTCATAAATATATGTTTTTTGAAAAAAATATGAAATAATACTTGAAATAATGTGTCAACCCGTGATGAACTGCTGTGTAAGTCCCACACCAACTTATCCATGAATTTTCGTGTCTTATCAAATCTGCATCCTTGGTTGCTCTGAATTTATAAGAGAATGATTAAATAATATTAAAGCAACACTTTCCCGAAATCTAAATAATTATATAGGCCATGCTAACGTGTGCTCTGAGAGTACATGTTAAGAGCGTATTTAGGAAATAACATGCCTTACGATGCATTAAAGAGGTACACAATTCTCATACAAGAGCAAAAAATTCTATAATTTAACTTTGTTAAAGGCTGTAAATAATATATTGGGAATGTAGATAATTAAGAGATCCCAATTAGTAGGATTGTTTGCTTATGTAAGTAGGACTTTTTTGTGTATATATATGTGTAATCATTCTTCTAGTAATACAAGCAATATAATTTTTCTCTCATCTTAGATTACATGGTATTAAAGGAATTAGGGTCTTCTTCCTTGGTCAGCTAGTTCACGACAGTTTGATTTTGCACGGCAGTTTACTAGGCAGTGGCAGTTTTTTACTTGTTAGGGTTTTCAATTTCATTTATTGATGAGAAGTCTAACGTATTCGTTTAACCTCATATCCGGCCTAAGGAGGAGCACCATCAATTGTTTAGGACTCGCCCAAATTCAGGCATCAAAAATCCCAGCATGTGTCCCTTACATGCCATCGTGTGAAGGCGCGTCCCACATCCGTTCAACTTTCGGCCACTACCGTTGGCTTCGTCTCAGCGTCCACAGCACGTATAAGTGCTTGGTTTGGTTCCGTTTGACTCTTTTTGGTGCATATCTGAGTTTGGTTTGGTTTAGCCTTCTTTGTACGCTCTATGCACCCTCCAGGTCTATCGTACGCTTGGTTCCAGATCTAAAACTACTCTAAAACATTTTTTAGTGGTGATTTATTCGTGTTTTTGTGCTCTCTAGTTGTTGGTTTGTCCGTTCCTTCCTTTATTCGTGCTTTGTGGATTGTGGTTGAATCATTATTTCGCTATCTACTATAATTTTATTTGTTCTTATGTGCTATACAAATAAAATTATTTGAATCACGACTGATAAAAAGGCAACAATTGTTTCGGATGTCATTTCGGTGATGTCAAAAATCACTGATTACAAGCTTAATGGCTCTAATTACCTGGATTAGAGTAAAACAGTTCGAATTTATTTGTGAAGTATCGACAAAGATGATCATATGACTGATGATCCACCCTCAGATGACTCTAGGAATACATTGTTAAGGGAGGATGCTCGATTATTCCTGTAAATCTAAAATTCCATTGAAAGTGACATTATTAGTTTGATTAATCACTGTGAATTGGTTAAAGGATTACTAGATTATCTGGATTTTTTATATGTTGGGAAAGGGAATATTAATCGCATTTATGATGTGTGCAAAGCTTTTTACTGTGCAGAAAAACAGGACAGGCCCATCATGCGTTACATTATGGATTTTAAGAAAACTTTTGAAAAACTTAATATGCTGTTGTCGTATAGCTAGTCCTAATGTAAAAGTTCAGCAAAAACAGAGGGAGCATATGGCTATCATAAGTTTTCTAGCTTGGCTTCCATATGAATTTGAAACTGCAAAGAACTAGATTGTTTCTAGTCCTGAGATCTCCTCTTTAGATGACGTATATACTAGAGTTTTTTGCACAGAAAGAAATCCACCAGTTCAGACTCCATCTGTTTCGTTCAATAGTGCTCTAGTTAGCAAAAATACTGAGAATGAACTCGAGTGATCACAATATCAGGGAGGCAACCAAGGAAGGGGGTCGAACATTAACAATTTTGATACTCATGCACATGATTCCGGAGGTAGTGTGACTCGAGGATAGGGATCTAGTGGGATTGTATGTAAGCCGGATTGTAAGAAGCTTCAGTCCAAGATTCAAAGAGCTCATTCAGCCCATATTGTATCTGTTAATGATACGACTGGAAAATCAATTATGATCCTTGCTGACGAGTTTGCCAAATTATCTAAATTTTAAGAATCTCTAAAGTCCTCATCCACTTCAGTAACCTCCGTCACTGCTATTGCCGATTTAGGTAAACCAGATACGTGCCTTGTTTCCTCATCATCCAAATGGGTTATTGATTCTGGTGCCACAGATCATATGACATGTAATAATAGCCTATTTTCTACTTTCCAGTCACATACATCCCCTTCTAGTGTTACTTTACCAGACGGATCAGCATTTTTTTTTATGGGGTTTAGAACAATCACACTAACACTTTTGCTTCCCTGATCATTTGTCCTATTGTGAGAATCCATAAATGCAACCCCCGTGTCTCCACCTCTAGTTTGGGAGTCTGAAACATCGAAAGGAATTTCGTTGTTCCATTTGCTTTTATGTGTTGATAATTTATATGGGGTGTCCCTCTATCCTATTTCTAGATGCAATAGGGTTCGTTCAGAGTCGCCAGTATGTTTTACTAGAAAACGAACAAAATAGTTGTGTAAGAGAAAATACTATAGATAAGCCTCTCTTTACATGTTTGTCTATGAATCTATAAGATTCAAAAACTATATTATATTTTGGGAAGGTATTAAGCACGCATTCCGCCCTTTCGGTCTCTAATGGTCTTATATGTTTATTCAATGTTGAAAAACTTGGATGCTTTCACTGATATTATATTACTTTCTGAGAATAATTCATGGAAACCTGATTTTGGGAAAAACGAGAAAAGGGATGAAAACCTTATATTCCGTGATCCGATGTTTAAGTTTTGTCAAAATCTAATTACTATTTAAAAAAGTTTATCTTATTTTTTTCAAAATAAGAGTGATTCGTTATTGTTTTCTCATATAACAATATCAATTATCTTGTTAGGTTAATTTAGAAAAGATCGGATCTTATCATAATTGATTTGATATTGAATTGAACTCTTGAAGATGGTGTATTAGATACATTACGGTCTATATGGAATACATAATATATCTGAATTTATTTCACAAGTAAGCTTTATCAGTCCGGGTTTTGAAAACTTGGTTTTAGCCAGATGATAAATGGTCTTACTTCTTCTGATTTTATAAAAGATTTTATCAAGTTATTTTGTTTGAAAACGATAGAATATCAGTAACTTGACAATAAGTTTATCTAGCTAGAAAGTGGACAAAACAACTGATTTAAAAAGTCTACAAATAATAAATTTCATTTAAATTAAAACAAGGAAGGTGGAAGTAAATGCTTTCGGTTTATGCTGGCCCAAGCAAGCCAACTCCATACACTCACTTATAGTACTTCTAAGAAATTAAGAAAATATGTATATATAATAAACTTAATTAAGTATTAAACAAATCTATAATTACTAAATAAAGGATAGTAAAACTAGTATGCAGATATATTATTTGATTACTATAAGAGATTTTAGTTACATTGCCGATGATATATATAAGAATAAAAGAGAGAAAATATAATACGGCAGAGAAGACCTCCAGCGGATATCAGCTTTCCTCTTTGAAATATTTCTAGTAGTCAGATTTTAGAAGGTGGTACTCCGGGTGCAAAAATTAGATCCGAGACTCTTACAGAAATAAATGTTATCAAAGGTGCTTCCAAAGAAGGCTTAAAGATTAGAAATGTAAGAAAGAAATCAGGATTTTTGGTGTCAAAACCTTGTCTTTTGTGGTGGGGAATCGTTGCCTAGAACCCATGGGAGTGTTGGCCTACTTATAGTACTCTGGAGTGATTGTCGTGCGACATACTACAACAGTGGGACGATTGTCGCGTGACATATACATATGTCGTGCGACAAACAACTGAAGTGATCGTTCCGACAGACTGATTTGTTAGAAAGTGATTGGTCGGTGTTTGAGGGGATTGTCACGCAACATGACAAGGTTTGTCATGCGAAAATTTATATTTGCGTTGAGTTTGTCATGCGACAAACCCATCTTGTAGGGTGCTCTAGTTTGTGGATGAGTTCTGGACTCGATGTGAATTTTATGGGCTTTTCTAATATGGAAAATAGACCTTTAATTAAAGTTAAGCAAGTAATAAATTCAATTAAAATAATAAACAAGTATACATATAATAAACCTAATTAAAAGAATGGTCCTATGATAGGAAGTAGATGCTTTCAGTTTATGTTGGCCCAAGCAAACCAACTCCCTACTCACTTATAATGCTTTCGAGAAAATAAACAAGTACGTATATATAATAAACTTAATTAAACAAGTCTACAGATAATAAACTTAATGAAACTTAAACAAAGATATATATACTAAAACTAAAACAAGTATATATGCATATAAACTTAACTTAAAGTAAGACAAGTATGCATGTAATAAACTTAATTAAAATAAGATAAGCATGCATATAATAAACTTTAAATAAAAGAAAGGGTCAAATGATTACCTTTTCGACGATAATATAAATACGAGATAATCGGATAGACCTCCGGCGTTGACAAAGGCTGACAATTCGAGTGCAAACTTTATACTGAAAAGATTCCTATTTTCTAAGAATCTAATAAAATTAAATAGAGCATAATTCTTAATATCTCTAATAAAAGAGTAGGAGAATCTTATACTAAATGAAAATTATTGGTTCAATGGCTAAAAAAGCTCTTACATGATCCTTCTCATTTGGCTCTTCTTAAAACACAAGCTTTAGGCCCTTATTTATAAGGAAACCCAAGGCCTCACTTTAGGCTCCCATCCAATGTGGGATTAAAAGTGGGTAAAAATAAGAAAAAAACAAAATAATCCAAAAAGATGCCAAACTACCAAAATCAAAATTTGAGCTTAAAAATGGAGAATAGCTTAGTAATAATATAAGGGTTCTTGCAGGGGTCACAAATTGGGTGTCTACTCCTATATTTACCTCAATTGTCTTTTAATCTAATCTCTGTAAGCCAACTTATTAGTACCCTTAACTGTTGCATCTCATTCTTTCTCGATTATTGCTTATTTCAGGATCTTATCACGAAGAAGATTATTGATAAGGGACATGAATCGGGAGGCCTCTACATCCTTCATACACAGATACCCAAATCCATTGCATACTCCGGTGTCATATCTACATTCCAGGCTCATTGTAGGCTAGGCCACCATTCTCTTCTTCTGCTCAAGGAGTTGTGTCCACAGTTTAGCAAGGTGTCTTCGTTAAATTGTGAGTCATGTCAATTTGCCAAATATCACCGTATTAGTCTTAGTCCGAGAGTCAATAAGAGGGCAAGTGATCCATTTGAATTAGTTCATTATGATGTTTGGGGTCCATGTCTTGTTTTGTCTAAAACTGGGCTTAAGTATTTTGTTACTTTTGTCGATGATTATACTCATACAACTTGGTTATATTTAATGAAAAGTCGGTTTGAATTGTTTTCTTATTTTTGTGCATTTTGTTCCTAAATTAAAACTCAGTTCGCTATTCCTGTCCATACATTATGCAATGATAATGCCAAAGAATATTTATCTTCATCTTTTCAGACTTACATGATTCAGAATGGTATCCTTCATCAAACTTCTTGTGTTGATACTTCATCTCAAAATGGAGAGGCAGAACAAAAGAACATACATCTTCTTGAAACTACAAGAGCCTTATTATTTCAAATGAATGTTCCTAAACCATTATGGGCTGATGCAGTTTCCACAACATGCTTTCTCATTAATCGAATGCCTTCTTCCATTCTTCATGGTGAAACCCCTTATAGTATTCTCTGTCCTAATAAATCATTGTTTCTTATTGAACTCATAATATTTAGTAGTACGTGCCTTGTTCGGGATGTTCGTCCATAGTTTACTAAGTTAGACCTCAAGTCTTTGAAGTGTGTTTTTCTTGGGTATTCTCATCTTCAAAAAGGATATCGATGTTATTGTCCTAGTCTTTGTCTCAGCTGATGTTACCTTCATGGAAGAAATACCGTATTATTCTGATACTTTTTCTCATGTTGCTAAATTAACATATGTCAGATTATTTATATCTTTGGCAGCTACTCATCATTGGCCTTTGTATCAGTTAGACATAAGGAATGCTTTTTTTCATGGTGATCTTCAGGAAGAGGTATATTTAGAGCAACATCCTGGGTTTGTTTCTCAGGGGGAGTATGGGAAAGTTTTCCATCTTCGTAAATCTTTATATGGCTTAAAATAGAGTCCTCATGCTTGGTTTGGAAAATTTAGTCAGGCTATTGAGACGTTTGGCATGACGAAAAGTAAGTCTAACCACTCAGTGTTTTACAAACAATCAGAAGCAATCATCATTCTGTTAGTTGTGTACGTAGATGACATTGTTATTACTGGGAGTGATATTGTGGGAATCTTATTTCTTAAGTCCTTTCTTCATACTTAGTTTCATATAAAGGACTTAGGGACTCTAAAGTACTTTTTAGGTGTCGAAGTCACAAGGAGTGAAAAGGGTATCTTTATATCTTAGAGGAAATATGTTATTGACTTATTAGTTGAAACAGGGAAGTTAGGGGCAAAGCTGTATAGTACTCCGATGATTCCTAATGTACAGTTGACAAAAGATGGTAAACCATTCGAGGATCCTGATAAATATATAAGATTGGTGGGAAAGTTGAACTATCTTACAGTAACTTGCCCGAATATTGTGATTCTGTTAGTGTGGTGAGCCAGTTTATGTCGTCCCTAATAGTTCATCATTGGACAGTGTCAGAACAATTTTTTTGTAACTTGAAAGGAGCATTTGGATGTGGTATCTTGCACGCCGATCATGAACACACTCGTATTGAATGTTTTTTAGATGCTGATTGGGCAGGTTCCAAGGTGGATAAAAGATCTGTTGACCGTGAAGGTCTTAATCTTATTTTGATAATAACAATAAATCAATCATGTGTAATTTAACAAGTTCTTGATATAAGATTATAGATTTCTTATTTGGAAAAATCAAGAATAGCATGATTGCTCAAAGGAAGTTTGACAAGGATCATTCAATCAACATCCGATCAAGTCAACGAAGCATTCGACTAAAACCGATCTATCCGAATCAAGATCATTCTTCTACAAGCGTTGGACAAGACAAGAAGATCAATCTCGTCACTCACAAGCTAGTAATGCAAATCCATGAAGCACAAAGATCAAGAATCATATGCAAAAGCTTCAAGTAAAGAATCAATTTGAAGAAACAATCGAAGCATTCGAAGACTCACCTATTCAGTAATTGAGTGTTTGCTTAGGATTTATGTAAAGTTTCTTAATTGATTGATAATATAGCTCAAACATAAACTTGCATCATTGTTAGATTGATCATAACCAAGTTTGAATCAAAATCATTTCAAAACATCATTCTTATAAAAACCGGTTTTGAAATAAATTCACTATAAATTCATATGAATGAATTTTGATACAAAAACATATTTAGGAGTATTAGAAACTTATTTGTAACCTATCCCAAGCATCAAAATTGATTTTGGAACTTAATTGCAAAAATGTTTATTTTTTCCCTTTCTAGATTCGCTCCGTTTTTGCGCAGTTTTGATCTAACGGTTTGAAGGAGGCCTTCCCGGACTCCGATCATTATGAAATTTTGACAGAAGTTAGATAACACATTATAGTACTTACATACAAAATTTCATCAAATTCCAACGGCTGGATTATGAGATATGATCAAAACAAATCGGAAAAATTTGTTGTCTGCAGAAATCTATCAAAACAGACCAGCAGAGGGCATCAGTCGACTGATGGCTTTGCTCAGTCGACTGATGGTCACTCAGTCGACTAAGGAGCATTGCTCAGTCGACTGATGACCTGAATATAGCCGTTGGGAGTTGTTCTTTTTGCATTTTTTAGTCTAAATCTTCACCCAAACCCTTCAAACGGCTATATCACTTTTGGGACTATAAATATGACTTCCAAGACTCATTTTAAACACCTTGAATCACTCTTATACTCTCTACTTCATCTATCTTCATTATTCAAAGATTCAAGAAATTATTTTTGATCAATCATTCTTATTGAGCTATAAACTTGATCAAACAAGTAACTCTAGTGTGAGCTTCAATTGTATTCTTTAAACACTTGAGAGTTGTTGTTAATTGGTGTGAATCACCAATCATTTGTATTCAAATTGTGAGAGGTAAATCTCATAGGAAAAACAAGAAGGTAAATTATTGTCTAGATATTGTGAGAGGTAAATCTCACAAGGTTAGCAAGAGAGAGTCTTGTGTGAATATTGTGGTCAAACAATATTTGTAAAGAGTGTAGTGAGACAACAACACTTGTAGTGGTTTTATCTTCACCCGAAAGAAGATTGGAATTAGTGGAAATTCTCGGGGAACTAACCGAGCGCGGATTATGGTTTGGTAAACCAAAACCGTGTGGACAAAACGTCTTGGACTTCAAATCGGTTCAATCTTTCTAACTCAATCTCATTATTTACTTGCTACATTATTGTTTGCTTGAGATTGTTTATTTGCTTGTTTGCTTATTTGATTGCATTCCTTCATAATTTGTTTAGCAAATTTGTTTTACTTAAACTATTTTCGAAAAGTTTTTAAAATTCCGCATTAAACTTTTTAAACCCTATTCACCCCCCCCCCTCTAGGGTTGAAATCCGACCAACAATATCCACATTAGGCTATTGTGTCTTTGTTGGAGGAAATTTGGTTTAATAGAAAAGTAAGAAGGAAAGTGTTGTGTCACAATCTAGTGTAAAATCAGAATATAGAGCTATTGCTCAATCCATGTGTCAAACAATGTAGATATGTCTGCTCCTAACTGAAGTAGGGATTAAGACTTCAGTACCAGCAAAATTGTGATATGATAACCAAGCTGCCATACATATTGCGTATAATCCCATGTTCCATAAATGAACGAAACATATTGAAATTGATTGCCATTTTGTTCCCGAGAAGATGCAGCAAGGATTAATTTTCATAGGGTATGTGAACATTGGAGAGCAATTAGGTGACCTTTTTCATAAAAGCCTTAAACGTGATTTGGGTTAATTATCTTTGTAACAAGCTGAGCATTATCAATATCTATGCTTCAGCTTCAGGGAGAGTGTTAAAGGCTGTAAATAATATATTAGGAATGTAGATAATTAAGAGATCCTAATTAATAGGATTGTTTCCTTATGTAAGAAAGACTTTTTTGTGCATATATATGTGTAATCATTCTTCTAGTAATACAAGCAATATAATTTTTCTCTTATCTTAAATTACAAACTTGTACCCTTCATTGGAGCAAATCTTTAACATTTACATTAAAGGAATATGTTAACGTCTTTCCTTCATTAGTATAAGAAAAGCTATCAAAATTGTGGGATTTGGGGCAGTTGTTTAAATTCAACCACACTGTTAAGCAACAATACTAACCAATATAGCCAAATTAACATAAAATTTCCTTTGGGGCAGCAATTAGAATAATCTTCGGTCTCTTTATAGCTTTATATAGATTACCAAGAGCATTTGTACAGATCATTTTATTGTAACCAACAACCTGAATTAATAACATAGTAAGTGCATTGGGATGAACACAATTAACCAAACAAGAGCTAATTAAAATCACAAAAGAAGACTCGATTTCTTCTTTCTTTTACGATTCCGACAGGCGAAAATACTTTCTTCTTGAGTTAAGCCTTCTTAATTAACTAGTTTTGACTCCTGATTTTAAGTCCTTGGATGATCTTGCGAGTTTACTTACTTCAATAAGAAGTATTCTTTGGAATGATTACTGAAGCTGGCTTTCAAACCTCATTTATTTAAGAATCCTAGTAGGAAGATTTTGGCTAAAATGTCAATCATTGTAAAAACACTTCAATTAGCATATATATATATATATATATATTCACGGGGAAAAAAAGAGTCGAAAAGTTGAGCATTGACTTTTAATTTTTTTAATTTGGACAGAGAGAGCTAGTTTGTCACAAGATTAGCTCACTTGCATGCAAAATTTGTAGAAGGATTCATGTGTATATTCTTCATCACGCACAGAAAAAATAGTATAATACAAAAAGGAAAAGAAGGTTATAGTAAAAATATAAATTTGAAACTAAAGATTAATTATTATACATGACCGTAGGGGAACTTTGACTTAAAAATGAATGTATATGTGAAATAAGAATAGAAGAATTAAAGGAATAGAGTTTTAGTCTCAGTTATACCTGATTCTACTCAAATTTCTAGTACCTCCATTTTCAAAAGAAGGTATCTACTTTAATTTTTCAGATTTAGAGAGAGAGAGATAGGACCATTTAATTAAGTCCATGAGTTTAGCAACTTTTTTGCTCTTAGCTTTTCCATTGTAATTGTAACCATATTGTCATCAATGAAGTAATTTTAATTTCCTATAAATGTATTATCATAAAATTGTTATTGTTGGTTAATTTCTGCTGCATTAATTACAAACTTTTTAGTTGTTCTAAATTTCATAATACTACATTAGTCGGCAATTGCAACAGTCCAAAATGTAATTCTCAAAATAAAAAAAAAAAAAGTCCAAAATATGTTTCGTTAGGAACTAGCTTTTAGTCATACGTTCATTTCTAGCCTCGTTCACTATTAAGTCCATATAAGATTGTAAGGTAGTTTTAAATAATTCATTTAAACCAAAAATCTAAAACTAAAAAACCTCAATTCAAAACTACAACAATTCAAAACAAAAAATAGCAATTGGAATTTACTTTTTCGGAAGATGCGATGAGAATCTAAACAAAAGTAATACTATTCAGGCTAGTGATCAACCTCAAATCAAAACTAAAATCAAGGATGTAAGCAAATTTGGAAAGGCATTTAAGAAGAAAAACAACAACAATTCGAAACAATCAATATATCAACAAATTTATATACATAAAGAGCGAGAATGTGACTAAGATCAATAATAAGACTTACGGAAATAGAGATGTCGATTTGAACAATTTAGGGCAGAATCCGTACACCGATCATACTGTGATAGAGATGCCCTTCACCTTCCATTGTTTTGAACAATTTAGAGAGAGATATTAGGTTTGCGAGACCATCTCCAATAGCCTTTTTAAAAATGATTCTACAAAAATAATTTTGTTAATCTATGTCATACTTTGAAGAGCCAAAATAATATTTTCAATGAGCTCTAAGAGCCTTTTTAAATATTTTATTATTTTAATAATAAAATATTAAAAAGTATATTTAAAGATCCATCTTAAATAATGTCATTTTAAATTAGTACAAAGTCCCATTAATAAAATATTTAAAAGTATATTTAAAGAGTTCTTTCATCACTCTTCATATTTAAAGAGTGAGAAGGACTTTTCAAATTAGAGATTTCATTTTGTTACTTTTGTTGAAGTGAATTTTGCTGACACGGCTCTTTAATAAATTTGCAATTTAGTCCTTTGAAGAATTTATTGGAGATACTCTAAGAAATTTGGGAGAAATATTGTGTCTTGATTGATGAGCTGGTTTCTAATTTTATTATTTTGAATTTCATTAATTCTCGTAGTGAAGGGGTGTGACTAAAATAATTTAAGTCATAAAATTAATAAGTAACCTAACGTACAAATTAAAAGTGATTTAAATAATATAATTTCTTGTAGCCGTTGTGATTACTCATTTGCAACAGGATTAGTAGTCATAGTATATCCAAGGTTTGAAATTTGAAACACTACAAGAAACTTGATCATTTAAGTCTTTTAAAAGGTGACTTAAATGATCATTTAAGTCACTTTCAAGTTTGTTCTAGAGTGACTTAATAGGAGGTGTCATAAAAAATTCGTAAAGGTTACTTAAAAAAGTCATATGTTAGTGACATAACACTGCCTTAAAAGTGACTTAAAACTAATAAATAATATAATTTCTGCACTTGCTTATGATATACCTAGCTACCACACAATTTCATCAATCAATCTAATTAACAAAACAATGCATTTTTTAGCTAGAGTTTTAGCATTTAAAGATCCAAATCAATACAACTTGGTATTCTAGCCTTCCTTCGCCATCCAGGGCATATCCAATCAAATAATCTTTACAAAGAGAAAATATTCTACCATTCTAATATTCAAAACAACTTAATACTATGAAAAAAATCCCAAATAAATCAACATAATGAATTAGTCCACTTCTAAGTCCATAAAACTCCCATCGCCATTGCTTGGATAGAAAAATGCCAGTTAAAGAAAACAATAGAAAAGTGAAGCGCACGACTGTAATTAATCCTTGAGTGAAGTATCAATGCCACTTGTGAGTTCCGCAATAATGATCTCCCTCGGATGAAAAAAAAATGAACTTTAGAAAATTAAGGGGCGCTAAGACCCATTAGCTGTACATCAAATAATCTAAAAACAATCATGTGAGGCCGAGTACTAAGACCCTGATGCAATGAGTTCAAAGTGCAACGTTGTAGGTCGGAAAATACCTTAGAGGGGGGTGAATAGGGTTTTTAAAACTTATTCGGATTTTTAAAATCGTTTTAAAAAATATTTAATCTTTATTACAATCAAGCAATCAAGATACAAAGTTAATTCCAATCACAAAGAAGATATAGCACAATATAATAGAGTAAGAGATATAATGATTAAACCGATAGAAGTCGAAGACTTTTTATCCACACGGTTCGGCTTGTTACCCCCTACTTCTGCGCTCGGTTAGTTCTCCGAGAATTTTCACTATAACCGATCTTCTTCTGGGTGAAGATCAAACCACAACAAGTATTCAAACTCTTACAAATGTTGCTACCTCACAACACTTAACACAAGAACAACTTCTTGCTTTTCTAAGAGATAAACCTCTCTTGAATTTAGAAGAATAAGTTTTTGGTGATACACACCAAAGTACAATAACACTTAAGTGCATGAAGAATACAAATTAAGCTCACACTAGAGGTTATCAAGTTTGATCAATAATGATAGCTCAAGAAATGATGATTTGATTAAGTGAAGATTTTGATTATTCAAGTAAGAACTCTCAAGAATGATTCTTGGCAATAAATGATATTTAAAGCTTGTAAGAGTGCCCAAAAAGTGTTTTAGAAGTCATATATATAATTTGGGAAACAATATGGCCATTTGGGGTGGTTGAAGCACAAAACTAGTCTAGCAAGAAATCTCCAACGGCTATATTTCCTTGATGAAGTAGTCGACTCCCTGAATAGTAATATAGTCGACTACATTGCTCTAGAGTAGGGAGGTTTTGTGCAAATTTTTAAATTTTGTGTTTTGACTCCAAAATTGATTCTAATGCTTGGGGAATATCAAAAATAAGTTTCTAAGACTTCTAATATAGTTTTTGTATCAAAAATCATTCATATGAATTTATAGTGAATGTTTCAAGATGACTAGTTTTCGGTAAAAGGCTTTTTCAAAGAGAAAACTAGTTTCAATCAATCTTAACAAGGTTAAATCATCTTAAGAGCTATATAATTGATCAATGACAACTTTTACATAAAATCTAAGCACTCACTCTATTTGTTAATAATTCGAGTTTTCGAAATGCTTGATCTTCTTGTATGTTTCTTCACTTGTTTGTTGATCTTGATCATTTCTTGGTTTTGCTTATTTGTAAAGCACATAGAGATCATTTGAGTTAATTTCTTGTGAGTAGAAGCAGTTGTTGAACTTGAATGAGAATTGACAATTTCAGTTCAAAGTCAAACTTGGTCGGTAAAGACATTGTTAATAGCTATCATCATTTGAACACACAAGTTAAATAGCACTGTGTTAACTTATTGTTATTATCAAAATAAGATTAATTGACTTTAAGGTCAACAATCTCCCCCTTTTTAATGATGACAATAAAGTTAATGTTTGTTTACAAAAAGAGATCAATTATGAGCATATGAAAAATATGTTCTCTCTAAATAGGTGCATAGATAAACAAATATACAAGCAATTATAGAAATGAAAGATACTTGCATAGATAAGTTAATTCTTAGATTAAACATCTAATAAGTTCAAACATCTTAAACCGAAAGCATAAGTTCGAAAAGCTTAAACAAACAAACTACAAAGAGTTCTTGAACAAGTATAGCATAAATAAAAGTAGACGCTAAAATAAATGAGTGTGTACCATTATCACTCATGACACACACACACATTCTTCTCGCCCTTTTTCTTCATCAAAAAGGAGGGAATCATTCTTGTGGAGGTGGAGGCGGTGGTGGTTGATCCTATGGCATCCAACCCGGAAAAGCATAGTCTGGATGATAATGTTAAAAAGCCGTTTCGATTCGCTTGAAGCGATGGTGCATCTCTTGACGAGTATTGGTCAAATTTATGTCGAGATTATTGATAGCATCCATGATTTGATCGTGGCGATTCATTGTTCTTGGTAGGCGAAGAGGAGGGTGTTATTGTGTAACTTGCTTTTCTTCTATCTCGTCTTCCTTTTCGTCATTGGATAACTTAACATCATTGGGATCATTAGGAATCCACTGTCCATTTTTCAAATGGTAATGCATGAGATGAAACAATCTTTTTGAATGCATATCATGCTCGGATAGCTCATACACATCCGCTTCGTCATCCAATGGAACATTATATTGCTTGAAGAGACGGGTTAAAATTATACCAAACCCGAGCCCTCTATTTGCATGACTCATGGTGTCATAAAATTTATCAAAGATGAGGCTTGTATAGTCAAGCTTATGTAGACTAGTGATTGCCCATGTTAGGAAAATATCAAGGTTGGTCACATTAGAGTGACTTCCGGTTCTAGGCAAAATGTAATAGGTTATGATATGATGAATGAGACTTGCATTAAGATTTAGCATAGCCACGGAGATTCTATCTTCCCAATTGGCTCCAACATTTCTAAAACGGCGTTTCAAAAGTGGATAAATAGCATTTTGCCGGGTGTAGCCAAAAATCCCTTCAAAATTAGTTGTAACGATAGTAGTATCTTGCCAATTGAATCCAAAAATACGAGCAAGATCGTCTTTTGAAAAAGTAATTAAGTTCCCCTTAATGAAAGTTCTAAGAAGCGATCTATCCACTTCGCCTTAGGGAGAGATTGGATTATGCAAGTTTGCATAAAATAGCCTAACCAATCTAGAATAAATATTCTCTTTGATGCATAGAAAGTTTAGAATCCATTGCCTACGGAAAACTTCCGTAATTCTTAACCCATTTTCAAAAAATAACACGCGGTCGAAGAGTTTACTTTCAATGATAGCTCGATTTGTGAAGTTCTTGTGAAAGCGAGCTTCGAGTTCTTGGGTGAGGAAGAGAGGATGCATATCATCTTAACCCAGTTGAGGAGCATTTTTCGGTTCTCGAACACGTCTCATTGTGTTTCTTCTTGAGCTAAAGGCCATAGTAGAAGTGAAATGATGGGTGAGGGTTTTGAAAATTTTGAAGAAAATTTGAATTTTTTGAAATTTTGGTAGTGGGCGTATGGAATATGGTTGAGGAAAGGATATTTAAATAGGATTTTATGTTGATTTTGAGAAAAAAAATGAAGAAATTTGAATTTAAAATGGAGAGATTTGAAATTGGGTTGAGGGTTTGGTGTAGATAGAGAAAGTGGTGATTTGGGTTGATTTTGAATGGATTTTGAAAGATTTGTAGTGTATAAATGATGGATAAATGATTTAAAGTAGTTATGTAACAAGATTTTGAAGCAAATTTGAGTTTTCAAAGGTTTGAGAGTGTAGAAATGGAGGAATTTTCGTGGGTTTAGCTTTGAAAGGGATGAAGAGAGTGAGACAAAGTGTAATATAATAATTTGTTCTGCTGAGTTGCCTCAGTGTAAATCAGGTGAGTCGATTGGGTCAGTGAAGTTGACTATATAGGGTTTGTGGGAGTCGACTCCCTTGTATAATTTTCTGCCAAATTTTTCAGAAATTACACCAAAATTCTTGTTTGATATATGATCATCAATTATCATTCTAAAGCTGCAAAATTTCTTGTTAATCACCACAATAACATGTAAAATTAAGACAACCAATATTCAACACAAAAATTGTGCAAAATTTAGCACAAATAATATAAATAATGTGCTCTCAAGAATAAGCAATAATGATCCTTTTTATGAACTTTTGGAATAAACTAGACATCAGAAGCTCTAGTCATACCGAGTTCACGAAGAATAGTACAAAAACGAATTCAATATCAACATCACCTTTTTGCACATGATCGCGAATAAAATGATATATTATCTCAATATGCTTAGTAAGTGAGTGTTGTATGGGGTTCTTGGTCAAGCTAATAGCAGTTGTGCTGTCACATTTTATGGTAATGTGGCCAAGACTAATTCCAAAGTCTTTTAGTTGTTGTTTAATGTAAAAGGTTTGTGCATAACAACTTTCGGCCGCCACATATTCGGCTTTGGTCGTTGAAAGGGCCACCAAGTTTTTTTTCTTACTTGACTAAGATACTAGTGCGTGTCCTAGAAAATGACATGTGCCACCGGTGCTTTTCCTATCGATTTTGCAACCGGCAAAATCTGCATCGGAATAACTAATTAAGTCGAAGGAGTTCTCTCTTGGGTACCACAAACCCAATGAACTAGTACCGAAAAGATAACGGAATATCTGTTTTATGACAATCAAATGTGACTTTTTAGGATCCACTTGGAATCGTGCACAAAGACATACACTAAACATAATATCTGGCCTAGAGGCCGTCAAGTATAATAAGCTACCGATCATACCTCGATACTTCTTGATGTCTACACTTTTACCAATCTCATCTTTGTCGAGCTTCAAAGTTGAACTCATAGGAGTGCTCATGGATTTTGTGCATTCCATGTCAAACTTCTTCAAGAGTTCCTTCACGTACTTCTCTTGATTGATGAAAATGCATTCTTTGAATTGCTTCACTTGTAATCCATGGAAGTAATTCATTTCTCCCATCATGCTCATTTCGAATTCCTTTTGCATACATGTGAAAAAATCCTTATAAGGATTCTTTTTAGTATAACCAAATATAATATCATCAACATAGATTTGTATAAGTAGTATGTCATTATCATGATTTTTGATAAATAAGGTAATATTAATTTTTCCTATAAAAAAATCATTGTTAATCAAAAATGAACTTAATCTATCATACCATGCTCTAGATGCTTGTTTTAAACCATATAAAGCTTTAGACAATTTAAACACATAATCCGGATAAACATGATTTTCAAAACCGGGAGGTTGTTTCACATAAACTTCTTCTTCAATAAAACCATTCAAGAAAGCACTTTTCATATCCATTTGATAAAATTAAAATTTTTAAAGCATGAATAAGCAAGTAGCATGCGAATGGCTTCTAAATGAGCTACGGGTATATATGTTTCTTCATAATCAATACCCTCCTCTTGATTGTACCATTGGGCAACAAATCTAGCTTTATTTCTAACAATTACACCACTTTCGTCATTTTTGTTACGAAATACCCATTTAGTACCTATAATGATGTGATTATTAGGTTTGGGAACAAGTGTTCACATTTTGTTTCTCTCAAATTGATTGAGCTCTTCTTGCAGAGCCATCATCCAAGATTCATCTTATTCGGCTTCATTTATGTTTTTTTGCTCATATTGAGAAACAAATGCCACATTATTAGATAAATTTCTTAAGGATGATCTAATCATAACCCTACTAGATGGCTCTCCAAGAATTTGATCAATAGGGTGGTTTGACACAAATTTTCAACTCCTAGGCAAATCATTCGAGTTTTGCTCGGTTGTGTTTTCTAACTCCTTAGGAGGAGCTTGAACACTCGAAGTTTCTTTCTTAGATGTATCAATAATTTGAATATCCGAAACGTACTATGGGTGAGAAAGGATTTGACTCATTAGACACAACATGCATAGACTCTTGAACTACTAAACTTTTCTTGTTATAAACTCTATATGCTTTACTATTAGTGGCATACCCAAGAAAAATTCCTTCATCGGATTTATCATCAAATTGTTTCAAATAATCACGATCATTCAAAATAAAGCATTTACAACCAAAAACTTTAAAATATGCAATATTTGATTTCTTAACATTCCATAACTCATATGGTGTCTTATCTAGCTTTTTACGAATGATAGTATGATTAACGGTTTCCTCCCACAAATACTCCGGTAAAGAATACTCATTTAGTATAGTCCTAGACATCTCTTGAAGAGATCTATTTTTTCTCTCAACAACACCATTTTGTTAAGGAGTTCTAGGTACCGAAAAATTATGATCAATACCATGCTCATCACAAAAGTTCTCAATACATCTATCACTCCTAACATGCACAATAGAAACACTTTTTTCATTTTGAACTTTTTTACAAAATTTTGCAAAGACATGTGGAGTTTCACTTTTGTGGGTGAAAAAGAACACCCAAGTGAGTCTAGTATAATCATCAACAATAACAAAAGCATACAATTTACCTCCCAAACTAGCAACCGAATTAGGACCAAACAAATCAAGATGCAACATATCAAGAGGTCTAGTTATAGTAATATCCTTCTTAGACTTAAGTAAAGATTTGTGTTATTTACCAAGTTGACATGCATCACAAATTTTATCTTTAACAAATTTGGTTTTAAGCAATCCTTTAACTAATTCCTTCTTAGACAAAGTATGAATTAAGTCCATATTAGCATGTCCTAATCTCCTATGCCATAACCAAGATACATCATTAATGGCAGATAAACACTTAACATTTTGTTGAGATAAATCATCAAGCTCAAGAGTGTACACATTGTTAGTTCTATATGCAATAAGTAAAATGGAATCATCACTAACATTCTTAACAATGCAACGATCGGATTTAAAAATAACTTCATAACCCTTATCACATAATTGATTAATGCTAAGAAAATTATGCTTTAAACCATCAACTAATAGAACATTATCAATACATGTACAATGCTTACCAAACTTACCTATACCTATGATTTTGCCCTTGGCGTTGTCCCCAAAAGTCACATTCCCTCCTTGCTCGGGAATAAAACTTAAGAAGTTGTTCTTGTCTCCCGTCATGTGCTTTGAGCATCCACTATCCAAGAACCACTTGATTTTGCTACCTTTGGCTTTCAAGCACACCTACAACATAACCTTAAGTAACTTCTCATTTGGTACCCAAAATGTGTTGGGTCCCTTTGAGTCCCTATAGTAACAATGATTCACATAGTGAGTATTTCTACCACAATATGAGCAAAGATGAGTGGGATCACGAGGTGTGAATGTTTTGAAAAAAAAATTGCAGTCCTTTTGGTTATATCCCAAACCGGCTTTATTGAATACACACCTTTGCATTCCTAATAATTTATCCAAGCTATCCCTTCCATTGGTGAACTTGGCTAAACTATTAGTTAAATCATCCACTTTGTCTTTCAATTTGACATTTTTCAATATAAGTGTGTTTGGAGTTTCTTTCTCCTTTTCTTTCTTCAAAGTTTTGATTTCATTTTTCAAAACCACATTTTCTTTCTCAAAAGTTTCACACATGCTAGAAATTATCAAATTATCCTTTCTAAGGCTTGCACACTTTTTAGATAAGTTTTCAAATTTGCTATGCAATTCCTCAAACATTTCATACAATTCATCATAGTCATTCTCATCATGTGCATCATTGTTAATAGAGACATTATCATCGCTAAAAGAATCATAAATAGAGTCTACCTCATCGTCATTTGCCATAAGGTAAAGGTTTTCCGTCTCCTCGTCGCTAGAGTCGGCATCGGACTCGCCTCCTTTCGAATCACTCCAAGTGCTCTTGAGGGCGTGCTTAACTTGTTTGAAAGCTTTGTCCATCTTGTCCCTCTTCTCCTTTTTTTTAACCTGGCAATTAATTTTGAAATGCCCTGTTAACACTTCTTTACTTCTTTGTTTTCAATTCTTAGTTGAATTGATCAATCATTATTCCTTCTTAATGATGAATCGAAGTTGTTTCCTTTTCCTTGAAATTTCTTCTTCTTAGCTAGAAACTTTATGAATTTTCTAGAAAGAAGATCCATATCCTCATCTCCTCCCATCAACTCCTCATCATCCTCTAGTTGAATTGCTTTGAAAGCTAGTGACTTTTTGGCTTTCAAATCACCTTCTTCTTCTTTCTCCAATTCCTTCACATAGGTTTTAAGTGAATCTAAGAGTGCGTCCGTTCTTAGCGTCTTGAGGTTCTTGTGTAACATCCCATGTTCATGTTAGTGTTAAGTATATTGTATTAGGTTTCTTTACACTCATGTGAGTGATCATTTAGTGATTCGGGTGGTCCGAATCAATTTTGGTTTCTAAATCATGAGTTTTGATCTTACACGATTTCCTTGTTTTTATCCAACTTTGAATTATCGTAGCTTTCACATCTTTTATCCGATTTGATTGCCATTTATTCCTACTTCTAGATTTCATACCATTCTACAACTTTTGTGTTTTGGCCAAAGTCCAATTCACACTCCTCGTGGGCCAAAACAGGGCCCGAGATAGGTCCATCGCTAAATTCTGGTCATTTGGTAGTGCTTTGGCAGAGCTCTGTCTTTGGTGAATTTCTGGGAATGATTGGTCCATAATTTGGTAAAACTTTCTTTTAGGAAGTTATAGAGCTTTGAAATACCTTTCCGTGAGTTCCGAGTTAAAAATTATGGCCAAAACAAAAACAATGCTCCAAAACCAAAAATCTATGCGCGGTTACTATAGCAACTGACTTAAAGTGGATTAAAGCTCGTTTTAAGCTCTTTTTCACCCATTTTCGATCCAACCTCTTCTACTAAACTCTAGAGAGTTCTATAGAGAGAAAAATAGGTGTTCTTGAGCGATCCTTACCTATTTTCACTCCCGATCGAAGGATTAAACATCAAAAATCATCCAAAACACTTCCTGGCTTACTATTCATCATCTCCTACCTTGTTGTCCACTATAGGAGCTCTAGCTTGAGCGTTGGATACGGGAACGGGGGTTCATATATCATTGGTTCGAGGATCTTGCCACGCTAGGAGCGTGGTGACGCGAGAGCTTTAAGATTTCACCGAACGGAGCTTCGGATATGGATTGATTTCTATGGTTAAGGTACGGGAAGTATTTCGTATGTATTCTGTAAGCTCTAGAGCTATTCTTTGATATCCGTATTTTTGTATTTATTTTGTATTGCTTATTCATTGCCTCCGTGATGTGTTTATTGGTATTTATTGGTATATATGATATGTTTGGCTTAAATGCTTTGGTAATTGATTGGTACATATTTAAGTAAACCTACTAGAGATTTGCCAACAGTCCAATAGCCCGGTTTGCAACGTCCGCGGAGAGGGCGTGGGTGAGGTGAGGCATGAATTGGTATGGTGGTACTTGGCACGTAACCATGAGAGAGCCGGGTATGAGGCCTTGTATGGTGATGGGCTTATGTATGTGAATTTGTTATTGTTCTATTGATTCCACAGATTCATCTTTATCCTTTGTATACAGTTTACTTCCCCATACATGTATTTCATCTACAGGTACACGTGGTGAGAACGCGGGATGGGACGGTGAGAGTTCGTGGGAGAACTTTAGAGATAGTTGTAGTTTGATAGAAGATTTTCTGTTGTATTTTGGAAATCTATTGTAAATTATTACGATTTGTATTCTATTTATTCATTTCTTATCGGGGCGGGGCGTTACATCTTGGCTTCTTGAATAGCCCTCATTCTGGGTCTCTACTTCTTGGGAAGAGTTACAAGAATTTTTCGAATCTTATCCTCATTTGAATATACCTTTCTAAGAAGATCTAAAGCATTAATGATAATAGAGAACCTACTATACATAGAAGCAAGTGATTCATTTGGCTCCATTTTGAAAAGTTCATAATCATGAACGAGCATGTCAATATTGTCATCCTTAACTTGTGAGGTTCCCTCATGAGCAACCTCTAGTTTGTCCCAAATTTCTTTGGTGGTTTTACAACTAGAAATTTTGTTGTATTTGTCCATAGTTAATGCACAATGTAAAAAATTCAAGGCTTTAGCATTAAGTTAGATTTTCTTAATGTCATGCTCATCTTATTCGGAAATAGATTTAGGAGTAACATTATCCCTTTCATCGGTTTTAGTAATCTCATATGGTCCAATGACTGTAACCCTCCATTGTTCAAAATCATTAGCTTGAAGAAAAGTACACATGCGATTTTTCCAATAACTATAATTTTTGCCATCAAATAGAGGTGGCCTAGTGGTGGAAGAACCTTCGTTAAGTCCGGTTGCTTGATAGATAGACATGATCGTAAACTCTAAGATTGTAAAATCAAAACAAGAGTACAACCTCTGATACCAATTGTAAGTCGAAAAATACCTTAGAGGGGGGGTGAATAGAGTTTTTAAAACTTAATCGAATTTTAAAAATCGTTTTAAAAATATTTAATGTCTATATCAATCAAGCAATCAAGATACAAAGTTAATTCCAATCACAAAGAAGAAATAACATAATATAATAGAGCAAGATATAGAAAGATTAACCCGATAGAAGTCGAAGACTTTTTGTCCACACGGTTCGGGTTGTTAGCCCCTACTTCCATGCTCAGTTAGTTCCCTGAGAATTTTAACGATAAACGATCTTCTTCCGGGTGAAGATCAAACCACTACAAGTATTCAAACTCTTACAAATGTTGCTACCTCACAACACTCAACACAAGAACAATTTTTTGCTTTTCTAAGAGATAAACCTCTCTTCAATTTAGAAGAATAAGTTTTTGGTGATACACACCAAAGTACAATAACACTTAAGTGTATGAAGAATACAAATTAAGCTCACACTAGAAGTTATCAAGTTTGATCAATAATGATATCTCAAGAAATAATGATTTGATCAAGTGAAGATTTTGATTTTTCAAATAAAAACTCTCAAGAATGATTTTTGGCAATATATGATATTCAAAGCTAGTAAGAGTGCCAAAAAAGTGTTTTAGAAGTCATATATATATAGTTTGGGAAACAATATGGCCGTTTGGGGTGGTTGAAGCATAAAACTAGTCTAGTAAGAAATTTCCAACGGCTATATTTCCTTGATATAGTCGACTCCCTGAATAGTAATGTAGTCGACTCCCTAAATAGTAATGTAGTCGACCACATTGCTCTGGAGTAGGGAGGTTTTATGCAATTTTCCAACTTTTGTGTTTTCACTCCAAAATTGATTCTAATGATTGGGGAATATCAAAAATACTTTTCTAAGATTTCTAATATAGTTTTTGTATAAAAAATCATTCATATGAATTTATAGTGAATTTTTCAAGATGACTAGTTTTCGGTAAAAAGCTTTTTCAAAAAGAAAACTAGTTTCAATTAATCTTAACAAGGTTAAATCATCTTAAGAGCTATATAATTGATCAATGATAACTTTTACATAAAATCTAAGCACTCACTCTATTTGTTAATAATTCGAGTCTTCAAAATGCTTGATCTTCTTGTACGTTTCTTCACTTGTTTTTTAATCTTGATCCTTTCTTGGTTTTGATTATTTGTAAAGCACATGGAGATCATTTGAGTTCATTTTCTGTGAGTAGAAGCAATTGTTGAGCTTGAATGAGAATTGACGATTTCGGTTCGAAGTCAAACTTGGTCATAGAGACATTGTTAATAGCTATCATCATTTGAACACACAAGTTAAATAACATTTTGTTAACTTATTGTTATTATCAAAATAAGATTAATTGATTTTAAGGTCAACAAACGTAATTAATAATATGTTTATCTACATAAAAAAAACCATATAAGTACATATATATATGGATTCAAATGATTTAATGTGTGTTTACAAGAAAAATAATTAGATTATGTGAAAAGAGGTTTATAATAATAATACATACATGCATACATACATATATCTATATAAAATATAAAAAAAAAACCTTTTTAAAATCCTTTTGAGCTACTCAGTAACAAGTAGTAGAATAATTTGGGAATTCACATAACCATAAAGCTCCTCCTACTACTACTTAAACAAGGAAAATGAACTCATTTTTGTGGTGAATTGTCCTTTTTGTATCAAAAAATTGAGAGCATTAATTACCTACAATCTCTGATTCATGAATGCAATAATCTGCCCTCCAAGATAGTTAGAAATCTATCATTCATTTTGGGACACATTCACTTGGTCATTGAGTTCTCCCGATACTGATAAAAAGCCTAGATAACCCCCTATTGGCCCTCAAAAGTAATTTTCTTATGATCGAAAGCCCATCTTTTTTCTCATTATATTCTCTAGATATAGGGCCTCAAAATATAATAGGACTATGCCTTATTTTAGCATTGGACAGTGCCCAACTTGCATATCGACAAGGCTAAGCCTAACTGAAAACTAAAACTTTTGGGTCCTAAACAATAATGTATGCTTTGCTTTTTATATAACTATTTTCTTTGATTAAATACCATCTAACTAAAAGTGAAATCATAAAAAAAATGGCTGACTCCATGTATAAAATAGTTCATATCAATTCAGAGGTCATAGCCTTATTCAAATAACAAAGATCATGGCCTAATAAGGCGAAATTGAAAATCTCAAACAACTGCACTTGTCTTGAGTTTTATATAGTACAAATATCTAAAAATTTATAAAAGGGGAAATTTATAGTACAAAAATTTAAGTCATGCTTTCATTTCTCAATGTAAGATTTAAATATTCACATAGTAAGGACCATCTTAATACAGCCAAAGCTTTCCCAATTGATATCATTTAGGTGTGATCGACATCAAGTTCATAATCTGCCTAAATCCTGATATGCCAAGTCAACATGTAGGTAAGAAAAAAAGGTTTCTAATTTTACAAGAAGATTTGTAATAATTAGTAACTCATGTTTCAAAAGTCATCCCAACCGCTTCAACTGGTCAATCTTGCTTCTAGCGTAGTTATGTGGGTTATATTTGGAACATTGAAAGTACCACTGACATATATAACTATTATATAACAAAAAAAATATAATTGAAACTGTAACGATTTGTTATAATACAGACTATAAACTTAAAATGAGAGACAAACTTGAATGCTAAAAGTGTTTTAGAAGTAAATGTACCATTGGTTGATGATGGAAAATTCAAGGACTTCACTTAAACAATGAGATTCGAAGATCCTGACCAAATTATATTTTTGTGAGTAATCTGGAATAAGATCATCAAGTATAAGTAATTAGCGAAATAACCTGCATAAATAATTAACGATAAAAAGTTAGCAAAGTATGAAAATTCATAGCCAAGCTGCAGGGAAAACATTCATTGGTATAGAATTATTTAACTATAAAATGCATATTATTATCCTTTTGGCTTATTCCATTATAAATTTCTATTTACCTCGAACCTTTTTCAAGTTCACTCACAGTAACCTTGTGGATTATATACAATAATAACCTAAGGGTAATATAACCATAATTTGTCATCATCTCTAGCTTAGCTTATGCTTCAACCTTCTAGCCCTTCACCCATCCTTGCAAAGGAGTGGAGTTGCCCTTTTTTTCAATATATACATTATGTACTGCTTAGAAATATTATCTATTAATTAGGTTGTATAGCACTAATGTTTTGAGCATAAATTTTCCTTTGGTGCTTTTATCAAACACCTTATCTATAGCTTGAGTTTTTCAAATAACACATTAATTACAATCACAATCTCAGGTACAATATAAAGTGGGAACTAAATAATTAAAGCCATAATAAAGATGCATATAACAAGAATCAAATAACTTAATTCAATATTGTAAAATCTTCAAAAACTTGATTCACAAACTCTAGTTGCGAATAATTAAACAATAAAAAAATTCACCGAAATTGCAACAAACATAGAAAAATTGACACAGATATATAACACAATATGATGTAGCATTAATAGACTATACATTTGAACAAGAAATCAAAGAGTAAGAGAACTCTATTTTGTACATTTGTGCAAAAAAATTAGAGAAACAGTACAAATGTAAAAGTTGCAAGTGTTAAATTGAATTATGTAAGTTGAGAGACGGATAATTTAAAGATCATATATATATATATATATATATGTATTTGAGGTAAATGATGGAAATTTACACAAATTTAAGCATAGAATTATGTATGTGTCAGCAGCAAAATGTCCGAATTAAGTAATATAATCAATAAATTAGGGTTGTTTAAGATTGAAATACCTTTGATGATAATCGAAGAGTGCCTGATCTAAAGTGATTGAAGTGAATTGATGGCCAGTCGCTGCAATCTGGCCTGAATCTGAGTCAGTGAGCATATTTGAAAAACTACTTAGAATTACCAGATTAGTGAAAGTGAGTGAGCGGAGGAGACGGATGAGGTATAGTGGGAGGAGAGGGGCAACGACGATGGTAAGATGGTCGGTTGGCCGGAGACGATGAGGATTGGCTAGCCTGTGATGGTGAAATGATTCACAGAAAAGTGGCTGTCATCGATTATGAGGATTTAGAAAGTGAATACGTCAAAACAAGATGGTCTATTAACAATCTGATTTAATTAATTAATTAATTATTAATTTATTTAAGTCACCTATTTAAAGTGGTGGCGTATTTTATCAGATTTTTTATCGACCTGTTTGCGACTTGTGTAAAAGCGGGTAAATGTGGCAATGAATTGTCCAGTTTGTAGCTCTGAATTTTAGTCCAAATGGCATTTGTTCGTCAATTGTGTGGTGGCCAAAAGCTTATGGGGCTATGCCGGTTTTAAAGACCTCAGCAGCAGCTTGGGGACATTTGTATATTGGTGGACTTCGTTACATAGAGCTTTTGGCGGGGAGAAGTTAGCGCTTGTGGCATTTATTGTGTGGGCTCTGTAGCAAAATCGCAAAAACATTGTTTGGCAGCAAACCAGTGGTACTACAGCTTTGGTTCTTGCTACTGCAAAACGCATCGTTGCCAAATGGTCTCAGGCTCAAAACAGTAGGCTCGCTAGCACCGGTAATCAGCTTTCTAATCAGGTCTTGAAGTGGCAAAAATGGGTGCATCCATGTGTGAAGTGTAATTTTAATGCGGCAATACGTAGTGACGGGGAAGGGTCCAGTTTTGGTGTAGTTGTTCGGAATAGTCAAGGAGTATTTCTACATGAAACCAATGGTTCATTTCAAGTCGAGCAAGATCCTTTGATGGCGGAAGCTTTGTCATGCCGAGAAGCTTTATCGTGGTTGAAGCACTTGGGGTATTCAAAGATGGAGGTAGAATCAGATTCTATTTTGCTAATTCACTTGCTCAAAAGAGATTTGGTTGATCTCTCTTATGTAGGGTCTATCGTTGATGATTGTATTGTTTTAGCTTCCAATTTTGTTCATTTCAAATTTTATTTTGTTCGTAAAATATCGAATTAGGTCTATTCTTGGGAGTTGGGAGCATATTCCCCCTCCTTTTATTGTTAACGCTTTTAATTTTGATTTAATATAAGCACTACGTTCCTTTCCAAAAAAATGATCTAACGGACATTACTTATAATTAATTAAGTCACAAAATTAATAAGTGATCTAAATTCTAATTTAAAAGTGACTTAATTAATATAATTAATTAAATCACAAAATTAAGTTGCATTACGATAACGTTTATAGATAATAGGACAAAGGTATCTAATTATACTTGAACCTTGGAAGATTGTCGTCGATCTGATGTTGATGCACATTTTAAAGATATATTCTAAACTTACTAGAGAAGGGTGACTGGGTGTCTTCGTCAAATATTCTTGTAAACTTAAAAAACAGCAGAATCCAGTTCTTTAGTTGTGGGGCGCATTTATTAACCATAATTTCTTAACTAAGTCCAATCTCAAAATAAAAAAAAAAATTATTATCTGAGGTGTGTCACTATTAGCCGTTGAATACAGCCAAGATACTATGGCTAATTTCATACCTCTTTGACAAACGTCCTGTCTTCATGAACGGTGGAAAAATATTATCTATGCTAAGATCGAACCTTCCTTTTTGTTCTACCTTTTTTGGGCAAATCTGATGTGAGATGAGCCAAAATCGTTTATAATATATGACCACACTCTAGAAGACAGGTAAGTCATATATTATAAAATTATTATTAATTACGTCATCTTCATGGCGTCAATCAAGGGCGGATTCAGGATTCGAGTGAGAGATGGGCTAAAATTATAAAGGGGTAGACTAAAGAGGAAAATGCAAAAAAATTATATTGTCATAGGAAGGATTTGAACCATCTACCTAATTAAGACACTATAAACTTAATAAAGGATCTCATAACCATCGCGCTACAAGCTCAATTTCTAATAAAAATACATAAGGTTTTACTTGATATATTTTAAAAGGGCTGGGCTGAAGCCCCCTTGCCCCCCCCCCCCCCCCCCCCCCCCCCCCCCTAGATCCGCCCTTGGCGTCAATAAAATTCAATATTTTCACTTTTATATATTGTTTTCATTTTTAATATTAATTCTTTTATATATTGGTAATTAAATACAGACTTCTCATCTAACCAAAAACTACTATTACTAATTTTAATGTTCTCTCCTTACAAATTTCATAGCTTGTTTAACATTATTTCTTTACTATAGGGCTGGTCTATTGGCTTGTTTAACATTAGATCATATGTTCAATTCCCTACAAGTACAAATACCATTGGGCCAACGGCCAGATTCTCAAGTATTGTGACTTGTGAGTATGGATTAGTCCCATATCTAATATAGTGTGAGAACACCATGTTTTAAAAAAATTATTAATAATAATAATAAAAAGAAAAAATTCGTTTCAAAGTTAAGAGTATTTTGTGGGTCAGTCGAGTTTGATTGATAAGGTTTCATGGGCGTGAGACGGTAAGGAAGAATGGAATTCAATTCTACGGAAATGAATAAAAAATTTCAAAAAACACTAAATTAGAGAGTGGTCCTATATGGACATAAAAAATCTGAAATAAAAAACGGACATATCAATGTGTCAACCACTCATTTGTTAGAATAAAATGTGACATAGTTATTTTAACTAATATATAATTGTCACATTGCATATGTCAAATTTTATGTTATATATTTATATCTACTTAAAATTATTACTAAATTCAGCAAACCAATCATATGTAAAAACACCCACATTCTTGCCTGCAAAATACGTGACTACAGTTAGAACTAAGTGATCTTTTTACATGTCCAAAATATTACTCTCAAAAAAAGGCATGAATATCTATTTGTTTTGGTTTTTGGTTTCCTGTTTAAAGTTAGGCGAAAAACTTTGTTCAGTTAGCAAACAAACGTAGGAGAGCAAAAGTTGAATAAAAGAAGAATAGATAACAACGTTAATTAAATCAGTACACTTTTTAGAGTTTATTACTTCTGACGATGCATGGGGACAGTGTCACAGTGTGCATGTCAATGTGCATATGGTTGATGTTATATATAACACAACTTACAATACACCAGACAAAACAATTAAGAAGCTCTTTTCTTCTTCTCCTCCTCCTTCTACTCCTTCTTCTACTCAATTCGATCTTTTGATCTTAAGATTATCTAGAACTATTATTATTATTATTATTATTATTATTATTATTATTATTATTATTATTATTATTATTATTATTATTTCATCTTGTTGATTCTAAACTTCGTCCTCCTCGACTCGATTCGATCTTTTGATCTTAAGATTATCTAGAATATCTTTTTTTCATCTTCACTAGTTGTGCATTTGGTTATTCATCGGAGTTGCTTCGGCACAATTATATTAACCACTAATTTTTATGCAACAAGGAAGTAAGAAGGGCGGAAAGATTTTGACCTGGGCTGAGTATGTTACCACAAAATCACACTTTCATTCATATCCTCTCACATTAATTTAATTGCCACCATTTGTCTTAGTTACCAAATCCTATCACCACCACCACCACCACCACCATCACCATTACCATTAATTATGAGATCTCTAAACATTGCTTTAGTCATTATTATGTCATTAGTTCTTTTGTCAAGCATTAAACCCAAAGGAGCTACTAGAATCCTCCGTTCAGAAATGAAGACAAAAAATCTGGTGACTCAATCTTTACAGAAGAGTCCCCAACCCCCATCCGGAAATGGTTGCACTGCAACGCCAAAACAGGGTGGTAAGGCATGCAAGATTCCACCACCACATTAGAAATGAACACAAATTTAATAAATTTCTTTAGTGATTGAATATATTAGAAGAGGATAAAATTAATGAAACTCTTTGGGGAACCCTTTTTATTTATGTATTTGTATATTTGTTTTTGTCATTATTAATGTTTTATTGGTTTCCGCACAAAAGTGTGCCTTTATTAAATGTAATAGTGTGACAATCACTTTACACTATGTGCATAAGCTCAAACTCGTGATGTGTTGGTTATGTGATATTATATGCATATGTAAAAATTTAATATATTGGTTGATTGTGTACGTAGATTTATCAATTTTTTACTTTGGTTGTACTATATATATAGTGGTTACGTTTAAAATTGGTACAATTTTTGTGGAAAATGGACTAATTTTTCATCAATTCTTGTACTTGGTTTACAAATATGATAAAATAAAACTGGATGAAATAATATAACAGAAAAATGATAAATACCACGCTGCGAAGTGTTGGTTAAGTGTTTGAATCCCCATACATATGTATACCTTTATGCATGCAGATAATCAAGGTCATTAAAACTTTTTACAATGATCGCACTCATTAATTACGTGAATTTTTAGTTAACTTTTTCAATGATTTGCCGATAGTCAAGATTCCAATCTTTGTATCTGAAATTTGGAGCCAATAACATTACATAGTCGTAATTCTTTTATTGCTTTCTATACAAATTTGAGTTACTCCCAACTTTTAACCTATTTGCAGACAACCCCATCATTATATTTAATACGTTCTTTGTTGTTTTATGTATTTATTAGTGTACTGCAATGGGGGAAGAGTCAAAAAAGCCCAACAAGAATACAAACTAGTAGTACTGAAACTAATTAATACATTCAAATACTAAGTTAGTGTAACCAAGCCTCTTGGCCCAGTGGTATAAGGCTGCCATTGGAAAAAAATTTGGGTAGACTTGGAGCTCCCAAAGTCGAATCTCGGTGTGTCCAGCCACGAACCACGAGCGGAGATCAGTCGAAATGTGCGAAAGCTGGCGCGGACACCCCATGGGAAACAAAAAAAAAATATACTAAGTTAGTGTAATAGAAGATTTTCAATAAAAAAATACATTTATTCACACAATCAACTCCAGGCAGAAAGTGCTCCTTATTCCAATACAAGATAATTGGCCTATGTGAAATGGTTAAATAATACCCAAGGAACAAGCAAAAGCCATGCCACCTCCAACAACAGCTATGTCATAGTGGGGAACATATATTGTTTGCCGAATCGTAATCGTCCATGAATTCCTAGATTTGAACTATAATCATTAGAATAACGAATAAAATCTTTTACTTCAACAGAAGGCCTCATGCGGAAACTATTCTTTATTCCAAACATAAGAGAGGCATGTGAATACAAGCCAAGGCACAAATTTGCAGAAGCTGAAGTCTAATATGTGTTAAAACAATTTTTGTTTATGAAAGAAGAAACATAATACAAAGTTTGCCCACATAGCCGAAAAAGAAACCATGTGCTCAAGGCAAAATCTATACATTCAACTATGTAACGTGTTCTCAACTCCTATACGAGTGAACATACCTTGATTTATTTGTTTCTACATCAACCAAATAAAAGAGGAAAAAAGGGCTTTCTTGTCTTTGGGCTATTTTGACTTTGATCCATTTTATATACGAAATTAGACTTACTTGACTTTGCCCCATTTGGCTCCCAATTCTTCTCTCAGACTCCAAAAAAATGCGTAGCACACTCGCTGCATGTTCAATATTATACACAATAATGGTAACATTTTAGAAAATGTTTTAAGGCCATGTGATGGAGTATGTTCGAGTGGGTACTACTTGTGTTGGTGGAGGTTGTGGGTACAAAATCTCAGTGCAAGTAATATTTATTTCTAAAGCATGAAATGTAATTTAGCAATTTCGATCAGGTGCATTCTGAAAAATAATTGCCAAGTCCTTGTCACGTTTAATATAATAGATATATCTAAGTCTTGCTTCTTATTGTAATTCATTTTCCTTTAAAAGAAGCTGCCAAACATGTTATAACTCATTTTCAACTCTTGGCAGTGCATTGATCCTTGGCTCAGAAGAAGAACATCATGCCCGGTTTGCAAGTCATCAAGCACTACTTGATTTGCGCTCTCAATCTCTTCTTAGATAGAACACTCATGAAGGGTGTGTATTGAGATATTGAACTGGTTCATGCTTTAGATTTGCCATTTAACTTGTGTTTTCATGTTTTTGCTTTAATACTTGTTCATCTTTTTGCCCTTGCATAAAATTCACCCCATGCTTTTTAGTTGCTGTTTGACAATTCTATTACTTGCCAATTTGAGCATATGCAGTTTTACATGTTAACATCAGATCTTTTTGTGTTGTCATCATTTGATTTAGTGATTTTTTTATTCTGTTTATGATCCTTTCGTCAATAAGATAGCAGAATGGTAAGTGGTAAGTGCTTGAGCAAGTCAGTTTTCCTGCCCTTTTTTTTTTTTTTTTACCTTTGTCCCAGGCTCGCAGCGTTAACAATGATATTAAAAGGCTTCACATGTCAATAGGCCAGGTGGAGGAACTGTGTACAGATTAATGAACAGAAAGTTGTATTTATGCCTGTCAATGGATCGGATTTTTGCATGTTGGCTCCAATACGATCTTGTTAGTATTCTACAGAAAGGGAGCCCTAATCCACTCGAATTGCATCCTGTCAGTCGGACATGGTTAGGGATCCCTAATCTGTTTATCCAAATCTTATGCAGATATGTTAAGATTTTGTTTAACAAATTGGATTTGGACATTTCCCAAATTCCCCATCTTATTAATTTGCATGCCAATCCCACGTATATATACATGTGAGCATATATATCCTTACACATTTATAATACTAATATTTTTGTGCAATACTTACGTCCAACAATAAAAGTTAATTAAAGTTATACTGTGCTAGTAAGTCTTCAATTTTCTGATTGAGTTGGATAAATGGATTGTCCCATTTCATAACAAGTTCAGATATGGTTTAGTACCACCGGTCAAATGAGATCAGATATGGATACAGCATAATCTGGTCCATATTGATTCATTGACATGCCTAGATGCACTGGCTTGAGATCATAGTTATACCGTCGCCAATGGGTAACATGCATAACTAACATGTTAATACCAGATCATAAGGCTAGTAGCGAATCTTGAGAGCCTCAAAAGATCTAAAGCACGTTGAAACTTCAACCTACTAGGGTTCCTCATAATCTCACCGGATTAGACAGTCTTTACATATTGAAATATATAATTATATGTGTATGTATATACAGACATATATCCAATGATATGTTAAAAGGAGGTATCACTTATAACAAGCTCGTGTTGTACTTCACCCATTAGTGTAATCGTGTCTAATGGATTAATATATTGGTGACCCCAAACTTACCAGTCTTAAACTCGGTAATTGATGATTTCATGTTGATTCGTATCGTCTGATATTGTCATGCATAATCCAGTCTAGTTTTGTGCTTAAAAAACTGCCCTATATTTCAAAAAAAAAACCAAGAAGCCCTATTTAAACACTAGAAGATAAACGCTATTGTTTCATTAGACACTACTAACACAACGAAAAACTTAGTTTGTCAAACATTTTAATGCCAAGGCACGATTGATACGCTAATTAAACTTGCCATTAAACTGTGTAAAGAAATCAAGACATAAGTACTCACAACAGTACTAAAGTTCGAGTCCCATTTCCATGCCCTTTCCTTTTACAAATGACTTGATATGTCTGTTGCTTGTATTAAAAAAGTAAACAAAGTTCGAGATTAAGGACAACTTTTAGTCAAGATAGAGTAAATAATAACAGATCAAGTCAAATTAAACATAATTGAAATGTTATATTGCTCAAATTTCAAAAAGTATTGGTTACACAAGACCATTCTTGGAAGGACAAAATACTAAATCAATCAAAGGTCTTATATTAATCTTTTATGGTGTATATACTTTTTGACCATTAGATCATTTTTATATTTGTGAATTCAATTAAAAATATATTTGGGTGAAGTCAATCAAGTCAAGTGATCCTCACAAAAAAAGTATAATTACTTGTTATGGCTCAAGTAAATAAAAGTTAAATACCGCCTCATACGTAGATGGGCAAAGAATAAACAAAAGTTAAATACTGTCTCACATGTAGATGGACAAAGAATAAATAAAAGTTAAAGACCGGCTCAAATATAAATAAAGTGCTCTTTAATGTATTTAAGAAAATTGTCACTAAAAATTATTGAGTGGTAGAAGATTTATTTAGAGTACTAAAAGTCATATCCTATCTAAAATTATCTAATAACTATATACAAAAAATATTAAATTAAGCTAATACAATAAATACAAATAATTTTAATACTTATAAATACATAGCTAGATAATCTTCACAATTTATTTATTTTTAGTCATAACTATTATTATCGTATTGGAATATATTAGATGATTTATTTAAATCTAGTGCGAAGAGTCATATCCTATCCAATGTGCCAATATCGAATAGTTCAATGGAATTTGCTATAATTAACTCTAAGAATATTATTAAGCAGTTTCATATATACTTAAGAAGTACATTAACAATTCAAACTCATTATCTAAAACACCAAATCCAAAACTATAGAATATATACAATATTGACATTTTCGAGTATGTATACAAAAATACTGAATTAGCTAATATCATAATACAAAGATTTTAATACTTAAAAATCGAGTGTTTAATATGAACTTTCACTTGTTAAACTGGTAAATTTAATATTAAGGCTCTGTTTGATTGTAAGGTGAAAAAAAAAATTGAGTTAGTTTTGGTGAAAATATGTAAAATAAGTTGAGTGATAGATGTGATATCCTCTTAATTTTTAAATTTTTCTATGAAGAAATTTTTTTTGCTCGGTGATAAGTAAAAATTTTCCGCCAAAAAAATTGAAGGATAGAGAATATCTGCTCATAAAATGAGCAACATCTCTCACCTTATTTTCTATCTTTTCACACAAACAAATAAACTAACTTTTCCATCTTTGTAATTAAACGGAACCTAAATTTTTAATTATGATTTTGATACTACTACATGTGTGTGTATATATATGTGGACCGCATGATTATTTTCTAAAGAAATTTTAATTGTATAAAGTGGACTAAAAATGTATTTGAACATAGTCTACTGCTTTTTTTCGTAGGAGTTAAGCATAACACATTCCCCCCCCCCCCCCCCCCCCCCCCCCCCCCCCCCCCCCAGAGCACACATTTGGGTCCCCCAGTTTAGTTAATTACTCGATCCGCAAGTCTCCTAAACCAAATAATCACATAACAAGCAAAGGAAAATTAATGAACTAATCACACAGGTATTATACAGTGGTTGATACAGCAGCAACAATTCCTTGGATTCAATCCATGCTTTCTAAACTTGGTGATTTAGCTCGCATGAGCTCCTATTCTCTGGTGTGACAATATTGGTGCAACATACAAAATCGCAAATCCGGTTTTTCACTTACATGCCAAGCACATTGATTTTCATTTTGTTCGTGAAAAAGTATCTCGTGGTGACCTTCGAGTTCAGTACATTTCTACCACTGACCAGCTAACTGACATTATGACAAAGGGTCTGCCGGCCTTCTGATCAGTTTCAGTTTTTCCAGGACAAGCTAAAGGTCTTGCAAGACATGTTTAATCGTGGGTCCGCCCATGTTTAATTGGATGAGGCTGGAGCATGCTCTGCCAAGCACTAGTTACGCTCCTGTTTCAAACTCATGTTACTAATAATGATGATGATTGCTATCCTATTTTTATGATAATGTAAATCTTGTAGCTATTTGTTGTTTCATATACTGATATACAATACAAGAGTTCCTCTCTCTAATTCATTGAAAGTGGAATTCTTTTCCAATAGTGAAATCCTTTCCTTCCATTGCTGACTTAATTAATACAACCTATGATATATTCGTCAAATCAATATATGATATAGGCTACACAAATTAAGAGATCCATTTTTAGTATAAACTATGTTTTTAAATGATGGTTTTTTGTCACCAAAATATTAGGGAGATGTTTTTAGTGACGAAAAACTGTCGCAAAAAGTTTGATCCGTACGGACTAATTTGCACTTGAAATTTTTCACATAAATTAAAGCTTAATCTTTTTGCTGTAATTCATAATATTTTGTCAATTGATATCTTCATGCATGCCCCTGATTTTATAGATCGGAGTCTTATATATATATACACTAACTTTTGTGCACGTGCGTTGCATGTGGTTTTAGTACTCGACAAATATCATTAAATACGATCTATTAAATAGCTTCCTTCTTAGGAAGTTTGTTATGAAGTTATATAGAAGTTTTATACAAAACACATAATTTAACACAAATTCTAACTTGTTTAATTATTTTAGTCAAATAAAGTAGAGTTTAATTTTATTTGGAACAATAGTACTAATATAAAAATATATGGAGTTATACACTTATAGTCTTATACTATTTCATTTAATGTAAATCTAGCTTAAAATTTTTGTTTAATTACTTTAGCAAAATAAAGTAGACTTTGAATTTATTTGAAATATTAATACTAATATAAAAATATATGGTGTTACACTGATTTATTTAATATAAATCTTAAAAAAAAATTATATAAAATCAAGAGGCATAATAGTCTTTACCAAAAAAAAATGGAAAAAGAAGAAGGAAAAACATTTAAGTTATTTGTACTTTTATATATAGTATAGATATAGATATACTTCTTAAAGATTGAATGAAGACGATTTTTTCTCATTTTATTCCAAACCTCTTTTTTGCTTTTATTATTAGATATGAAGCATGTACAATGGAAATATGAGCAAAAAGGTATTTCAGGAATTTTATGCAGTGGATGTTAAATTAAGATCTGAGAAATTTCCTATTTGTTTTTTGATTGAAAGAGCCTTGTCAATTAAATGTAACAATAAAAATTTAATACAGCTTTGCCATGGTAAAACGGTGGAATAATAAAAAATTTGGGGATTGTCACGGCAAATAATCGTAACAAATAGAAACACAGTTCATATTTATTCGTCAAAGCTGCCTTAAACTATAAAGTGCTAAGAGTAGTAATGGAGTGGTTTAGAAAAGGTTGCAAAGATGTTAGAAGTCAAAGGAGACGGCAAAGTATGAAAATACATTTGAGTGAAAGTCAATCAAGACAAGCGACCCTCACAAAAAAAATATAATTAATTATCAACACAATAAATAAGTAAAATTTAAATATTGTCTCACATATAAAAAGACGACGAATAAATAAAAGTTAAAGTCTGATTCAAATATAAGTAAAGTTATGATAATACTCCACGGAACTGGATGGCGGCGGCAAAGGTACATTATCAAAGGAATATTATATACAAAAATACCGAATTAGCTAAAATCGTAATACAAAAATTTTAATACTTATAAATTAGAGATTTATTTTCATTTTCGATAGGTGTCTTGACTGCTCATAATTTTTCAAACTCTCTAAATTTTTATTATAAATATAGATAAAATGTCTCTAATAATACAACAAAATTGTAACTAAATACCATATTAGAGTGTTAAACAATTTATTTAAAATACTAATAATCATGTCCTATGTAAAGTGATTGAATAATTATATGATAAGCTAATATAAAAATAAAAATAAAAATAATTTTTATAATGTTTAAATTCTTAAAACTTTGGATCAAAAACTATCCTGCTTCCTTAACAACCAAAATTAATTGAAAATATTTATCCTTATAATACTTGAAAGTAGAAGAAATCAAAAATCATAAAAATAAAAAAATAAAAAATATATAAAAGAGGTAAAAAGTCTCGCATAATAATATTTTTTGCAAAAAATCCAACGAATAATATTTTTAAGAAATAAGGGCCTAGATATCATTATCATTCTAAAGTAAGGATTTTTTTTAATCAATTGTGTTTTCAAATAAAGGTTTTCACTGAGTATAAACTTAACTTTGCAATAAAAAAAATTAATGCAAATTTGTTTTGCATGATCGATGTGTGTATATTTTTTAACAAGTATATTCTTATGTTTCATTCATAAAACTTTAAAATAACATCAAATAAACATAAATACATAATAATGTTTTAGAAAATAAGGAGTGCAAACTTAACTTTGCATAACTCCGAAAAAATTATTATGTGCATTTTACTAATAAATAGGCTTTAAATATGCAATTTGCTAAAATTATTCTAAAGTATTGTCAATTAAACATTTATGTATAATAATATGCTAAAAAAACATGTTGCGCAAACTTAATTTTGCATGATTTCATAAGAAAATACAATTTAAAAATCCACTGCAAAGTTAACTTTGCACTCCTTTTGGAGTTTGGTCAAATATAGACCCTTAATTTACAAAAATATTATTCCTTGGTTCTTCTGTAATTTGTTTTATATGAGTCTTATTTTTCAATATTCCAAAAAAAAAAAACCAGAGTAAATTAGTATTTATTTTTAAGTTAATAAATTTGACAATGAACTTGTTATTTGTATTGATAGGGAGTGAGAGATATGTTTTTGGAGTGGTGATACAAGAGTGGCACTATTTTTGAACTAAAGAGCTGAGAGATCTAAGAGTTTGATACAAGAGTGAAGAAAGAGTTATCTACGGTTTGTGGGAAATGAATTTATGTGAAATGTTTAGCTTAAACTTATCACTACTTTAAGTAATCATAATTTTGGGACATGAATTGGGTACATATTTGCTGCCAATGATAATAATAATATAACTTATCACTTTCACTAAAAGTGATAAATTAGTGACAAAGTTTAAAAAAATTATCACAATCACTAGCAGTCACAAAATTTCACTATTATATCTATTTGAGTTTTGTGACTATCAAGTGATAATATAACCCTCGTGAGATTAATAGTTATAAAATGATGTTTTTGGTGTATAGTTTATTGTGACTCTCCGAATTTCGTTATGGGCTTTAGATCCTCAGGACTTGGCTGATCACAGACAGTGTTCTAAAAGGCAGGCTAGGCAGCCTTCTAGGCGGCGCCTAGGTAGTAGGCGGTGCCCGGGTGCCCCAATTAGTGCCTAGGCATGGGATTTGATGTTAGGATAAATTATGCAGATTTAGGCGGGTTGGGCAGGTCTAGGCGGGCTAGGCGATACATTTTTTTAAAAAAAAAAAGTTTTTTTTCCCTGTTTTGAAGGAGCTACCTATTTCTCTTTTTGTTAAAAAATTACCAATTAAAAAAATGGATATAATTTATCAACCATCATAAGTAAATTCATCTTTCATTCCTCCGATTGAAACGAAACCCTAGCAAATAATTGCAATCGCTAGAAAACGTTCAAGAAGAGTTTGCTTTGACTAGTTATAAACATATCATGCTACCTTACTTCCTCAATCTTATCTTTTTTCTTATTTTTCTTTTATTGTTGCCTTTTTTCACTAATTTATTATTATTGTTTTTGTTTTTGTTGTTGCTGATGTTATTGTTGCTTAAAATAAATTGATAAGTTTATATAAATATGACCCTGTGTTTAATTTTAGGGTTATTTGGCCTTTGACCCCCATTAATTGTGCCATAACTAACCTTGGCACCCAAAATTTATACTATTGTACCTTTGACCCCCATTTTGGACGGTTTCTGTCCAAAGACTAGTAAATCCATTAGCTGACCTTCTCTTCTAATTAAAAACCCCAAAATGCCCTTTGATTTATGTCCTTCTAGTCTCCTCTCACAATTTGTTCATCATCATCATCATCATCCCCCACTGTTTCTCTCTTCTCTCTCAATGGCACCTCCGGCATAACTCCGAACAAATTTCGATGAGAGTGCTACAATGGAGAAACACTCTTTATATAAAAGCTATACCACCAATTAACACTATCTTCTTCATGATAAACCCACTATGTTTTAAGAATCTTCACCAAACAAAAAATCAATTTTCTTTTTTTACATATACACGCATATGCATCAGTGTGTGTATATGTAAAAAATCAATCTTTACCATAGCCATGGAAATATTGGTGGCGGCGAATCGTTGAGTGGAGGTGGGTATATTATTGGCTCTATTGGTGCTGATGGGGTTAGAATAGCAGACGGTGGAGAATGTGGCGGCGATGATGGTGACGGTGACGGTCGGGGTAGGGGTGGTGAAGGTGAATGTGAAGGTGAAGGTGAAGGTGAAGGTGAAGGTTAGGGGGGTGGGGGCAGATGGTACTGTTGGTGGAGGTGCGGCAGCTATTGGCGGCGGATATGATATGACTGGTGGTGGGGATGGTGAGGGAAGTAATGGAGGTAGAGATGATATGAGTGGTGGGGGAGTTGAAGGAATTAGTGGTGCTGGTGAAGGGACAAGTGGCGGCGGTAGGGGAGTGATGGGAGGTGAAGGGACTAGCGGCGATGGTCGTGGAGGGGTACGACGAAGAGGGGAAGGGGAATGTGGTTGTCTGGGCAGAAAGGGGTTGTTAGGGGAGGAACGTGAGAAAGGCCATTAGCCACAACTTCCAAACAGTTATTGTTAAAGCGGGCACAATTTGATGATGATAATCCTCTCCCATGGCCATCGGTTCTGCCTCTTCTACTACCAGTATTGTCTCTGCTGCTTTGTCTTTTATTGTTTCTGCCATTGCCGTTGCTGCTTCTTCTTGAAGAACAGAGGGATTAGATGGGTTTGGTGTATGATGATGGGGGGATTAGATGGGTTAATGGGTTATGGGTGGGGGCTAAAGATACAATTGTGAAATGGGTTAAAGAATGGCAATTTAGGGCATTTGTATTTTATTTTAGGTCAACAGACGGAAGAATGAGTCCAAGGACAGAAACCGTCCAAAATGGGGGTTAAAGGTGCAATAGTGTAAATTTTGGATGCCAAAGTTAGTTATGGCACAATTAATGGGGGTCAAAAGCCAAATAACTCTTAATTTTATTTTGGACCGTGAACCCAATGACTATGTTTTGTTTGTTAATTGAACATTTGAACTTCTTTTTATGTTTATTTAAGTACTCTGTTTGATTTAATGATTTTTCAGTATTTCATTTTGTATATATAATTTTAGATATATTTAAGAATTAAAAATATAATTAAAAAAAAAAGGTCTAACGCTTACTCGCCAAGGCCCCGACTAGGCTCTAGGTCATTGCCCTAGGTCCACCTAGTGCCTTTTAGAACCTTGATCACATATGCCATCATTCGCAACAGCGGGTTATGCGGTATGATACAAATCCTATTGCATAAATTAGAGAAGGCTAACAAACCTCACAAAGGGCTACTATAGAGCAGCAAAGGAAGGATGTGGACTAGGCAGTACTTCATTTTGACAGCAAGTACATTCAGTTGCTTTTCCATCACAACAGCAATTAATGCCCCCCGACCACCGAATTTAATGCGCCTCAGAAGAAGTTAGTTATATTCAATTGCAAAGCATTGTTTGGACAACTATGGCATAGAAGACTAGCGTAAGTAAACCTTGGTTTTACGGGAGGAGACCACGCACAAAACTCTAATAATTAAGGGGCATTTACCCCTTCTACTAAAAAAAAAATATAAAAGAAATAAGAGAGATCATAACTTAAGAACATTTAATAACTTCACTTGTGAGGATCGAATAGTATAACTCAATCAAGTTCAACAATAGGCTGATTAATGGTTAATTATTCAATTTATCAAAATTTAAATAATGAAACAACAAATATATATATATATATATATATATAGAGAGAGAGGAAATTGCTACTTAAAATTTTCAACTTTTACTTTTGTAGTTTTTTGCAAAAGTAATTTTGTGAAACAAAACAGAGCATACATAAATAAATAAATAAAAGCAATGCTCAATCAATTCCAAAAAAATAAGATTCAGTCACTATTGGATTAAATCCATTAAGTATAAGCTAAAAATAACCAGAGAACGCAATGTTTGGACAATTTTTACATAACTAGAAATATCATAAAACTCCAAATGATAAATAAATCATCATGAAGAAAAACAAAAGCAATGGTAATACAATTGAACTTAGTTGAATAATATCCACATCTCACAAGTTTGAAAAATATGATGATTCAATCCAAACATTGATACATATCTAGAAAACGCGACATCTATCGAGCCCAGTGATTTCTCTTATCTTGAATAGTTTCTTTTCTTAATTTTTTATTATATTATTTTCATCGTACATTCGTATCTCTGCGATATGTGATGCTCTCTTGTCCTCAATGATGGTTTCCTTTATATAATGGAAAAAATAGGCGTGATTTGTACGTAATTAAAACCCAAATTCATAACATGTGAAACCGACTTATTGGCCCAAATTCAAATAATGAGAAAACCTAGATTTATAAAATAAGCAACAAAAACAAAATTATAATACCAATTTAACAGCAAAAACGAGTCCACATTTTTGAATCAATCAAACCCACTTAGGCAAAAAATAATTCGATTCTAGGTTTTATCATTCATGTTAGACTGATATACTAAAAGCCATGATTATTATTATTATTATTGTTATTGGTTTTGATATGTTATATAGACTCGGTTTTGCTATTTTAATGAGAATCTTTAAAGGCAATTGTTGCATTATCTTATTTGTTTAAATACTATGCAAGTGTGTCTTTTTTCCATATAGCAGATGATTTGGTGTGTAGAGTTTAGTTTACACACAAAGGATCATATCACTGGTTCTTGTTAAATATAAGTTTAGCAGTACACAGTCTTATATGAAATTGAACACCCATCGGAATAATTGTATCACATGTTTTAATAGTTTATCTTGACTGCATGAAACAGTATAATTTCAACTCGTTGTACTAGTACACTTTATGTGTATTGAACATAACCAGTTTGGGTTAATTATTTTGATATTGACTATATAAAATAATTTAAACCCCATATTGATTATAATTACTTATATAAAGTCTATATTGTGGTTGGCTTTATTCCTTCGACAAAAACACGCTTGCTTGTAAGTTGTTTGAGTCGTTCGAGATTACGTTTAAAAAATTACAAGCAAGTCAAGCTACCGAAGCGATGCACTAAAGAATTACATCATGATTGATATGGTGAGCATTGGCATTTGAATTTAATTTCCTAGGTGGTATTTTCAGAAAAATCATGCCCTGCTTTTTGGACTGGTAAAGTGATTGTACTTAGACCGACCCGGCGTTTAAATTCTCAAGGAATTGAATTTCGGATTTTGGACCAATACAGGAACTATTGTTGGACCGGTCCGGCTGTTCTGCTATTCCTCAATTTTTCTCACACTGCGGATTGGTCCAATTTTTTATAACTTGGACCGGTCCAGCAAGGATTTTTGGGCAGTAATTTTTATTTATCATAAAATTTCATTTTCAATGTTATTTTCTTAATCCAAAAAGGTTTTTGACTCAAGTTTTTTTCTATAAATAAAACCCATTGTCTTGTGGCAAAAACACACCTTTGACACACTTTTACACATGTTTTGAAACAGATTTTAAACCTTAGAGAGAGATTAAAACCTTAAAACATAAAACCACCTTAGGATGAGTTGTACGAAAACATATATAAGCGATTCTTTATAAAACAAAATTCACTCAAATTATTGTACAAAATGTTAATATAATAATTTTACGATGCCCGTGCATCACACGGGGTTGAAAACTAGTGTATTGTTATAAAATTGTTATTGTTGCTTAATTTCCACTGCATTAATTACAAACTTTTTAGTTGTTCTAAATTTCATAATACTACATTATTCAGCAATTGCAACAGTCCAAAATGTAATTTTCAAAATAAAAACAAACAGTCCAAAATATGTTTTGTTAGGAACTAGCTTTTAGTCATAGGTTCATTTCTGCCTTTCTGGCCTCCTTCATTATTAAATCCATATAAGACTGTAAGGCAGTTTTAAATAATTCATGTAAACCAATAACCCTGGGGCTTTATGCAAGTGAAGTGTAACCTTGATTCGAAACTACAAACATCAATTCAAAACTACAAACAAGAATTTGAAACTAAAAACCTCAATTCAAAACTACAACAATTCGAAACAAAAAATAGCAATTGGAAATTACTTTATTAGAAGATATGATGATAATCTAAACAAAAGCAATACCATTTAGGCTACTGGTCAACTTAAAATCAAAACTAAAATCAAGGATGCAAGCAAATTTGGAAAGGCATTTAAGAAGAAAAACAACAGCAATTCGAAACAATCAAAGATTGGAAAAATCAATATATCAAGAAGTTTATATACATAAAGAGAGAGAGACTTAGAGTGAGACTGTGATTGAGATCAATAATAAGACTTACGGTAATAGAGATGTCGATTTGAACAATTTAGGGCAGAATCCGCACACCAATCGTATTGACCTACCCCCTCCCATCCCATGAGTCGAACCCTGATCTCAAAGTAAAGGTGGAGGTTGCCTACCACTAGATCAACCCCTCTCCTAAAAAAACGTATAAGTACGTAGAATAAACATTATTTTAAATAATTTAAATCATAAAATTAATAAGTGACCTAACATAAAAATTGAAAATGACTTTAATAATATAATTTCTTATAGTGCGTTGTGATTACTCATTTATAGAGTGGTTGGCCTAATAGTAAGCAACCTCCACCTTTATCTTAATGCCAAGGGTTCGATTTATGGGGGTAGATGAAGGGTTTTCTTTTCTTTGTAAGATTAAGAGAGAGACTTAGATCTTTTTTAATTTAAAAAATAAAATAAAATAGAATTGGTAGTTATAGTATATTTAAAATTTTAAATTTAAAAATTAAATTGCACTACGATAACGTTTATAAATGATAAGACAAAGGTAATAATACTTCAATCTTGGGAGAATGTCGTGTGAGGTTGATGCACTTTCCAAGATATATTCAAAATCGAATACCTAATTTGTCGCCTATGCCCCCTTAGGGTCACTTTCATTAAATATTCTTACAAACTTAAAAAACACCCAAATCCAGTTCTTTAGTTGTGGGTTCTACCTTCTTTATTTAGATCTGATGTCAGATGAGATACAATCGTTAATAATATATGACCACACTCTAGAAGGCAGATAAGTCAATATATTATAAAATTATTATTAATTACTTCATCTTCATGGCTTCAATAAAATTCAATATTTTCACTTTTATATATTGTTTTCATTTTTAATATTAGTTCTTTTATATATATATATACGGGGCAATTAAAAAAAAGGGCTTATTAGAGAAAGATTTTCATACTAAAGTTAAGGAATAATTTTTTTAAAAATAAAGGGCCTATTTTTTATTTTATTGATAATATGACATGTGTCTTTTTTTTTTCATTATAAAATGACATCCCAACCCTTAAAATAAACTAAAAAATACCAATATGCATTAAAATATAGATTGCAATATGAACTTTGCAGTCCATATTTCACTGCAATATGAACTTTGCAGTCTATATTTTTTGTGCAAAGTTCATATTGCAGTCCATATTTTACTGCAATGTGAACTTTGCAGTTCATATTTCTAGTGCAAAGTTCATATTGCAGTCCATATTTCACTGCAATATTCATATTTTTTGTGCAAATTTCATAAAGAGGGGGTAATTTAGGTAATATATAACATATTTTTATTAATTAAATGATATTTAAATTTATTCAAATACATTCATTTAAAATATAAAACAAAATAGGCCCTTTACACTAATTAAAAATAGGTCCTTCATTCAAAAAAATATTATTCATTGGATTTTTGGTAAAAATCAATGTATAATAAGCCCTTCTACCTAATTTCTAGTATATATATATATATATATTGATAATTAAATACAGACTTCTCATCTAACCAAAAACTACTATTACTAATTTTAATGTTCGCTCCTAACAAATTTCATAACTTGTCCAACATTGTTTCTAACCTATGAGGCTGGTTTAATAGGTTGTCTACCATTAGATCCCATGTTCGATTCTCCCCAAATATAAATACCATTGAGCCAACGGGCAAGTTCTCACGTATGAGAACACCTTGTTTTAAAAAAAATAAAAAATAAAAAAAATAAAATAATAATAATAATAATAATAATAATAATAATAATAATAATAATAATAATAATAACAAAAAAAATAGTTTCAAAGTTAAGAGTATTTTGTGGGTCAGTCGAGTTTGATTGACAAGGTTTCATGGGTGTGAGACAGTAAGGAAGAATGGAATTCAATTCTACGGAAATGAATAGAAAATTTCAAAAAACACTAAATTATAGAGTGGTTCTATATGGACATAAAAAATCTGAAATAAAAAAACGGATATATCAATGTGTCAATCACTCACTTGTTAGAATAAAATGTGGCATAGTTATTTTAACCAATATATAAAGGTCGCATTTCATATGTCAAATTTTATGTTATATATTTATATCTACATAGAATTATTACTAAATTGAGCAAGTCAATCTATCATATGTTTAAGCACCCTCATTCTTGCCTGCAAAATACGTGGTTACAGTTAGAACTAAGCAATCTTTTTACATGTTCAAAATATTACTCTCAAAAAAAGGACGTGAATAACAGTATATATGGAGATGAATTCAGTTGGCTAGCTATTTGTTTTTTGTTTTTGGTTTCCGTTAAAAGTTAGCAAACAAAATTAAGTTCCGTAGGAGATCAAAAGTTCAATAAAAAAGGAATTGATAACAACTTTAAATCAGTACACTTTTTAGAGCTTGTTACTTTTGACGATGCGGACCGTGTCACAGTGTGCATGTCCATGTATGCGTATTAGGTTGACTGATGATCACAAATTAAAATATGTCTCTATAAATATGCCTGAAGATGGACAACTTTCAACACACCAAACAAAACAATTAAGAAGCTCTTCTTCTTCTTCTACTCATTCTTCTTCTTCTACTCAATTCGAACTTTTGATCTTAAGATTATCTAGAACTATTATTATTAATTACTTCATCTTGTTGATTCTGAACTTCGTCTTCCTCTACTCGATTCGATCTTTTGATCTTAAGATTTTCTAGAAGCTCTTTTCTTCATCTTCACTAGTTGTGCATTTGGTTATTCATTGGCGTTGCTTCGGCACAATTAACCACTAATTTTTATGCAACAAGGAAGTAAGAAGGGCGGCAAGATTTTGAGCTGGTCTGGGTATGTTACCACCACATCACACTTTCATTCATATCCTCTCACATTAATTTAATTCCCACCATTTGACTTAGTTACCAAATCCTATCACCACCACCACCATCACCATTAATTAAGATCATCATTAATTATGAGATCTCTAAACATTGCTTTAATCGTTATTATGTCATTAGTTCTTTTGTCAAGCATTGAACCCAATGGAGCTGCTAGAATCCTCCATTCAAAAATGAAGACAAAAAATCTGGTGACTCAATCTTTACAGAAGAGTCCCCAACCCCCATCCGGAAATGACTGCACTGCAACGCCAAAACAGGGTGGTAAGGCATGCAAGATTCCACCACCACATTAGAAATGAACACCAATTTAATATATTTGTTTAGTGATTGAATATATTAGAAGAGGATCAAATTAATGAAACTCTTTGGGGAACCCTTTTTATTTATGTATTTGTATATTTGTTTTTGTCATTATTAATGTTTTATTGGTTTCCGCATAAAAGTGTGCCTTTATTAAATGTAATAGTGTGACAATCACTTTATACTATATGCATAAGCTCAAACTCGTGATGTGTTATAGTTATGTGATATTATATGCATATTTAAAAATTTAATATATTGGTTGATTGTGTACGTAGATTTATCAATTTTTTACTTTGGTTGTACTATATATATATACAGTGGTTACGTTTAAAATTGGTACAATTTTGTGGAAAGTGGACTAATTTTTCATCAATTCTTGTATTTACTTGGTTACAAATATGATAAAATAAAAGTGGATGAAATAATATAACAGAAAACTGATCAATACCACGCGAAGTGTTGGTTAAGCGTTTGAATCCACATACGTACATATACCTTTATGCATGCGGATAATCAAGGTCATTAAAACTTTTTACAATGATCTCACTCACTAATTACGTGAATTTTTAGTTAACTTTTTCGATGATTTGCCGATAGTCAAGATTAATTCCAATCTTTGTATCTGAAATTTGGAGCCAATAACATTGCATAGTAGTAATTATGTAATTGCTTTCTACACAAATTTGAGTTACTCCCAACTTTTAATCTATTTGCAGACCACCCCATCATTATATTTAATACGTTCTTTGTTGTTTTATGTATTTATTGTACTGCAATGGGGGAAGAATCTAAAAAACCCAACAAGAATACAAACTAGTAGTACTGAAACTAATTAATACATTCAAATACTAAGTTAGTGTAATCAAATCTCTTGGCCCAGTGGTATAAGGTTGTCATTGGGACAACCTGAATCCCGATGTTGTTAAAATAATGCTTGGCCAGTGGTAGACAAAAAAATATACTAAGATAATTTTTTACTGACACAATCAACTCCAGGCAGAAAGTGCTCCTTATTCCAATACAAGATAATTGGAACATTGTTTGCCGAATCGTGCTCGTCCATGAATTCCTAGAAGGTTGAACTATAAACATTAGAATAACGAATAAATCTTTTACTTCAACAGAAGGCCTCATGCGGAAACTATTCTTTATTCCAAACATAAGAGAGGCATGTGAATACAAGCCAAGGCACAAATTTGCAGAAGCTGAAGTCTAATATTTTTATTTTTTTCAAACCGAAGAAAGAGCCGAGCCTCTAAAATTTATTAAGAAACAAAAGGGAATTACAACGTGAGCAACTTGATATTAGGAATACCACAATCATTAGTTCTAACAATTCCAAGGAGCTTTCTCGGAGCATTACGACTACGAAAAAAGACATGCTTCTTTAAGCTGCAACCTAAATTAGCCATATAGTCCGCAGCCGCATTGTTTACCCGATATGTGTGACTCAATTTGAAGTTTAATTCTTGCATTAAATGCTTGATCCTCCTTATTTCATAAGTAATGGTCCATGGAGTATGAATTTGATTCTGTAACACTTGAACCAAAATCATAGAGTCCACCTCGATATCCACGTTAATGTATCCTTGCTCAACACAAAGATGGATCCCTTGCAATAACACTTTAGTTTCGGCCACCATATTCGTATAATTACCATAATAATCTCCTTGAGCCCATAGTAAGTGACCATTCTCATTTCTCAAAATACTACCACCTCCGCTATCACCCGGATTACCCCTAGAGCACCCATCACTATTCAATTTTAAGCTGAAGTCTAATGTGTGGTAAAACAATTTTTGTTTATGAAAGAAGCAACATAATACAAAGTTTGCCCACATAGCGGAAAAAGAAACCATGTGCTAAAGGCAAAATCTATACATTCAACTCCTATACGAGTGAACATACCTTGATTTATTTGTTTCTACGTGAACCAAATAAAAGAGGAAAAAAGGGCTTTCTTGTCTTCGGACTATTTTGACTTTGACCCCATTTAATATATGAAATTAGACTTACTTGACTTTGCTTCTTTTTTTATATTTTAAATTAGATTTACTCTGCTATTTTTTAATTATTAAATTTTGCTCTTTGTATTTAAAAAAATCTCAAGGAATTATACAAAAATAAAAAGTTAAGTCGAAGAATCATATAGTATATATATAAAATTAGAGGAGTGAGAAAATTTACTACATTAAATGTTAACAAAGGTCTTTAGCTGCCATGTGTAATATTATTTATTACATTATATTTATATATATATATATATAAAATATTATATATATATATAGTATTATTTATATATATGAATTATTTATATTTAGTTGTTACGTGTATTTATATTTATTTCATTATATTTATATATATATATACTATTAGATTTTAACAAGACTTTAATATTTTCTTTTTTTTACATGAGTTTTGCAATAAATTTCTAATGCTATTGTTTAGTAACAGTTCTTCAATTCCTTTCCATTATTTCTACGAAAATCTTACAATTAAAAAGTATAATTATATATTTTTAATTTAAAATCCATCTAATAAAAAAATAATTAAAAATAAAATATGTATATATATAAATTTATAAATATGTTCGTGCATTGCACGGGTTGAAAAATTAGTTATGTTAAAAAATTAAACCTGGTCCTCTATTCTTATGTAATTATTTGAAATTATTATGTAATTATTTAAGATTATCCAACCGTGTAAGGACAAAGTTTAATGATTATTAAAACCGAAGGTAAATTTAATTTCACATTTAAAATGGGAGAAGGTAAAAAAAAGCCCTAATTTTATTTCCATTTTTTCCAAATTTTTTTTTCTTTTACTCTAAGGGTGCGTTTGGCGCACCGGATAAGGAGGTAGGATATGATAGGATAAAAGCCGGATAGAATAAGAGTCGGAATTAGTCGGATAGGAATTATGTGAGATAGGATATGAAAGGAATCAGTCTGATAGGGATTAAGCGGGATCGGACAGGATAAGGATTAAGCATGATCGGACAGGATAAGGACTAGTCGGATAAAGATTTAATAAACTTTGCATTTGATAGAGTTTCGGATTACAAGTCCAGATATTATATTATACAACTTTGCGTTTCTTTTAAAAATATATACAATTTTAATTGTTGTCCACAATTTTTTTAACTAATGCGATTTTTCGATTTATAAATTAGTTTTGTCAAAACTCTTTTGGGAGAAAAGTTCTATATCACATACAATATTAATGAATTAGGCATTAAGTAAAATTTCAAATTCTAATGTTACCATTTTTTCTAAAATTAAAGTTTCTTATAAATAATTTCATTTAGTAAAATAATAAATAAAAATATCATATTATAAAAGAAATAAATAAATTTTATTAGTTGAGTTACTGTGATTTTGGGTGGTTGAAAATTTTCATTAATAAATTTAATTATCTAAAAAAGTGTAAAGAAAAAGATTAAAATAAAAAGAAGCAATTAAAAAATAATTTTTATATTAATTTTGTTATCCGGCAATCATGAGATAAAATAATACCACCTATAGGAGTAGTATATATTTATCCGATTCTAAAGAGATAAAATAATAATTAATCCTAAGTGCAATTCAGTCCCGAGTTGCGCCAAACGCGGGATAGAATTAAAATATCCTATCTACCCTTGCGCCAAACACCGAATAAAATTTATTTGTCGTATCATTTCTGACACCAAACACCGAATATGAATTAATCCTATCCTGTTTCTAATCCCGCGCGACAAACACCTGATATAGATTGATTCGCACATTGCATTGGCATTCCAGCGGGAGGAAGATTCACGTCGATCTGTTTTTGGCCGAAGTCGCCGCGCATTCCTTCCTGTGAGTGGGCCTCCTTACCTTTTGAAGCTTTAGTAATATCATCACTTGCAATTTTCTTGATTAATATCATCTAATTATTCAAAAAGTTACATCTGTAATCATGAGTTTTTGATGTGTCCCTGAGGTTAGTTTTTGAAGATATAGGTGGTAAATTTCAATATTCTGATTACGCACTAAGAATGAACAGACATTGGGGATTTCCTTAGACTTTGTATGCGAAGTGTACTTTAATTGTTGATAAGTCTTGAACCTAATCGATTAATCAGCAACCATCTATGCTATTTATGTCTATAAAAGTAGGATTTGAAGTTCGAACCCATTACCTCAAATATGAAGAACACATGTTATCACCATTTGACCAAATGCCATCATATTTGCTTAATGTGTTTTAAAAATCTACATAATGTGTGGAATTAATACGTATAATATTGCACATGCATAGAGTGTGCCACAAGTTCTAGTATATATTTTATTTTATTTTTTGATAACCATGGGTATCGAGGCCCCACCCCCACTAATCCCATGAGACCCTGGTTGCTCGACCGGGAGATGCCCCCAGTGGCCCGAGAAAGATTTCACGCAGCGGGGAATCGAACCTGAGACCGTGTGCCTACCTACACAGTCCCAAGTTCATCCTTACCGCTGTGGCAACCCCTTGCGTTACAAGTTCTAGTATATATTAGTGGGATGACAAACTTATATATTCTTTATGAGAGTGTTTAGGGCGAAGCTGCTGCTACTATTATCTTGGGGACGTTTTTTGTCTTTTATTTTCTTTCCTTTTTCACCCAATCTCAATATTGGGTTGCATGTACCTCCAATATATTTCTCCTGGTTCCAAAATTTGCACTCGTCCTATCATAACATCCCTTAGTTTGCGGTTATGAAAAATAAGGAGATTCAAGATGTGAGATCCATATAATGGGTAACGTGTTACTGGTTGGCGTGAAGAAATATAGGTCTCTCAAGAAGTTACAACGAGCCATGCAGAACGCCACTTATTTTCACCTAGTGGGTATGTTGATATCAGCTTTAAAGTTTTTATAAAACCTCAAATAACCTTGCGTATGCATGATGATGGATTGATAGTTGGCAATTTTATTGCTAGGGTGGTTTAGGTGAGGTAACTGCAAAGGACTTCCCTAAGATAGATTCACCCAAAAATTATATCTTTCTAAGGTCCTAAAAAAAGACATTCTCGGAAGCTCATCTCCACTTTCTTTAGATTATTTTATGTTCCGTCTAGTTTTTGTTTTCAATAAAAGATTGGGATTTGAAGGATTTATCTTTCTGGTTCACATTAGTTTCCATGATCAACTCAGATTAAAACATGCTTATATTTAACATCATGTTGTTCTTTCATGTGATTTATCCTGTATTTTCTATGTATAAATAATCAAATAAAAAGACATTCATACATTCCTTTCCCTGAATTGTACATTCCTAATTTCCCATGTTTCAATGCAGAGAGGTTCATTGGTATCAAACATATGTAGACAGTCCGAATCAATGTCATCATTTTCTGAGAATCCTTCTTTTCGAAGAAAAACTGAGGCTCAAGTCCCTACCTCTACTAGAATGGCACGACTGAGGGATCGTTTCCTTGGACAACCTCGTACAACATCATCATCATCTTTCGAAATAAATTCCTTATTTCCTCCAAACATGGACATGGACATGGACATGGTAATAATGGCTTATATATATATATATATATATATATGTATCCCTTAACGTTTTAATTGATTATCTATTACTATATATTAAGTGAGAGGAGCACTAAATTATGAAACTACACTTACCTTAATTTAGAAAAATAGACAATAGTTATGAGATTTGAACACATGATCTTTATTCTAACAATGTGCACCTTAACTACTTGATCAAAAATGATCACATTGTCCTAAATTTAAAAATAGTTTTAAGTGTTAAGAATTATCAGTTACCATATTGCACGCATCGAGTGTGCGACATGTTCTAGTTGCAAAGTATGTGGTAATTGGCCTCACGTGATCAAATTGTTAATTATTTCAAGGTTTTCACAACCAACTTTAAGTTTTGCTGTATTTCGAAGCAGTGTAATCTCAAATAAACAGGTGTACTTGGTGACGCTGAATACAACTTTGATTATATATATTGTCAAGGATGAATGAAGTTAATGATATTTAGGATAGGTTAGAGAGCTGTTAAGCTTATAAATAGACACAAAGCTCCAGTTTGCTCAACACTACCTCATGGTGAGAACAATGTTAAAATTGTAAGTTGCATTCTTGGTAGAAACTCTCCTGTTTGAGGCAAATTAGGATAGTAACTTCCCTTAAGGTGTGTCTGGGTACCTCAATGAAGCAAAAGAATATTTCGAATGATTCAGAAGCTTGGAATTGCGAAGCTAATCTTTGCTCCAGTTCCAAGGATGAAGAGAGACATACTTTTGAAGTGCATTTCAAAAGTAGCATACACTGGTTATCTAAGTAGGACAAAATTGCAGTGTATTTCATAGGTGTTTAAATAATATAATGTGTCAACCGCCAGCAGCATTTTTAATGTCACAACTAGCATATGATTTCTCCGTTTATTCATATTTATGTATTTGTATATAACTATATATCAAGAGCAAAAGTATTCCCCTTTTTCTTTTGAGGTTTCTAGAACGTTCTCCGACAATAGTTAATTCTCCAATTCCCTCTCATCCCAACCATTTTCGTAGAAAGGGTAAAATATTAGGAGTACAATTTGATCAACACAGCAGAAAGGGTAAAATAGACCCTCTTCCTTGTGGGAATTGCTCGCTGAAAAGGTTTCACAATTTTTCTGTCCTTGTGGAGTCGTGGACTGACTGTGGTGGTTCCCTTTCCTTCTATATTGGTCATATAAGCTGGCAAAATTTTATTCCCCTTGCCCTCTTGTAATTTATATTTTTTTGGGTTTATGTATTGGTTCAATGAACACAATTGATAACTTGGATAATAGTTCTGGTGATGATCCGTGGTGTTATATATTTCATCAGTGCCCACCCAGGCCCACTGCTGTGGATGTGTGGTATAGTGTTAGTGAGGCTGACAACGTGATACACCCACCTAATGAGGACATCATTGTGTAAACTAATTCCACATCAGTAGTTTATTGGAGAGATCTAGGGCTTATATGCTGCTGGCATATTAATTCCCACTGGCAGAATCGATATATTAACAAATAAATTCCATTGGCAATAGTGATATACTGATATTTAAACTTCAAATAAGTAGCTATCATGCTTTGAGATGAAAACGGCAACCATGGAGCAAAGTTTGAGAGAGATAGAAACGAGTGTGTTCAGAGAGATGATAGTGAGGGCAATAGTGTTTATAGGAGGTTGTGGGGGCAAGATTTCAACAGTGGAAGGCTAGAGTGTAGATAATGTGAGTAAGTTGAAGAGGCAGCGTCTATAGTGGTCCAATGGATATTATGCATCGCCCGCTGGTAGAAGCGAAGTACTAAGAAGAACTCAGCACGGCATGACCTTCGGCTCTGGTACAATGTGGGAAAAATATAGAGAGAAAAGAATATAATCATATTTCGTATCTTAAACCTTAGAATACAGTCAAATTTATAGGCCCAACATGTATAAATATGGTAAGAATCCTTGATTGTTGAAATGACATCAATAAGGGATTTAACATTTCTAAACTTAACAGATGTATATAAATATATTTCTTGCCCACAATCTTGACAGTTTCGAATAAAGATTGAACAAAATTTCATGTAATGCAGAGAATTCATATATTGGAAGCACTAGAGGCATTCAGTGATATGGAAATGTCGGGTGACCTTCAATTTCATCGCGATTTTAAAGAGTAAGTTAAAATCCTATTTTTTCTTGCTGAATATGTATATGCCCTCATTGTTTTACACATTTATTTACTCGAAAAGTGAAATAACTGATAAGCTGCACCTTGTTCTTGCCAAATGGATTATTTCACTGTGAATTTGAGTATAAACCTTGTTTAATATGAATTGAGTTGAGTTCTTAGGAAAACTGGCGGGCCTTTCAGTATCAAGAGTAGTAGTTTCTAGATATTGGGCCTTTCAGTATCACGATTCTTTCTCATGGGATCTAGAATTTCGCAGAAATCTACAAGAGAGGGAAATTGGGGAATTCTCGGAATTGTTGGGTTTGATTTACCATTCGAAGGTGTCTAGAACAGACCGAGATTCTAGATATTGGGTGGGGGGAAAATTGGGAATATTCTCTTGCAAATCCTTTTTCCATCTGCTCATCAATTCACCACAGGATCCCATCTTTGTGCCTCATAATTTTATATGGAAAACAGGATACCTCCGAAAGTGAAAATTTTTGCTTGGTTGGCCTCTTGGAAGAGAGTAAACACATGTGACATTCTCCAAATAAGAAGGCCTTATTTAGTGATTTCCCCTTCTTGGTGTATTCTGTGCAAACAGAAAGGAAAGAGCATTGATCACATTCTTTTACACTGTAATTTCACTGGATATATGTGGAACAAGGTGGGCGAGGTATTTGGTTCAATTGGTGCCAAATCTAGTTCTTGGCCAGATTTCTTGAGCATGGAATGGCAGTTTGTAGGGAATAAAAAGAAGTCCAAACTAATGTGGAGATGTTGTTGTCTAGCATTAGCATGGTGCATTTGGCAAGAGAGAAACATGAGGGATTTTGAAGACAAATCAAATGAAGCCGCTGAAATCTGGCTTAAAATCAAGCTGTTATCATCTATTTGGGCTAGCTCTTCTAGTTTATTTGTCAACCTTTCTATTTCTCTTATTTGTTCTAATTTGGGTGCAGCTATCCAGTGATGGTGATGTGTTTCGAGCTGGTTTGCTGTTTTTTTTGTTGTTGTTTTCCCTCAGTTAGCTAGAGGTTCTAAGGGGCTCGGTGGACTGTTGGTTCACCAAGATTGCTCTCACCTTTGTAATGCTTTAATTATTTTATTTTAATAAAGCGTTTTGTTTTGGATCAAAAAAAAAAGAGTAGTAGTTTCTCTGTTGTCATTCAGCTGATGTAAATTATGATGGACTTGTGATGAATAATGAGTTAAACTTTACTTTTTACACTATTGGGGTACTTTTACTAGCCTGTGTATTTGTCGATTTAAACTTCTTACTTTTTTCGCTAAGTTGGGGTACTTTCACTATGAATTTGTCCTTGGATTTGGCTACTTCTGTTCAAAAAATAATTACATTTCTTGAAGCATGTGAAAATTTAAGTTCTTTAAGTATTCAATGGTGGATAGATTTTGGTAAGTTAGTAGTATAAGCATATATTATAGGCTATAAACGGTAGTGGTGGAGAATGGCATGGAACTTGGAGGTAGTGTGGCTTTATACTCACTCCTTCTCAAATAAAAAGTCTGTATTTGGCTTTAACACTTTTTAAAAGATACGCTAATGTCAACATGATCCATATTTACATCACTATCCTATTCCTTCTTATTCCCCATAAACTTTACTTTCTACTATGTTCATGAAAATTAAATGAAATTATTTCAAATTCTAACTTTTGTTTTATTGTCTCTCCCAGAAATGATTATGAGATGTTATTGGCTCTTGATGAGAACATTCACCATGTTGGTGCATCTCCAGCTCAGATTAGTGGACTACCACAGTCAAACTGTTCAGTTAATATCCATGCGTGCACACACATACTATAGGTGGTTGGTAAAGGCACCCCTAATATTAGTCACCACCACTTGTACTACAATTTAAACATGATGTACAGCAACCTCTATGCATGCATATGGTGGCGAGGATTAATATCATCCATATATACATACATACGTAGATGTTCAAGCTTTGACATTGCTATGCGTGAATACTATTGATTACTGTTTGTTTCGTGTAACCCAGAGTGCTAATCTTGAAGAAACTTGTGCTATTTGTCTTGAAAGTCCAAGTGTTGGGGATACCATACGCCATCTTCCTTGCCTACACGGATTTCACAGAGATGTAAGAATTTTCAGTTCTTTATAATATTATCTACACTACATATTAAAACGAATCTACCACGTTCCTCTTTGCTTCAAACCTAAGACCTGTACCCTGAATAACACACATCCTAACCAATAAACCAAATCGTATTTCATGATTATGAAGTGTTTTAATAATCTACCTAGTGATATAATATTGCACACACATCGCTTATGCTTCGGGGTCTAGTATATATAAATAATGGCAAGGTTCAATTTATATTGGTGTAAGATTAAGAAATTTACACCAACGTAAAACTTTTTATCATATTTTTAATCTATCAATTCAACCATTTGATAAGATATTTTTATTGTGTTTATCAATCATGCAAAATTTGAAATCAATCAAACATTAATAATAACCATCTGATTAATATGCTCATTGTAAATTTTAGAGAGCATATAATTAATTAATAGTACTTTCGCAACGAGGAACATCTGTATCCCCAATTCATTTGATTTTTGGCATGCGTCTTGAACATATGATAATTATATAATCCAACAGCAAGATTGGTGAATTATAGTAAAATTTATTCACAGGTGTAGAAATCTTTTGCTATACACCACGTGTAAGGTGAACCTGTCACCGTATATTTACAGAAATTAGAAAATCCACCATCTAGCTAGCGATTTTTTTTTTTTGCCTCAGAACGCGACCATGTTTATTAGATGCACTTCACTAGATAGAGGGAAGGAGGGGATATGAACTTAACCTCTCAAAGATATATCAAATGAGGATGACGTCATATGTTGCAGGATATGTTATTTGATAAGGTAAAATACAGGGATATGAAGTTTTGAAAGAAAGAAAGGGAGTTTAGAGATGGCACCAATATAGTATTCCCTTTAGTCTAAGAGTTCCATTGCAGAAGTCAAACCTTTTAGTTAATGTTGAATATAATGCAACAAATGGCTAAACCTAGATGTCAGCCAACCGAACTATGGAGGCAGCCACGTGGTGGAGTGGACCGAACTGCACCAACCTAGATGTCAGCCAACCGACTGTTTCAGACCGGAAGCGGTTCCAGAACTTCTCCACCAATCGATGTCGGTTCACTGGTTGGAAATTTGGGGTTCGGGTCAGTTTACCAAATGATGCCACCCCTACTGGAGAGGCTGGCCCCTCCACCTGTCATGCTTGGTTTTGTTTCTATGGTATTAGCTTGGAGTATAGACAACCCCCAGTTTTTCTTGGTATTGCTAGAAGTGTTTGTATTCCCAGTCATATTGATCGGGCTTTTTGAATAAGGTATTTCATATTTGGTTATTGTGCTCTGGTTTTGATTGAGGTAGATTTTAGTGCTGAGCTCAGTGAGTCCTTGCTGGTTGCAGTTTCTTAGTCGAATTGCACTATGACTGCCCTCCTCAGCACTATAGTCACTGTGGTAGTGTTGGATATCTTGTGATTGGTTGCAGGCCAGGCGTGTGCAGGATTCTAGTGGCGATGCTCCTCAAGGTAGGGCTTGTGTGCTTTCGAGGGGCGGGTATTGGGCACACTGGAGCGAGTCTCAGGTTCATTAGGTCTATAGTCATGTGGAGACTCGTCAGGAGCAGGCTGGAAAACCACCTGTGGACGGGGGGGGGGGGGGGGGGGGGGGGGGGGGGGGGGGGGGGGGGGGGGGGGGGGGGGCTACTAGTGCTCGGACAACTCCTGTCTCTTGGTTCTTCATTTCAGTCTATTTCCCACACCCAAATCCCATCCCCCCAGCCCCCGCCGCCCCGCAGTCGATTTGTGACTCGAACGGGTGTAGTTTCTCTGCTTCTAGTACTACCAACCGGCTTAGTGGACTCTTGGCTACACATATTAATACTTCGTACCTTCATTGGGTTTACCAATTCGATGATGACCATAATAATATTTCGCTTAACGACAAGGTCTTGGGTGACTACGAGGAGCATGTTGAGCATTGTGAGTTTGATTTCCCTCCTTACCAAATCCCCATCTACTATACGGGAGATTGCCAGTCGCCAGTTGAGCATTGTGAGTTTTATTCTGATTATGATCCTTTCGTCAATAAGATAGCGGAATGGTAACTGGCAAGTGCTTGAGCAAGTTAGTTTTCCTGGCCTTTTTTTTTTTACCTTTGTCGCAGCGTTAACAATGATATTCGAAGGCTTCCCATGTCAATAGGCCGGGTGGAGGAACTGTGTACGGATTAAAGAAGAGAAAGTTGTATTTATGCCTGTCAATGGATCGGATTTCTGCATGTTGGCTCCGATACTATCTTGTTAGTCTTATACGGAAAGGGAGCCTTAATCCACTCGAATTGCATCCTGTTAGTTGGATATGGATAGGGATCCCTAATCTGTTTATCCAAATCTGATGAAGATATGTTTAGATTTTGTTTAACAAATTGGATTTGGACATTTCCCAAATTCCCTATCCGATTAATTTGCAAGCCAATCCCACGTATATATATCCTTGCACATTTATAATACTAATATATAAAAAAGTTGTGCAATCCTTTATGTCCAACAATAAAAGTTAATTAAAGTTATAATGTGCCAATAGGTCTTCAATTTTCTGATTGAGTTGGATACATGGACTGTGCCTGTTTCATAACAAGTTCGGATATGGTTTAGCACTACCGGTCAAATGAGATCGGATATGGATACGACATAATCCGGTCCATATTTGATTCATTGACATGCCTAAACGCACTGGCTTGAGATCATAGTTATACTGTCGCCAATGGGTAACATACATAAACTAGTTAAACATGTTATAATACCATAGTATAAGGCTAGTAGCGAATCTTTGAGAGCCTCAAAAGATCTAAAGCAAGTCAAAACTTTAACCGGCCAGTGTTCCTCATAATCTCACCGAACGAGTCTTTACGTATTGAAAAATGTAATTACAAAAAAATTCAAGTGCAAACTAGTATATATGAATTGGATTTTTTGCGATGGTTTTTTCACCGCTAAAAACATTACTCCAATATTTTGGCGATGAAATACCGTCACTAAAATGCCCGGTCCATATAGAACGGTCCATACTAGAATGCTCTCTATATAATTATATATAGGTACGCACACACACATATATATCCGGTGTTGTGTTAAACGGAGGTATCACTTATAACGGGCTCATGTTGTACTTCACCTCGTAGCGTAATTGTGTCTAATGGGTTAACATATTGTTGGCCCTAAATTGATCAGTCTTAAACTAGATGACTGATGATTTCATGTTGATTCGTTTCGTTTGATATTGTCATGCATAATCCAGTCTAGTTTTGTACTTACAAAAACTGCCCTATATGTCAAAAAAAAAAGGAAGAAAAAAAAGCCATATTTAAATACCGAAAGATAAACGTTGTCGTTTCATTAGATATTTTAATGTAAAGGCACGATTGATACGTTAGATTAAACATGACATTAAATTGTGTAAAGAAATCAAGACATAAGTATTCACAAGAGCACTCAGGTTCGACTCCAATTTCCATGCTCTTTTGCGCTATAGATCACTCGGATATATCCTTTGCTTGTATTAAAAAAGTTAAAAAAAAGAAAAAAAAAGAATTGAGATTAAGGACAACTTTTAGTCAGGATAGAGTAAATAATAACAGATGAAGTCAAATTAAACATAATTGAAATATTAAATTGCGCAAATTTCAAGAAACACTAGTTACGTAAGACCATTCATGGAAGGACAAAATAGTAAATCAAAACCAAGGTCTTATATTAATCTTTCATGGGGTATTACACTTTTTGACTATTGCATCACTTTAATACTTTGAGTGAAGTCAACCAATCAAAAATATATTTGAGTGAAGTCAGTGATCAAGTGACCCTCACAAAAAAAGTGTATAATTAATTAGGAATTTTTTGAGTTATCCTCTTATTATTAATACAAAACTTAAGATATTCTTCTATTTTACCAATCATTTGAATTATTTCTTATTTTATAACATTTTTAACGAAATGAAGTAACTGCACAACAGTGAAAACAGAGATAACTCAAAGAATTAGTAAAATAGATGTATCTTGATTTTCATATTAATAATATGAGGTAACTCAAAAAATCTCAATTAATTATTATGATAATAAATAAATAAAAGTTAAATACTATTTCACATGTATAAGTAGAACTGACTCAAATATAAATAAAGTATTCTTAGAAGTTAGTGTTCCTAAAAGTATTTAAGAAAATAGTCACTAAAAATTATGGAGTCTTAAGAAGATTTATTTATTAGTGTTTAGAGCTATACTCTATCTAAAATTATCAAATAATTATATACAAAAATACCAAATTAAGCTAATATAAAAATAGTTTAATACTTGCAAATGATTGATTACTTGTCAATAACTTTTGATAGGTGGGCCCATCCAATGAATGGGAAGTCCAAGTCGTTATTCTGGCTTTAAAGCAAAAAGTAGGCCCATTCAAATTGGATTTTTGAGGCAAAATGGAATGTTTTATTTTTCCTTCTCTTATCAATAAGATAGAATTATGGGTGTAATCACTCAGTAAAATATTATCAAATGTTTACGTACCCAAAACATTGGAAATTTTTAGTTTAGTTTCGTTTCGATTTTATCTAAATATATATATATATATATGTATATACTTATTTACATACCAAAAACGTCAAAAAGTGTAATAGTAAAAATATCAAGCAATGAAACCCAAAACATAAAATCCAAAATTATTGAATATATGCATACCAACATTATACAAAAATACAAAGAATTTAATTCTTATAAATTAGAGATTTATTTTCATGTTCAATAGGTTTTTATACCGCTCATATATTTTCCATCACAATTATACACTTTATCCTATGAATTTAAAACTGTCCCAATTTGTCCAAAACTAAAATTAATTAAATTTTTTTAAAATTTTTTATACTTACAGTACTTAAAGAATGAAAGAAACATCAAAAATTGTGAAAATACTAAACATACTTAAAAATCGAGTCTAATATGAACTTTCACTTGTTAAACCGATAAATTTATTATTAAACTTCTAATTTTTGTTTTGATATATACTACTACATGTGTGTGTCTATATATATGATTATTTTCTAAAGAAATTTTAATTATATAGAGCGGACTAAAAAGGTATTTGAACATAGTCTACTGTTTTTTTCCTAGGAATTAATGAACTAATCATACGGGTATTATAACAGTGGTCGATACAGCAACAAAAATTACTTGGATTCAATCCTTGCTTACTAAACTTGGTTATTTAGTTCGCATGATCTCCTATTCTCTGGTGCAACAATATCGTTGCCACATACAAAACAGTAAATCCGGTTTTTCAAGTACGCACCAAGCACGTTGAAATTGATTTCCAATTTGTTCGTGAAAAAGTATCTCGCAGTGACCTTCATGTTCATTACATTTTCTACCACTTACTAGATAATCGACATTATGACAAATGACCTGCCGGCCTTCTGCTTGGTTTCAATTTTTCCGGGATAAGCTAAAGGTCTTGCAAGACACCCCTTCAGCGCGCTTGAGGGTGCATATTAACACATCTACCGATAGCTATTCTCATGATTATCATCACTGCAGAGGCAGCCTAAGACTACTTGGAGCTCTAGGCAAAATGTGTTGAAGTAGAGCTTTTATTTTAAAAAGGTCAATGAATTAATACTATTTGTGATAAGTTACTTTTTGATTTAATAATCTATTTCAAAAAATATATAAGATATAAAATGAAGTTTACATCTACCATAATTAACTAAGAAATGTTTGATAAAAATAAAATAAAGATATTAATAAAAGATTGTATATGCCTTAGTATGTAAGTGGAGCCCCCAACTATCATGAGGGCGTAGGCAATTGCCTATATTGCTTATATAATCAGGCCGGCTCTACTCATCAGTTAAAGTTAGTTTAAACCATGGGCGGAACCAGGATTAAACAAAGGAGTGAGTTGAAATGGATTGGGCCATACTAGTTTTGATTTCTAATTTCTAACTTATACTGTAGTTTTTTAATTGGACGAGGCTGAAACCTGCTCTGCCCTGCTCTAGTTCCGCCCTATTTCAAACTCATGATATTAATAATGATAATGATTGCTATCTTATTATTAATGTAAATCTTGTAGCTACTACTTGTTACATATACAATACAAGAATTCCTCTCTCTAATTCATTAAGTGAGAGTGGAACTCTTTTCCAAGAGTGAAATCCTTTCCCTCCATTGCCGAGTTTAATTAATACAACCTATGATATATTCATCAAATTAATATAATAAGCTACACAAATTAAAGCTTATTTTTTTTGCTTTAATTCATAATATTTTATCAATTGATATCTTCATTCGTGCCCCTGTGTATATAGAGTGGAATCTCATATATATACTTCTTAACGATTGAAGTCAGACAACTTTTCTTTTATTGTCTTTATTTTATTCCAAATTTAGATTGATTGTCTAAAATTTAGGACGAATTTAACATACAACCTCTTAAGTTTGAAAGGACACATCGTAAATGGTAAAAAAAATAGTCATACTAGTGAACTTCATCCGTATGATTTTTCTGCTTAAAAAAATACCCATACAAGGCTCACACACTTGTATGGATTTAAAAAAAAAATATCAAAAAGTCAAAAAATCCATAGGAGGAGATGCTAGCCATATGGCTTTATATAACAATATATATATATATATATATAATCATACGAGGAGCTTGTAGCCATATTTTTTTAAAAAAAAGAAAAAGAAAAAAAGAAATGATCCATACGAGTATCCCACACTTGTATGGGTTTTTTTTCGGTCTGATACAAAAGTGGCATACTCACATGTTGAAAGGCAACGAATAAATAAAAGTTAAAGTCTGGCTCAAATATAAATAAATGTACGATTTCCGGAAAATCCGGTGGACGGTGGTGGCGAAATTACATTAACGATGAGTATATATACAAAAATACCGAATTAGCTTATATATATATATATATATATATATCATAATATAGAAATTTTAATACTTATAAAGTAGAGATTTGTTTTTATTCTCAATAGGTTTTTAGACTTAAACTGCTAGTTGGTCTTGACCTACCATATATTTTTTTATCATAATTATACGCTTCATCCGACGAATTTAAAACTATCTTGATTTGTCAAAAACTAAAATTAATTTAAAATATTTTTAAATTTTTGTAGTTATAGTACTTAAAGAATGAAATAAATGTCAAAAATTGTGAAAATACTAAATACAATTAAAAATCGAGTGTCCAATATCAACTTTCACTTGTTAAATTGATAAATTTAATATTAAGCTTCTAATTTTGATTTTGATACTACTACACAGTGGCATAGTCAAGACTAATTTCTAGGTGGGGCTAATTTTTTTCCAAACCAATATTAAATCAAACTCAGTTATGTTTCCAAACCAAATTTTTACTAAAATACTTTTCCATTATGTTTCGATGTTTTGGAAAAGTTAAAAATGATATACTAAAATTAATTATATATTTTGAAATATCTTTATCAATTCAATATTCAACATAATATAGCCAACAAACAAATATGTTAATAAACAAATAAATCTCATTAACGAACAAACAACTATATTAATTAATATTATCAAAAAAACAAATAGGTCAAAATTCAAGAAAACACTTAAATCTTTATATTCAAAGTAATAATAAAAAAATTTAGTATAAGAAAGAAATCTTACCTAGAAGGAGAGCGGAAGAAGAAGAAAGAAGCGACGCTGTGGAAGAAATAAAAAAGGTTTGGAAGAAATAGTAGTGCACGAAACAAAGAAGATGATGATGAATAACAGAAAGAGCTGAGGCTGGAACACATAAAAAGGGAGCTGACTTCTGTGGACCACTTATACAAATATCTAACATAAATTATAATTACTAAAGTCCACCTTGAACTCTTAAACAACGCTGCACATAGGACTCTCGCCAATGAAGTTCTCTTAAACAGCGCTGCATATAGGCCTCTCGCCACTAAAATTCTTTAATTATGCCGGCGGCCCTGACTTTTCATAGTACTACTACAAAAAAACCAAAATCTTCAGCAATTTTTTTTTTAAAATCTAGGTGGAACCATGACCCCCTGTTCCTGAGTGGCTCCGCCCCTACTACTACGTATGTGTGTATATATGGACTATATGATTATTTTCTAAAGAAATTTTAGTTGAATGGAGTGGCCTAAAAATTAATAGAACATGGAAAACCAAAAGAGGTAAAGTATAGCAATATATTTGCATAAAGCCAAGTCATGCAAAAGTAACCCACAAAAGAAAAGTTCCATCCAAAAAGAAACGTATAATTAATTGTCGTGGCAGAGAATAAGAAAAAGTTAAAATCCTGTACGTCCACATACATGATTATTACTGCTCTAAATAAATTTTCAAACACACTAAATTTTTATTATAAATATAGATAAAATGTCTAATAATATAAGAAAGGATGATATTACATACACCCTTCTTTTGTAACTAGAACACTACAAATTTGAAATTAAGTTTTTTTTTATAAGGGCAATCAAAATATTAACCATTTAGTGTTGTGACTACAAATTAAGAGTTGGTTGCTCCGATATATAACATATAAGTCAGTAGCTAATTGTCGACTTAAAGATTAATATTCGGTGACAGTTTATCGAGTTGGAGATTAAAATTCGGTAACCTTTTGCCAAGGTCAAATGTCAGTAAAATATTTATAAAAATTGATTCAGCCAAAATTTGTCTAATGTCAAGTTGGTAGAAGGTTACCGAATCAAATGTCGAAGTTCGGCAACAAAATACCGACTTGGTGCTTAAATTTGGGGTTTCACCATTTGAGGTTGGTTGCCCTAATACATAACTTTGGATCAAAATCTGTGCCTGTTCCTTAATAACCAAAATTAATTAAAAATATTTATCCTTATAATACTTGAAAGTCAAAGATATCAAAAATTACTTCAATTCAATAAATATACTAAAACTTAGAGTAAATTAGTATTCATTTTTAATTCTACATCCGATTGATAAATTAATAAATTTGGACCGTGAACTTGTTATTTATATTGATAGATACGTGTATGGTTATTTTCTACAAAAATTCTACTTGCAAATAATGGAGTGGTCTAAAAGGGTAGCGAAGTTGCGGGAAGTCAAAGGAGGTAAAGTATAATTAATAGAGAAAATAGGTTAAAAAAGATTCGTCTATAACTATGTTCAATAGAAAGAAAATTTATATTTTCATTCTAAAATAAAAAAATTATTTTTCAGTGAAAAACTAGGTACGTAGAGCTCCAACGAGAATTGCGTACCTCCAACTAGGTAACTAGAGCTCCGACGAGAATTACTATACATTGCAAAATCAAATTGTACATGTTTAATTGATTGCGGATTTAATTAATGCAAAAAGAAATTTGTACTAAAATTTATATCTTAATTTGTCTACGGATTTAGTGCAAAAACATATTTGCACTAAAATTAATTAGTGCAAATATGAAATATACTATACGGAATACAAACACTTGTAATCCAGGACAATACATGACTAGACAATAAAGCAAATATGAAATACACTATACGGCTTTTTGAAAAGTAAGTTGTATTATATAATATCTGAACTTGTAATTTGAAACTCCATCAAATGAAAAGTTTATTAAATATTTATCCGAGTAATCCTTATCCTATTCGATCTCGCTTAATCCTTATCCAACTGATTCCTTTTCTATCATATTTCACATAATTCCTATCAGATTAATTCCGACTATTATCATATACGGTCTTTATCCTATCTTTCCTCTTTATCCGGTATGCCAAACACACCCATAAAGTTTGGTGAACTGATTATTTACAAATAAAAAAAATTAAAATACTTTTAATTTCGAACACTAAAAGAATATTGGATTCTTAATTTCAAATATTTTTTAAAAAAATACTCGATCAATATGTTATGTTTAATTTTAATTTTTTGGTCAAAATTACTAATTTACTTGATTAATGAAAGAATAAGATATAATTACTTAAAATATATGGAATTTACTATTTTGCATGGGTTAAAAGGTTAATAATGATAAAGATGAGTTGAAATTTGATAATGTTCAGCCTTAATTAAATATATGGCTAATAATTGACCACAAGTTTTAATGAAACTAATAGTCTTTTAAATAATTATTTTTATAATTATAATGAAAGTCCCACTAACCCATTTCTCCATACTTTGCCTCCTTTAACTTCTTGCATCTTCGCTACTTTTTGGGTCACTCTATTATTTGCAAGTAATTTTTTTTTGTAGAAAACAACCATACATGTCTTTATCAATACAAATAACAAAGTTCACTGTCAAATTTATTAATTTCTCAATCGGTATGTAGAATTAAAAGTAAATACCAATTTGCTCTATTTTTTAGTAATTTTATTGGATTATTGTAATTTTTGGTTTATGTGATTTTCAAGTATTATAAGGATAAATATTTTCAATTAATTTTGGTCATTAAGGAACCGGGATTTTTTTTGATCCAAAGTTATAATAATTTAAACATTATAAGAATTATTTTTCTTTTTATATTAACTTAATCTTATATTAATTTGTATATAAAATAAATTCTTTAAATAATCTTGGCCTTTTACATGCGGATGGCCTTTTGTACGTGGACCGGACTTTAACTTTTTCTTATCCTCTACCGTGACAATTAATTAAAGGCTTATTTTTTGGACTAAATTATACTTTTCAATGGACGATGACTTTTCATGACTTGACTTTACGCAAATACTGGGTTGGACCTGAGAATTTAGGGTCCGGAGCGAAATTTGTCAATTAAGTTCTCCGCTCTTAAATTTTTAGAATTTTTTTTTTAAGTATTCAAATTCAAAGAAAATAAATAAAATTAAATTAATTTACATAAATGGTCACTGTTTATTTTTTGATCAATGATAACATATAAGAATTTTTTATCAATGAACTTTTCCAACTTCAAATTTTAAAAAATTATGAAACCCTTAAAAAATTTGGGGCATGTTGCGGCTCACCTCATATACTTTCTTTAGCTTTCTATGTTCGATACCTTTTTAAGCCACTCCATTGTCCGCAACTAAAATTTCTTTAGAAAATAATCATACGGTCCATATATATATATACACACACACGTGGTAGTATAAGAATCAAAATCAGAAGTTTAATATTAAATTTATCAGATTAGCCAGTGTAAGTTGATATACACCGCAACTTATGTCGAACAAAATTCAATTCTAAAGACGACTGCAGCTGTTAGTGGAATTTATACAGTGTTATCGCATTCGTCGATCCTTGCCATTGCGACTTGTGTTCTTGGTTCTACATTTTTCCCCAACTACATATTTTTTTGTTTGGACAATGGAGTATAATTTCTCTCAATATAGATAGACTGCGATTTGCTGCGGCCACGTGCTACATGAGGAAGAGCTATTTCGGAGTTGTGTTTATCAATAATGTATGCTATTGATGCGTTTATCAATAATGTACGCTATTGATGCATCCGCGCATAAGAGTTGGCATGCTATGTTTAGGTTCCCACAGTCTGCAGCACAGAGTACTGGTGTCTGGTCAGTTGAATCTGTCCCCATGGCTATACTTTTCTTCCACTCCAATAATTTTCTTGTACATTCTGAAAAACTTGCAGCCAACATTTGATGAATCTATACTTGAAGCTAGGTTGGTTAGTTAGTTTGCAGTTGTCTAAGTTCCAAAATTAGTACTGACTCGCATTAAGGCAATAATAGTTTAAGAGTTAAATTGACAAAATTAACGAGTCACGATTAACTCGATCTTATTAATGAAAAAGAGTTGAGCGTACGTAGAGACGAAGTACACTTTTCCAGATAAAATTATATATGTGCCCATTTAAATAAAAAGACGAATGAGAACAGAAATTTGAAAGAACTCAAAGAAGTCTTACACTTTCATGAGTACATTTTCATGAAATTAAAATTATATAACGTATGCATTTGAAATGAACAATCGGTTCACGAAAGATGGTAATTAGAACTGTGCATTTCATTGTAAATTGCCAACATTCCCTTCCGCAGAATAAATTGCCACGCGTGTGGCCTACTTTTGATATCTTCATCATCGACTTTTCTGGCACAGCCGATCAGAACTCGAACCACAATGGTGTGTCCGCCCCTCAGCTCGTTGCAAGGTGAAGGGCAGTCTGAGTTATAAGCGACGGTTGTATGGATAGGATTAGTATCATGGCTTCCGTTTGGCTGCTAAGTGCGCCATTAACTCCATGCTTCAATATCATAAATGATACATGCACCAATTTAAATGAATGATCATGTTAATAGTCAGAGTTTGAAATAAGCCCGCAAAATAATCATCTTAATAAACTTTCTAACACATTGCTTTCACTTTTATCAACTATATTTTGTCTTGGGCTCAAACTAAGGTATTAAATGAATGAGAAAATTGGCATCCCTTACCCGGCCACAAGTGGTAGGGGCTCAAATCCTGGAGGCCAAAACACACGAAGGTTATTGAACATTAGATTCAACTCCTGAAAGTTGGTTTCAAAAGTAAGACTTATTTGTAAAGAGGGAAATAAAATTTTAAAAGGGGATATTTTTGGCGTATATGATTCTTTGGAAAGGGTGATTTTTGGATGCGTCTGTTGGATTTATCAAGTTATTTATTTTTAGTTGAGCTGTAATTCAAATAGTATGACTTTTCAATCTTCATATGAGTGGGCAAGATTTGAACCCCTAATCACAATTTGACGGGATAGTTTTTTAATCCCTTACAGGATGGTGATGCATATGGCGGAGTGACTATTTGATGGGGGAGGGCTACCCTGGCCCATTTGTGTAGCCCAATACAACTTCTTAATAAAGTGTCTGCTGTAATTATTGACTAGAGTTTTTTTTTTCTTTTTTTTTAAATATTAAGCTATATTTTGACCAAATATTTTTTTACAAAAATGAAATTTTTAAAGTTGAGAAGTAAATCTACCCAATTAAATATTTTACATCTTAATTACTTTCGCTGATTACATTTTAATCTTTCCTATTTTGTGTTTTCATATTTTGTATATAATTCCAAAAATATTACAATGGTGTCAGGGGCATAGCTACAGTGTGGTGAAAGGGTATGCGCGCACTCCCGATGATTTCGACAATTTTTTTTAAAAAAATAAAAGACAATATAGGAATTTATATGCATAAATTTATAGTTGAGGGTGTATAACCGTAAGAAATAAAAATGGGAAAGCATTTGAAGAATTGAAATACACTTACTCAGAGAGATCCCAAGACAATCACCCCTTTCTTTTTCCGTTCTCTTCTCCCATTTTCTCTTTTTTTTCCGTGAGTATTCAAACTTTTTTCGTTTCATTCCACGTTTCCACTGCGTTGAGCAGCCGACTTCTTCTCTGGCTTTCCTTGATCGGTGACCCCGTCCGATCGTCCAGCGACGTCAACAGCACCGTGGATCATGTACACAGCAACGGACCAAGGTTAGTGGTTGTTCTATATTGCTTCGTTTAAAATCATCATTTAATTTATGTTTGAGAATGCTTGGGTTATTCTTATTCTTATGTTGTCAAGAAACTTAGGGTTTCAAACTTTCAATTTAGTTTTTGTTTGAGAAAGAGGGCTATTCTCAATTTAGGGTGTCAATTTAGGGTTATTCTTATTCTTATGTTGCCAAAAAACTTAGAGTTTGTGTTTGTTTGTATATGTATAAAAAAAAAATTAGGAACAATTTATGTTTGAAGTTTTCTCTTTAATCAAATTTTATATTTGTTCGTATATGTATAAAAAAACATAACGTCCATAAGACAATTGGATGTTATAATATGCAATTGGTTATTAACATAACGACCATTACATGAATAGTAATAATATGGATATTATGATATGCAATTGATTATTAATTTAATAAATGTTGAATTTATAAGACTAATTTTAGAATGAAGAAGTATTATAGCAAAATAGGAACAAGTTTCTCCTCCAGATTTTAAATTGCGCACCCTGGCTGAAAATTCCTAATTACGCCACTGTATGGTGCATTAGGCTTTTCATCTTTTATCCTTTTTAGTGTACCTCAAATTAATTTCATATTTTGAATGGCAGAATATTAACATTTATACGAATTATATATTATCAAATACTATCCAAATATTTTGTTTTGAGATTAAATAATAACTAAACATTGACTAAATATTTTGTTTACAATTACCCAGCATACAATATCTAAAGGTGATTTTGTTTCTATCCACCGTATTTAATCCACTTTTAAATTTTGAAAATTTTCTACAAAATTTCACAATATTACCCTTTTTCAAATTGGTAAATATATCTACCAATTAAAATTAATTTACAATTATATAAATTTAAATTCTATTTTAATTAAGATTCCTAATCTAAATATAATTCCTTTTTAATTTCTTTCCTATTAATCTTTCAAAATGAGAAACCAAGTATCGGAGATAAGTTAGCTTCAAAATCTTCAAGGTAAGTGTCTAAAGTACTACTTTCACATAATGTGATTATATATGCTTTATGCTTTTTGCGATGCAAACGACAAGGCCAAATGCTTTCTCAACAATGAAACGCATATTACTAATCACCATCTTTCATGAACTGATTATTCGATTATTCATTTTAGATGCATATGTTATATAATTTTAAGGGCAAATTGCACTTTTACCTCGTTGAAATGTTGACCTAGTTATACTTTACCATATTAACTATTAATTTTATCAATTTTTATCATGAATTATTAATTTTGTTGCATCTTACTTTAAATTTCTGACATGGTTAAAAAACTGATGGAAATAAAGGGAAAAATTAAAAATTGACTCTCATAAAACTCCTTCTCTTCTTTTTCAACGACCCTCTCTGGTGACTCCTCTCTCAATTAATTGAAGGCAAATTGAATAGGACTCCTCTCTCCTTCGATAACTACTATATCTTGTGGTAACTTCTCTTTCCGGTGAACCTTTTCAAAAAAAAAAAATATTTTTAAGATTCAAATACCCTCCTTCCTTATTATTATTATAGATGTGTAGCTCTTAATTGGTTAAAAAATAAATGAATGGTTAGAATTAATTGAGATGCAACAATTTTCTTGCTTCTCTCTCCTACTTTAGTAAAGAAACGCTCACTTTACCCCTCTGTAGACTCTCTCTAACTATAGCCCTCACTCTCACTCTCACGAACCCATTCTCTTCCACTCCCGGCGACAAAGCACAGTCGCCGCCGTCACGCTGTTGTCTCACTGTACCCGTTCTCTCTCTATCTCTCTCATCTCATTCTCTCTCTATATATCTTTCCCTCATCACCGCCGTCACGCTGTTTCCTTCGTGCACGCACACACTCCTCCGTCGGACCCCGTCTCTCTTTGGTACGTCGACCCCATCTATTCTTCTTTCTAATTTATTTTAGGGCTTTTATGTGTATCCTTTCAATCTGAAGTTTGAAATATTAGTAATAACCTTTCATTCAATTTTAGGGCTTTTATGTGTATCCTTTTATAACCTCTCATTCAATTTTAGGGCTTTTATGTGTATCGTTTTATGTGAGTACTTTGCTCGATCCTTTTGACTATAAGAGAAATTAATGGTGTTAATGGTTAGCATGGACTTGGCTGCTGCGTTAACGCGATGCTGCCAGCTGCGTTAACGTACATGTTTTTTTTTTAACTGAATTGCAATGACTGCTGTTAGCTTTGGGACTTTGGGTCAAGCTTTGTGTAATCTCCAAATAATTTGTATCCATGTTATCAATTTTTAAGCAATAGGTGACATTTTCACATTAGGTTCCTAATTTGAATTCCTAATCTGAATTCACTGCCAGAGCAATTTTTTTGGGTATGGATCAAAATGCCTCCTTTTTTCTTAACCTTTATCTTCTTCCCCTTTCTCTTATTTATAGTGTAGCTCTTTAGAAGATGTTGCTTCTTCAGCATCCACTTAATAATTACACCTTAGCCCGAAGTAAATAATTTCTTAATTTTCTTCTTGGGTTTTTGTTGAAACATTTATCTATTATACCCATGGTAGCTAAAGTACTTATGCTTTGTTTTCACATAGAACTACCCTTTCAGTTTTCTAATTATGGTTTATATTCAATTTGGATGATTGCTTATAATTTGTCACATGCATTCCTAATTTATAAGAATCCAAGTATCCTTATATTTTAGGAATCTCTATGTTTCCATAATCTAAGACCTAATTATTCCAATTTTAGGGCTTTTGTGTGTATCCTTTTATAAATTATCTTTTATTTAAGAATTTTTGGTAGTTCAAAAACTGAGTTTGAACGGCTACTTTCTCGACTCGAATCCAATCTCTAAGAATTGATGATCGAGTAGGTCAGTCTCTGTCATTGGAAGTTCCTCTGTTAAGTTGTGGCTCAAAGAATTTAGCTTTTGAAGTTATTTTAGCTGTTAACATTCTTATAGTTTCTAATTTCCTACTCTCTCAGTGCGCCTCCCCACCCCCACTTTATCTTCTCTAACCCTTTCTTAACTATAACAAGTCCGCCATTGCACATCATACGATTCTTTACCATTCAAGTAACCCCCAAGTTACCTTTACCTTTAGGCCTCGTTTGATTCAGTTATTAGGGTCAGTGGGATTAATAATACCAGTATTAATAGTACTGGACTTTTAATCCTGGTATTAATTTAATACCAATACCTTGTTTGATTCATGCAGTATTAATACTGGGATATCTCATGCTGATGTTAATATCATGTTTGGTTATGTAGCTTGTATACGGGATTATATTTTGGACTAAAAAAAAGTTAGTACCAGTATTAGTAATCCTAGCACATTTGCGCAAATCAAACAAGGTATTATAAAAAAAGTGGTATTAATAATCCCATCCCACTTTTTAATACCCGAATCAAACGAGGCCTTACCGTCTCTCTGTCACTCAATATGTATATATAACTATATTCATGCTATCTTGGATTTGGTCTTTAAGGAAGAGTATTGTAAAGCAATGATTAAAGTTCAGTGTGTGTGTTTTCTTTTTTTAACTGTAACTCCTTGATGAATAGCCAGGGTTCAATGTTAGAATCAATTATTTTGAGTTGTGGTTTTATCCCACTTCTTGTACTGGCATACGTTGGAAAGATTAGTTACATGTAATGGTAGGGATTTTTAGTTTGTGTCTTTAATGATGTTGCTCTATTTAATTAATATATGAGTTGTACTAGCATATGTTGAAAAGATTAGTTCAATGTAATGCTAGGGTTTTTCAATTTGTTTCTTTAGTGATATCAAATATGAGATTCATGAAAAGCAATGATTTTTCTTGTTTAGGTACCAAAAACTATGAACATATAATAGTTGTTTGGTCTTTTGCATTTTTTTAATTTCTATCACCCGCACTTGGAAATTTTATTTTGCAATTGGTAAGCAAATTTAAGTGAGATAGAAAAGGAAAACCCAAAATAGCAGCCAATGTTTAATTTTTGCATAATACTTCGAGATGTCCCAGGATGAAATAAGATGTTCCATTGGAATCAAACAACTGTCATCTAAGCAATCCTTATGGAGTTGTTTGGCATGTATGATTGCCCTTTCTTTCTTTCTTTCTTTGTTTTTTAATTTTATTGTTTGGGAAGGGGCATTGGTAGTCACCAAGATTGTAAGAACATAAGCTTTTCTATCATTGAAATTCCTCGAGAAATTCAAATACAATTTGGTGGAGTGAAGTGGGGAAAGACATGAAACAGAAGTCAGGAAACATTATGACCGTGGGAAAGCCAACGGAGGTAAGGGATTAGGGAACAAAGAACTTGGAGTTTGATTCTCCTACCAAATTTCATCCAAGATCTAATTTTAGTAACAAACAGTCATCTGCAAAAACGTGGAGACCGTTATTTGAGGGTTTTGAATCTCTGTCTTGTACTCCATCCCAAGGTAAGAGACACTATACATCTCAAATTAAGAGTAGTTTCTTTTTGGTATGTAATCAATGTACCAAATTCCACCATAACAAACAAATTTTACTCTTCAAGTCTCAACCATGCATGGACTCTTAGTTTGGGATGGAGAAAGTAATTCTCTTCTGATTCAGCTTATGCCATGCCTATGAATATCCTGCTGTGGGTGAAATTTTCAGATTCAATGTTTGCTCGTATTGTAACAATATTAATTTCTAGAGTTCATTATATGTTATCGTATAGTTCCTTTTCTTGCTTGTTTATTTATTCTCTTCGTGTTCTGCAGTCATAACAGACGTTCTAGAGTAACTTCACCAAATTCATCTTTATGGAGATAACAGCGGAGGGAAAAGAAGGCTCCTTAATTCTGCTGAAGCAAGGCGCCGAAGCTGTGGGTTAACATTTAATTCATTTCATTTTAGTTTGAACCTCTCTTGATAACTTATCTTGCTTGGAAGCACTGTAAAAAAACCTCTTCCATAAGGATGAGGTCATATACAAGTCATGAATAACATTTTCCGAAGTTGTTGATACAATTACTTCCTCCCTCTCAAAGCTGTCCACTTTCCCTTTCGCGATGTCTCAAAAAGCGATCCAGTTTCCTTGGGATGTCTCAAATCAATAGTTCCATGTCCTCTCGGTCAAAGTGATACCAGTTTGAGATGGAGGGAGTAATAGATTAAAGATGGATCTGCCCAAATTTGTCTTATTTGCTGTTTCTTATTCCGCAGAGGGTTTTTGAATCACATTTTGTGGGTAGAAGGTCTATTGTGAAGGAGCGCTTTTCAAAAAAGTACAGGCATCCAACTTTGGACGCAAAGCTCACTTTGAAACGCTTGAATGCGGTTAGTTATTTTCACCGATGCCTTTTTATGAAGTAATGACCTGTCTTTTGCCATTTGTTTGACTTTTTCTTATTCAATTGCTTGGAACAGGAGGCCAGGTGCATGGCTAAGGCTACGCGACTTGGAGTTTCTACTCCAGCGCTTTATGCTGTAGATCCACTGCTTCATACCCTAACACTCGAGTACGTGGAGGGCCCGTCTGTTAAAGATGTATTCCTTGACTTTGGATCACAGGGTGTTGTTGAAGAAAGGATGAACGATATTGCAGTGCAAATTGGTAGTGCAATTGGAAAACTTCATGATGGCGGCCTTGTTCATGGTGATTTGACCACATCAAACATGTTAATCCGTAATGGCACTAATCAACTTGTGGGTAGTCTTACAATTTATTATTATATATATATATTTTTTTAGTTAGTTCTCTAAATTTTTCGTCGCTCTCCATTGAAGAGCTATAACCCGGGGTAGTCCAGATTTGTTGACCTACATTCTGATCAGCTAATGCATTGAAGTAATGAATGGATAATGGTTGTGGCTGGGTCCTTGTTATGCAATGCATTAAGCAGTCAGAGTGGAGGATGGAGGGTCATGTTAACGCTCACTTTGGGAGAATCAACAAATCTGGACTCCCCTGGGTCCTCTGGATGGGTGTGGGGATTTTGAGGTGGTTGTCCCAGGTTTCATATCCAAAAAAGTTCTGGTTAAGAAGTTACTATGAATATGCAATGCATTTAGGCTATTTATTCTCTCAGGTACTCATTGATTTTGGCCTGAGCTTCACATCAGCCCTCCCAGAAGATAAAGCAGTTGATCTGTATGTACTTGAACGAGCATTGCTGTCGATGCATTCTTCCTGTGGAAATGTGGTAAGCTAAATGACCTCCCCTCTTCCTTCCCCCCTTTTTATCAGTTTCCTACATGCCCTGTTTGCTTGTTGAAAGTATACTGAAAAAGGGGACAATAGTTATTTATGACTGTTTTGTTCTATAATTTCAACTTCAATTGTTTATCTCTCATGATTTTTCTTCAATCATAGTAACCATTATTCTCCTTTTTCGTTGATCGATTGTTTATCAGCATATTAAATTGATCTCCTCACGTTTTAACATTGTCAAATAGATGGATCAGATACTTGCTGCGTATAGGAAATCCTCAAAGCAATGGTCATCCACATTGAATAAGCTAGCTCAAGGTACAATCCTTTATCGCATCCCTCTTAATACATTCTTTCGTCTTTTGAAGTTGCATTATTCTTATTTTAGTATGACTTCACAATTTGCTACAGTGAGACAAAGAGGTAGAAAGCGAACCATGATTGGATGAGCTTTTCCAGACATCATTTCAAATGATGCATAGTTGTTACTTCTAATATTCGTCCTTCTAAAGGCGATCTTTTATGCAGTTGCTACTAGTCTTGTATGTTGTACTATTATGGATTACAAAATTTAATTTTATAATCTTGAAAGACAGACTCATATTTATGTTGAAATATTAAGTATTTCTGCAGAAATATGCCTTTTGAGTATAATTTTCATTTGTTCTCTCCTACAGTTTTAGTATTTGTTATGGTTTGTAAATTTTTTTTTATTAAATTTGTCCACTGTGAGGGTTTTCTCATGGTAAGGCGAATTTTTGATATATATGTGATGTACAAAATAATCTTATTATACGATTGAGAAGGACGATATTCTTACCATTTACGCCCAATGCACTTCAGAAAGCGACGCTTTGCGTACATATATAACTACTATTTTGGAGATTCAAAATCAGACTAGGACATTTTTTGTACTGCATTATTAGAAACAACATTTAAATGTGAAAGCATGAAATGTTGATTTTAGTAGGCGAAACAGATACAATTACACAAGGTGGACAACTTGTTTGTCCAAATATTTATTCAAAGCCAAAAACCCTTTGTTGTACCCCTATATATATATCCAAAAATTTGAAGTGTTTTGAATTTTTATTAAAATGCATGTTGGGAAATGAAGTAGATTATCCTATTATTTTTCTTGTGAAGTACGGATACATAGACTGGTCTTTAGTTATTTCAAAACTCAATGTAGTATAAATTGTTCTCGCATTTTTTTAGTCAAATAAAATGTTTGTATTTGTTTGTTGGTATTAGAAATGATCAGAAAGAATTGAACTAGTTTCCCGTGGATAGATGATTTTAATAAAAACAATTTTTCTAGTATGGTTTTGGCTACTCCAGATTTGTACTATATACGGATCATGCTTCATACATAAGACATTAAAAACTTCAAAATAAGAAAATTAAGTTGTTTGGTTGCGTTTGTATTTGTAATACATGTTTTCTTCTGGTTTGGATGAAACAAAGCCTGTGTACTCTCCAATTTGTATAGATTAAAGAAAGGTGCTTGTATAATTCAATTAAGAGATTCTACTCAAATACCTAATCATTTTTTCTTTTTATTGATGGTTAGAAGTTTATATTGATACAAGGTACACGGGACTTAATTTGTATAACGAACAATAATTGCTAGTGAATTCATTAATTTATTGAAAAATGAAAAAGTATGTTGCCGATTGCATAATCAACCACGTAAAGGTTGATATAGTGCTTGATTAGATGCCAATAATGAGAAAAATGACGCCCCACAAAACTCAACGTTTGCATGATGAGTAAATTCTACATGGATATAAAAAAATTGACTAAAAACTGACATATCAATATGTCAATCACTCATGATTATAATGTAATGTGGATATAATTATTTTAACCAATATATGGTGGTCACATTTGATACGTCAGATATATATGTCAACCTAGAAAACTTGTTGCATTATAGAAGAGAACAAAAATTGTTAACGAGTTAACATTTTTTTTTTTTAAAAAAAAAGCATGTTCCTAGCCATGTAATAAACATTGCAAGTGATTAATATATATAATGCTTGATTAGATGATGATAATGAGAAACTCAAATCCAACAAAACTATATTTTAAAAAAAAAAAGCATGTTCCTAGCCATGTAATAAACATTGCAAGTGATTAATATATATAATGCTTGATTAGATGATGATAATGAGAAACTCAAATCCAACAAAACTATATTTTTGCATTAATATATGTTGTAATAACTTATAATAAATTGTAAGTGTAAGGTCATATATAATTCTCTTTCTTCATTTTGTATCGATACTTGCTATGTAAGAAAATTATTTGATTTGTGTAAAAAGTTGAAAAATAAGCTGAGCTATATGTGAGATTATCTCCATTTGATACTTATTTTTATGAATATATATCCTACATTTTTCATTATTTTTTGTAGAAAATTTTTGTTTCCCAACCCCCAAAAAAAAAAAATTCTATGAAAAAAGTAATAAAATGTCATGTCTCAACTTATTTTTCAGCTTCTTACAAAATTCAATTTTTTTTCTTCCATATTTTTATCAAACGGACCTTTAGAGTGAATTATAGCAAATTCCACTGAACTACTTGGCACTTTAAATAGGATATGACTCTTAGCACTAGATTTAACTAAATCATCTAGCATATATTCCAATACGATAATGTGAATAGTAACAACCAAAAATAAATAAATTGTCAAGATTAACTAGCTACGCATAAAAGCTTATTGACCAGTAATCAATCATTTATAAGTATTAAAACTATTTTCATATTAACATAATTCGGTAGTCTTGTATAAAATTATTCGATAATTTTAGATAGGGTATGACTTAGCACTCTAAATAAATCTTCTAACACTCAATAATTTTTAGAGACATTTTTCTTAAATACTTTTAAGAGCACTTTATTTATATTTGAGACAGTTTTTAACTTTTCTTTATTGTTTGCCTATCTACATATGAAACGGTATTTAACTTTTATTTGTCTTTTGCCATGACAATTGATATATCATACTTATTTTTTTGTGAGGGTCACGTGACTTGATTGACTTTACTCAATTATAGTTTGCGTCTGTTGACTTTCAACATCTTCGTGACCTTTTATAGGCCACTCCATTGCATAAGCCAGCCACCCCCCTCGGGATAAATATGAGCTATGTTTCTATTTGTTACGATTATTTGTTGAGACAATCCGCAAACTCATTTTACCATGGCAAACCTATATTAAAATTTTATTGCTACATTTAATTGACAAGGCTCTCCCAAGCAAAACAGAAATAGTAAATCTTTCGATCCTTGTTTTAACACCCACTACATAAAATTCCTGAAACACCCTTGTGCTCATATATTCATTGTACATGCTTCTTCCCGTTCATTTTTTTTAAGCCATAGCGTGTACAAGTCAGCTTTCGCGCATTCAACTAATCTCTGCTTGTGGGAGAGCACGCCGCTAGCCACCAAAGCCTGGCAAACTTTGACCTAAAGAGCTCCCAATCGAACCCATTGCTGATCTCAGTGTCGCGACCACTGGGCCACACTTGGTGGTTAATTTGTACATGCTTCCTGTCTAACAATAAAAGCAAGATAGAGGTTTGGAATGAAATAAAGACAATAAAAGAAAAAAAATGGTCCTACTTCAATCTTTAAGAAGTATATATACGACACTAGTACACACAGAGGTTGAGATACCGCTTTATAAAAACAGGGGCACGCAGATAGCAATTGATAAAATATTATGAATTAAAGCAAAAAGAATAAGCTTTAATTCGTGTAGCCTATATCATAAATTGATTCGATGGATATATCCTAGGTTAATTGTATAAATTAATTCAGCAATGGAGGGAAATGATATCACTCTTGGAAAATAGTTCCACTCTCTCTTAATGAATTATAGAAAGGGACTTGTATTGTATATGTAACTACAAAAAGCTACAAGATTTACATTATGATCAGGTCATAATGTTAACTATTTGGTCATTCGTAGAAATGTATTGAACTTGAAGGTCACCGCGAGATATTTTTTCACGAACATAATGGAAATCAATCTCAACATGCTTCGTGCGTGTGCGAACAAATGGATTTGTGGTTTGTTATGTTGCACCGATATTGTCGCGCCAGAGAATAGGAGATCATGCGAGCTGAATACCAAGTTCAGAAAGCAAGGATTGAATCCACCTAATTTCTGCTGCCGTGTCAGCCACTGTTGTAATACCCCTGTGATTAGTTCATAAATTTTCCCTTGACTCCCCATTATGTGATGGTTAGGAGACTTATGGATTGAATTAGCAAATTATTAAATTTCAAATTCATTCTTAAATTTACCAAACGATGGACTTTTTTACTTTTTCTCACTCCAAATCTCAACTTTTGTTCAAATCTCGAGTTTTTTTTTCTCCATCCAAACGCATAGTTATGGATTAAGTTATTAACTAAATTGGGGACCTATGTTCAAAACAGTATGCTATGTTCAAAAACAGTAAACTATTTTGATGGGCGTGGCTCCGTAATTATGTTGCAACTCTAGTGTAGAAAGCAGTAGACTGTTTTTAGGTTGTAGTCGACTATTTCGAGATTTTTGTATAAATAGTATATTTTTCAATCTTATTTAAGTGGATAGTGTAGTTTTTAACTTATTTTGATAAATGGAACTAGCCAAATAACCTTAAAAATGCCTGGCAAACTCACGATTCGTTTTTAAAAGGGTGGGCTGTTGTCGCCCTTCAAACCTCTTTATATATATTGACTCAGTATAATAGAACCAAGTATGTATGCATTTATTCAGTACAGTAGGCTAAATATTTATACGTTACTCGGTGTAATAAGTTTGAATTCTTTTTTTATTCTTAATAATAATTCTATTATATTGCAGTGAGTAAATAAGCGTATATTTAGCCGTATAATACTGAGTCAATGTAAAGAGTAGCAATAGTCCTACTTTTTGGCAAAAAAATAAACGGTTCTAAAAGTGAGGAAATCACTGAATAAAAACGTCAGTTAGAATGGCGATTTTATCTATCAAATATCGTCCCCGTACAAATCAATTCCAACCAAAACAAAATCAAACCTCACTGTCCATCAAGTCTAAACCCTAACCCACTTCTCGCCGTCGCCCCCTCAAGGTCGCAGTCGACCACTCTCGCCTTCTCGCTCGCCATTGCCTCTAACCCCTCTCTCGCCGTCAGCCACCGACAACACCACCATTCTCTTTCCCAAATTGAAGCCTGACTTCGTCTCCGTTACCGTCGCCGTCGCCGTCGCCGCTGCCGCTCTATACTACTACTTCCACCTCTCTCTAACAGCAGGTTGAGGTATATTCAAAACACTAGTTGAATTTGTTAACTTTAATTTGTTTACTCCTTCCAAGTATCCGATTAAAACTTTATCCTCTTCTTTTCTCTTCTAAATGCTCATGTAAAAGATTTAAAAAAAAAAAGAAGAGAAATTTGAACAAAGTTAAAGGAGATGGAGGTGGCTACAAATCTGCTTCAAGTTTACACCACACATTTGTGATTTTTGGATTCAATTTTCTGGGTGATTGACACTGCATCTCTGTTTTTTTCCTCTTTAATGTGCTATATATATGTAGCTAATTAAGTTATAAGTCCAGTCATCTATTGCCATATCCATATTTTGCTTGACCAGTGCATTCTGCCTCTTTCTTTCTTTTTTCCAATTTTGCTAGCGGTGGTACTTTTAGCTTAATTGTTGTCGTATGTATATGTATATGTATATATATATATATATTTGTGTTATTTAAACTTATAGATATAGAGAGAGAGTTAGGCTATAAAGAGGTATAATCCCTCTTTAATTAAAAGAAGGAATGATTATTTGGATGTGTAATTTGATGAATTTTTTCATCAGATTTTGTAGAAATGATCTATATTGTGAGTAGATCACCTTCACAAAAATTTATAGAAAAATTAAATCTCTAAGTGGGTGTTTTGAAAAATTGATGTATAGATCATCTTTACAAATTTTTATTAAAAAAATCATCGATTTACCCCTCTAAACAGTCATCCCTTCTTTTTGTTAAAGTGAAGTAATCCCTTTTTATAGTCTAACACTCTCTCTCTATATATATATAAATTCAACATAAAAGTGAGTGGAATGTTCAACATAAAAGTGAGTGGAATGATCATAAAAAATTAACGGCCGAAAATGCACATATTTATCACTTTTCCGTTTTGCCCACTTATAGATTGAAGTTTTTTTTATGAAATTTGGTAGATGCAATCTAATCACTATATTGATTATTTCTACAAATTTTCATAAAAAATTCATTTATTTACCGGCATCCCTTCTCTTTATTAAAGAGAGAATCCCTCTTTAGAGTCTGGTTGTATATATATATAACACTTTAATAGAAAATTACCTATATATGTGTATGTATCTTCCTCCAAGCACATTAAAGAAAATTAAAAAAAAATTGAGAAAAAACAGTGAGCAAAAATTTTGGGAGGAAAAATCTGATTTGAAAATGAGCTTACCCAACTTACAGTTAAGGAGGACAAGTTTATTGAGCACAGGCTTAGGTTCGGCCTCAATGGAAAATTCAATCGAGTGCATCTCGATTCAAGTCTCTAGTTACTCATCTCTCAATATGAAAATAATTTTATATTTTATTGTTCTCCACTTTTATTGAATTGAAATAAATAATTAGGAACTTTGGGAAAGATAGATATATGTATATATTTCTCAAGAACTCGGTAGGAATAATATAAAGATTTTGTTAATATCCGTCACATGTTAAGTCGTATTCAATTTATAAAAAGAATATATCCCCTCATAGATGACCGGAAAACATGTATACTATTTATTCTTTTCATATAAATGTAACTAATGTGTGTCTTTAAACACAAGTTAATGTGATTCTATTTATATTTGCAAGACAAAATTAATTTAGCATCATTAATTGTTGTGATTTTTGGCGTACTGTTTAGAATTGATATTCTTGGGATTTTGCATGTATGTTTGGAATTGATATGACTTGGAATTTGGTGAAAGCCCTGTATATATGTATAGGAAATTAAATATAATTATGTAAGCTATTGGTTTAAACTTACTTGCTTAAGATACAAGATTAATAAAAAGTCCCTTAAATGTATTTTTATTAAAGAGGATTTCTTAATGAAATTTATAAGTGATAGACTTCTGAACTTTGAATTTTTGCTGGGCTTTTTTGTTTGTCGAAAAAGAAAAGAATTAGCGTGGACATAGCGGAGCTTAGACTTCTTGGGTTCTGGTGGAGTGTGGGTAGTAAATGTTAGGTTTGGGATTATTTAGATTATTTGTGCTTCTACTTTACCATTTAATTAATTATTGTAAGTAGTAGACTAGTAGTAGCGTCTGTTGTTGTATTAAAAAAAAGAAAAGAATCTAACATATTTAAATTAAATAATTTAATTTTGAAATTAAATAATTTTGTCGTAGTACTAATAATAGATTAAATCACATTTGGATTTTGTATGGGGTAATCTATGATAGGGTTGACATCACATCCCTCGTATTCCTTATAAGTCACGGCCACTGTCAACCCTTAAATCAAACCCCACAACTTACTTACTATTACAACCACCACCAAAAACACACACAAAATAGGTGAAATTATACCAAATTATTCATTTTTGCTTCCTTCGATTTATTCTTATTAAAATTGGACTAACCTGGATTATTTTGTTATAGGTGTGTAATGGGAAGCAGGCGTATTTTTCTTCGGCTTTATTGGGGTGGTAACATAATTAATGGGAAAGAGGGTTGGACATATGATAAGCCACATAAAAGCGGTATTATCTTGAATGAAGGCAATAGTTACTCAGAATTAGTAGAAAAAGTTTATTCTGCTATGGGTAATGACCGCACGCCATCCACGTTAAAGATGACTTGTAGATGCCCTCGTTTTGTAACCACAATTACTTGCAATTACTTCCTCCATGAAATTAAAGATGATGGAAGCTTGGAGTTTGCAATGGCAGTTATTTTCAATGCTCCCGCTGTTATTGTAATTGATTTGTATATAGAGAAAGTGGATTTGGATTATGATGTGTCTCCAATTGCCAAAAAGTTTCCATTGTCTGGACCGTGCAAATCATCACCGCCGATAAAATATACCCCTATGTCTACTGATCCATTACAGCGCCAAGAGTTTAGTGGCCTTGCCAATGAGGGCCGACATCTTTCTTTATTGGGTTCCACTTCGCGGTCATCACGAAGCAATAACTTCGATGGCACTAGCAAGAAGTGTCACAAATCATCTCAGTCTACTTTCGAGTCCATGGCCGGGGGCGGATGTGGTATATATTATGATTTGGATGCAGAATACCGTATTGGAGATGACGTGAACTCTGAATTTGAAGGTTCTAACGATTACATCAATAGCGAAAGTGATGAAGAGGAAAAAACAAATGAGATTGGGCAGGTTAATGTTGATACGCCATCATTCTACACACGATTTAAGGTTACAAATATGGACAAGGAGGTTTTACTACAAGATCAGATGGTGGGTGAAAATGAATTACAGAATGGGCTAATTTACGAGACGAAAGCAGAGTTGAAGCATGTCGTGAAATCGTTCGCAATCAACAATTCAAATGAATTTATTGTTGATGAAGTTAAAGCAGATATATGGACAATTAGGTGTAAATTACATGAAAATGGGTGCAAATGGCGTCTTCGTGCATGTAAAATGAAGAAACACTGGCAATTTGAAATAACTAAGTACGAGGGTTCTCACACATGCAGATTTAATCATTTGAAATTAAGGTACAAACATTTAGATTGCAACTTTATTGCTAGCAAAATAATACACTTGGTGAAGGTTGATCCTGCCCTTAAGTTTCACGTTATTGTTGTATTTATTAAGAATCAATATGGTTACAAAATTTCGTCTTGGAAGGCATGGAGAGCAAAACAAATGGCGATTGCCACTTTATTTGGTGATTGGAAAGAGTCTTACGCGATTATGCCAAGATATTTGTCCGCTATTAAATTTAATAATGAAGGGACGATCCATGAGTTGAGTAGCAAGCACTTTGATGGGAATTATCGTGTTTTTGACAAGAATTTTTGGGCCTTTAATGGTTCAATTGAAGGTTTTGTGCATTGTCGTCCTCTTATTAGTATAGACGCGACACATCTTCGGGGCATGTATAATGGGAAGTTATTTGTTGCAATGGTTATGGATGCTAATGAAGAAATTTTTCCGCTTGCGTTTGGATATGGAGAGGAAGAAAGCTACGATACTTGGCATTATTTTCTTAAGCAGCTTTGGTATTATGTTGTAAAGGGTCGAGAAGGTATATGCTTGCTTTCTGATTGCCACAAGAGTATACTAGCTGTAATCAATTCGGACGAAGAATTTCAAGAGCCAAGAACATATCATCGATTCTGCATGCGCCACGTTCTTAGTAACTTCACAAGGAAATGTAAACCAGATCAAACGTTAAGGTTACTAATGTGGAAGGCTGCCACTGCTTACCAATTGCCCAAATTCAATCACTACATGGAAAAGATAAAAGAGTATGATGAACAACAACAAATCAAAAAAAAAAACCATGGAAATGGTTAAATGAGATTCCACTTGAAAAGTGGACTTTTGTTCATGATGGAGGGCATCGATATGGGGTTAGCTCGATAAACATTTCGGAAGTGTTCAATGGGGATTTAATAAAAGCGAGGTCTTTGCCTGTCACTTCGTCTGTACATCTCATATTTCACCTCCTCGTTTCTTACTTTTGTCAACGAAGACAGCAAGGTGTAGATATGCATGCCAATTCGGAGTTGGAATATACCCCGTTCATGGCGCTTAAATTTGAGGAGTTTAAAAATAAGGTCAAAAAATATAGCGTCTTTAGGCATTCTGAGGGATCAACGACTGTCATATCAAGCAAAGGTAAAATTAAGAATGTAAACATTAAGGAGCGCACGTGTACCTGCGGGAGGTGGTCTGTTTATAAGTATCCTTGTTCTCATGTCATGGCAGTATGTGTTGATCAAAGGCTAGAGCCAAAGTATTTAATTGATCCTTATTTGAGTCTTGACGCTTACGTGGCTAGTTTTGCTCCTACGATAAATCCTGCTTTGCCAAAAGAGTACTGGAAAGGATTAATCTCATCTACTGCAAGTGTCTTGATTCCTAATCCTATTATGTTACGACAGAAGAATCGTCCATCAAGGCACATTTATAATGAGATGAACTTAAACGATCGTCAACGCAGTAACCATATCTCAGGTACAAGCTTATTTTAGTTATTATATTTTATTCAATTTTAGTTGATGTTTCTTTTTACTACTTTAACGCTGAATGATTTAACTTGTCGTTCTTGCAGGAGGAACACGTTGATCTTATGTACTTGGTGGAAGAAGGCGTAAAGTTTTCCTACAAACCTTTCTGGACTTTCCTTAAAGGCTTTCTCAATTGATATTTAGTTTCTACTATGTAATGTTTTAGTTGATGTCTTTCTCTATTTTAGTTTGTTTCATGTGGAATGTTATTTTATGAAATTTGTAACCACGGACACTTCTGTTCAACGTTTATGTATTGAGCTTTTAATTAAGGAAAAACTTTATACTATATCTAGTGAAATAATGTTGTTTACTTAAATTTCTAACACATACAATTTTTTCCATGCGAAAAATGAGTGATATGACAAATCACTAAAAATATAAATTATAGGACCAATCACTAAATTTATATGATATGATTTGACCATTCAATATAAAGAGTATTGTTTACTAATTCAGCTATGTTAAGTCCTTCACGTGATTACCTAATGTAAATCAAATTAAAAGAAGTGTAATATTTATTATATTACTTTCTTTTATATATATCAGAGGTATTGCCAACATATTAGATCACCTGAAAGTGATATCCACGACTTTCACTTCTATTCAACGAATTTTTTTCCCATGCGATAACATCTTTAACATGGAAGAATAATTTTATTTGTGCAACACTTGGAATGAAATGACAAAGTCTGAAAAATGTTGCAAGCAGGATAACCTTTAAACTTGGGTCCAATTTGCAACCATATTCTATTCGTCACCAATTAAGGAAAAATCAAAGGTACATGGGAGAATAACACCTTAAGAGCTCAAATCTTTGTGAATGAATCTCAAAGAATATGTATTCAAATTTGAGAGGTACTACTAAGACATGAAAGTTGCTTCTACAACCGTAGATGAATTTGATTCCGAAGCGATAATTACTTCTCCTCAACTTTTATAAATTTCAGTTACTTTTATAATATAAACTTTACCCATTTACTAAAATACTTGTAGAGCAACCAAGCAAAGCGACTCTATCACGAGAAAGAAGGCAAGTTGTTCCCGTACTACTCCTCTTGGCTAGTCCTGATGAATTACATATGAAGAAAACAGGCGCTTCGAATACAAATAATCTTGGATGGATGTTTTATTTAATATGGATGGATGTTTCATTTACTTTGTATGAGTATTCTATTTATGTTCACACTGTATGTTTTATTATGTTTGAAATCAAGAATATTTAAGTTTATTTCTTCATTTGATTCTTAATATATAAGTGCATCAATGTTAATAGAACTAAGTAATACTCCTCTTGGCTAGTCTTGATGAATTACGTATGAAGACAACACGTGCTTTGAATACAAATAATCTTGGATGGATGTTTTATTTAATATGCATGTATGTTTCATTTACTATGTATGAATGTTTTATTTATGTTCACTCTGTATGTTTTATTATGTTTGAAATAAAGAATATTTAAGTTTATTTCTTCATTTGATTCCTAATATGTAAGTGCATCAATGTTAATAGAACTAAGTAATCTCCGGTAAATGTATCAACTTGACGTTTTGATTCATATGATTTGACAAATTATTGAATTTAGCGCAACTTTTTTCAATACATTAAGCTGACAATTAATCTTTTCAGTGACTTGTTAAGCTTTATCGATGGTGACTTTTTTCAGTGTCTAGTTGCTTCAAAATACTGTAGAAACGCATAGTTTTTAATATCATTTATAACATCCCCCCATTTAACTTTAAAAAAGTTTGAAATGATTTTACAACACATTCATCAATGCGTGATTTTACAGCACATACTAAAAAAATCATTGATTTCACTCCTATATAAGAATCATATTACTCTCATTTTACTTTTATCTCACTCATATCACATTCCCATCTCACTAAAAAACAAAATCAACTATCATCTTACACATATACTACTATAGAACAAATATGAGCAGCTCTTTTAGAATAGATAATTTTGTACCTCTCTTTCCATTTAAAATCCAAAGGAAAATACGAGATCTATTATTGTAAAATCAAGCTTTTAGAATCATATCAATGAGCCAGGGGTTGTTGCGAACTCCATCTCCTCTTTTGAGGCTAAGAAATTTTGTATATCAATGGCCTAATATGGAATTTTCCTATTGTTCATCACTTGCGTTCGTGTCTTTGTACTCATGGACGCCTTTGTTTTATGTGTATTTGTAAAAATTGGTAAATACTTATCACATACTTATTGTCTTCTCACCACATTTATGCATTACATTGAATAAATGGGTATACTATGACTACAATATTTTTGACAAGTTTTGATTTGAAATATTTGGTAAAAACTAGAAGGTGGTTGCATCCGGATAAAGCTCGCTGCATCCATTGAATGAGTTAATTAATAAACATTTCATTTTGATAGCAACGTTTTACTTGAATAAGCCTCCAATGAACAACGGCCTCTATGAATCAACTCAGTTCGCATGACTAACCAATGCAAATGGATCTTTGCATGGACACAACCCAAAGGATTCATTCAACGTTGTATTCTAACTATCATATGGAAAACGGAGTCGTTGAATACAAGGATTGAATAAAATACTTAAGATATGGCCATGACTCCAAATGCGTAGTTTCAAATAGAGATCGAAAGTATGGGTTATGTTGTTGCTTCATCATATATATTGTTGTGTTTTTCTTAAGTTGTATTGTGTCTTGTATTTTGCGCATAAATTTGTTGTCTTCTATTTTTGTTCGACTATTCGTCTATTTTAGGTCCATCTGACGGATCTAAACACTTCTTCGTCTAATGCATATGACGGATAAGTTTATGTTCATTTTATTTTTCAATTATATGAATGGGTGGGTTTGTCTTAATTTTTATTTCTTCATTTACTTTTTTATGGTTTTGTTTAGTTTTAATTATTGAAAAATGTTTAATGATTTTTTTATATATAATTAGTGGTTATGTCTATTGAAAAATTTAATGAAAATAAAATAAACATATAACATAAAATATGTGAATATAACTAAAAATGAACAACATTATATTCAAAACAAATTTAATAAAGTTAAAAAAATCTATTGTGTTTTAATGAATCAATAATATTTAATTCAAATTTCTACAAATGGTGTATTTTTACACCTATGGAAGTAAATGTGTAAATATAAATTAATTACTAACAATAGAAGATAGAATAATAAATATATATATATATATATATATAGTAAGACTCTTAATTTGAGTATACATTTTTTTCAACACATGGCACATGCATATCCAAATCCTAATATTTAAAAAAAATTGCAAAATAAATGATGTCTATAAAAAGAAAAAGAATTTTAAAATACAAATCATACTTCAATAATAATACAATAAATAAATTAAATTATATAAAATAAAGAAGAAGAAAAAAGACAAGAAAAAAAATATATATCAACTTTATAAGAAAAACCCGCATAAAAAAAATATTATGTGTAAAAATGTGTGAACCACTCACGTTTTTAAGGGTAATAACGTTTTTAAATGTAAAAACATTTTACGATTAAAAATGTGACTTGTTCTGACACTTTTACACGAAATTTTTTTTTAAAAAAAAAATTGTGATTTGAGATGACGTTTTTAACCTTAAAAACATTATTTATTCTTACATTTTTTTTTTTAAACCCATTCACTCAAATAAGATAAAAACTACCCTATCTACTCAAATAAGATTGAAAAGTACACTACTTATATAAAAATCCCGACTATTTCTCTAAAATAGCAGCGTTGTTTTTCAAAACATTACAATGGTGGTATGTAGCGCGTTCAAAACATTTAGAAGAGCAACTTTTGTTAATGTTTTTATTTTCTTAAAGTAAAGCACTTTTTAACATTAGTTTGCTACCACATTGAATAAAATAATAAAAAGAAACATTTAAAGAGTTTCTTTTGGTAGTTCTTTTCAAGTATATTTTGACCATGTGGCTCTTTAAATTATTTGGGAAATAATCCTTTGATGGCCTATTTGATACGCTCTTAGTCCCTCTTTCTAAAATTAAGTGACAAATTATAATTGAAAAATATTAATTTGTGTTGTAAAAGTATAAGTTGACCATACTATGAATGGACCAAATAATATCACATATGAAAACTTTTTACATTATTAAATATATATTGAGATTTAATTATTTTTTAAGAGTACATGATAACATAACCCTCCCGTTATTAATCTGATAATTTTTGTACCGTATTATCCCTGTTTAATCAGACAAGAGATTACAAAAATAGGTATATAAAAAGTCGCAGGCATAATATTACCTTAATTGCATTCCTAAATTTTACATAAAATATCAATTTTTTTAAATTAGTATAATCCTAGACAGTATATATATTTTTTATGATGACAGTTATTTTAGAGCGCAGCAATCTTTTAACTTTATGTTTGAGCAATATTATATTTATTGAATTGACGCACACACCAACAATTGATTATATAATAATTTTAGTTTTTTCGGAAAAAAAAATTAATTGTAAGGCCCCGTTTGATTGTAAAGATGAAAATGAAAATAAATTTAGTTTGTGTAAAAAGATAAAAAATAAAATAAGAGAGATTACTCATTTTATAAATATATATCATTTATCTTTTATTATTTTCTGTGAAAATTTTTTACTCACTACTAAATAAAGAAATTTTCTTCATGAAAAACGTAAAAATCAAGAGAATATCACCTGTTGATCTCAACTTATTTTCCATCTTTTTATCAAAACTAATTCAATTCACCTGTTAATCTTAACTTATTTTCCATCTTTTTTATCAAAACTAATCCTAAAAGATTGTTCAAAGTTACTTATAATGAACCGCTTTATGGGTTGTGAACTTCTTACTAAAATAAGAAAGATAAAAGGTTATAATGAACCTCTTTATGGGTTGTGAACTTCTTACCAAAATAAGAAAGACAAAAGGTTTCAATCACTCCTCTTTTGTGAGCTTTTTATAGAAATGAGTATCGTTTTCAATCATTTCTCAATTTTTTATCAAACAGACGTTTAAATGTTGAAATTTGTGAAAGAGAAGTCCCGTCACAAATAAAGAAAACCGTTGCGTCCTTGTAGTGCAAGCATTTATCCGTGAATTTAACCATAATACGTCCACAAATAACCTTATTCCAAAACATACAAAATCTCGAAAGTCGACAACATTTCTCTTTAACAGTCCAAATAGAAGTGAGAATAGATGTATAGTTGAAACAACAGAATTCAAAACATTTATTCTATCCAAGAGAAATGTTATTTTCTTACATCACTTTTATTAGGTGCATTATTATTGTTGGAAACAAATTACAAAAGATAAAAAAGGGGAAAAAACGTATATGGGTAGAAGTGAATTCTACCTCGCATCCTTAGATAAAAGATTGACTGTCTCAATTTGTCGGCTATTGCAAAGCTCATCACACAAGTCCCCTCTTTCGAAAACTGCAGCTGCCCCCATTCCCGTGCCTGTTAAAGATGTTAGGCGTTAAGCCGAATATTCAAAGACTTAAAATTTGCATGTGTGCACAGGCAAGTGAACGAGTACATGATCGTGCCTTCACACATGAGTGAATGCACGCTTGTGCGAGAGTGAATGCGACTACACGCGAGAAATGTGCTCATGCACACGTGTTTGAATTTATTTATTTTTGGGTGTTAGTGTGCGTGTGTGTGAGAGAGAGAGAGAAGGGCACACACCAATGCACATAGAAATCACGCCAAAACGGCAGTCTTTGCCACGACGCTTCATCTCGTGCAATAGAGTGGCAATACATCGAGCTCCTGTTACAAGACATGCATAGTATTGTTAACAAGCATTAAGGTGAAACAACATTTACTTTCAGCAAAGTCTCTTGAAATTTGAAGTTTTGTTAGAATGATATAACATGGATACAGAGCAAAGAAATGAATGCTTCTCTGTTTCTCCTTTCAATTTCTACATTCAGAGCAATAATACATGAAGCAGCTTTAACAAAACATGTAACCAACTAATTTTAAATAAATACAAGTAATGATCCACTGATTTGGGAGGAAAGCGGAAAGCTAAAAGCCCTTCTCAAGGGGTCAATTATATGTCAAACATGTGTATAGAATCTTGTTTTAAATAATTAGGCCACTCTGTGGAGTTCATATATTCCTTGGACATAATCATAATCACGCTCAAACTCGTGCGATAAAATCGGAGCAAGGCCATTTTATTCTGTTGAAATAATATCAATGAATATTTCTATATATTTAAATATCTGTTGACACAGTTATTCCCCTTGCTGCATATAACTAGGGGTGTTCATGGGTTCCAATCTGGTGGATTTTAAGCCATCAGCATCCAATCCAAATCAGATGTCGGTTTTGGAATTTTGGATCCGATCCAAACCTAGCCATCTGAAAAATCCAATCCAAAATGAATATAGGCTGGTTCTGAGGTAGAGTGAAACTGTGAAAGCAGAGCAGCGAAAGCAACCTAGGGTTTTTTCAGTTTTTCTCTCCAAATAGATTTAGAAATGACTCCTAATAAGATGCTGTGTAAGATAAATGGCTTGTGATGACAGTGTATTAAGGTACAACATTTAATAAACTACCTCCAATTTATAAGGACCCATGCCAATTTTTAAAACACACATGTAACTTGTTCGGTTTGGCTTGGATTGGAGTCTTGAAGACACTAAAACCGACACCGATTCAATATTCTCGGAGACTCGGGACTTTAGAAAAATGGATCAAATCCAATCCAAGCAGCCCATAGAATCTAGTAAAATTGAGGAGAGGGGTTGGCCTAGTGGTAGGCAACCTCCACCCTTGCCTTGACGTCAAGGGTTCGACTCATGGGGTGGGAGGGGAGGGTTTTTCTTTATTTGCAGGATTAAGGGAGAGACTTAGACCTCCCTTAATTTTTAAAAAAAAAAAAAAAATAGAATCTAGTAAAATTGGATTGGATGGGATCAAACCATGTTTTTTTTTTCTTTTGATAGAAGGATCGAACGTTTTGTAGGTATGGACTGAATTCCGAGTACCCCTACGTATAACTAGTCCACCTCCTACAAGTGCAGACATATATAGATAAAGAATTGTATGTCACATATATAATGGTTCATGCTAAAGATTCAGAGAGAAGACATTTGCTAGAAATCCTGGTACATATATGAATGAGAGAACTTTCAAATGATCTTAACTAATTCATGTAACTTATACACTATTTCCATGTAACAAGTAGAATGAAATCTGCTCAAGTTCGTGCTGTGAATAAATACCTGTTGCACCCAAAGGATGCCCAATGGCCATTGCACCTCCATTCACATTGACCTTCTCTGGATCGAGCTCTAGCTTCTTACGGCAATACACAAATTGGGATGCAAACGCCTGCAAAGGAACATATATAAATGGATTGTGCGTCGGAAATTTTACAATTCAATCCAACAGAATGAATTATATAAATAATGAGCTAGGATCTACAAAAAATTAATTGAGAAGTGGGTGAGATGACCGTGAACAGTTTCACCCGCCGAAGATGCACATATATATCAATTTTTCATTAGTGATTGAATTTTTTGATGAAATTTGGTGGAGGTCATATAGATCAGCTCCACGAATTTTCAATTAAAGATTCATCTATCTATTTACTCCTTTGAATGGGCATCCCTTCGTTTTGTTAAAGAGAGGGAATCCATCTTTAGTACCTAGCCGTAGATAGTTAAATATTGTAGTAAATTATAATTACCTCATTTATCTCAAAAAGGTCAATGTCATCAAGTTCAAGACCAGCAGACTTAACTGCAGCTGGAATTGCAACAGCTGGACCAACACCCATGATATCAGGGTCTACGCCAACAGCAGCAAAAGTCCTATAAGAGTAGAAACAGGCAATTCTATTAATATTCGAAAAGTAGGCAGGTCACATTTTTGTTCTTCTTAGGGAAACCCAAATAAAAGACACATCAGCGTCCCGGTGAATTAGTATCAGGAGAATAAGATCTCATTCAATAGATTCAGAAGTATTTCATGAGGGTAAAATAAGCATTTTAGGCACACTGTCTTGTCACTGCTCAAAGAATTTAGCAGGGACACTAAACACTGTTCTTCTTTTCTTTCTTTCAAGGTGACAAAGCACAATTGGAAACACTTCTAAAAAGTTCTCTATAAAACACAGTTCATTCTTAAGTTGAGCGATAATCATAAGTTTCAAGAATATTATAACAAAAGAACATTCACAGGATTCTAATTTGGTAGCTAGAGGATCTCATCGCAATCCATGGAAGGCCATCTCTAATGGCCTTGATACATTCTTATCCTTTAGTCTGATGAAGACAGGGATAGGGGATAAAACTCGGTTTTGGGAAGACATAAAGGTTGGTTCCTCACCACTAGCTTCTCTTTTTCCTCGGCTTCAAAGGGTTTCTCTCAATATTAACTCCTTGATTGCTCCAATTGTTCTTTGGGATTCCGAAAATTCTTATTCATGGGACTTATCCTTTCATAGAAATCTTAATGATAGGGAAATCAAGGAATTCTTGGCGTCGATGATCATGGTGGGTTATATCAAACTGTGTAGGACGGAAAGGGACAAGAGAGTTTGGGTAGGGGAAAAATCGGGTTTCTTTTCTTGTAAATCCTACTTTGAGTTATTAATCAATTCGCTGGATGATGCTCTCTTTGTGCCTTACAAAACAATTTGGAAAGTTGGCATACTACTTGATTGGCTTCTTGGAAGAAGGTAAATATGTATGACTTGCTCCAAATTAGACGGCCTTATCTTTCCATCTCTCTGTCTTGGTGTGTTCTTTGTAAAAGGAACAAGGAATCCATTGACCACATGTTAGTCCATTATCATTTTGCACAAGTTATTTGAAATGAGATTCGAATGGAGTTTGATTTGATAGCAGCCCAGCCAAAGTCATGGCATGATCTTTTGGCCATTGAATGGTGCTTCAAGGGTAATAATGAGGCAAAGATGCTGTTGAGAGATGATGTTGTATGGCAGCAGCCTGGAATGTGTGGCAGGAATGCAATGCTAGGATTTTTGAAGACAGATCATTGGAGGCTCAGGAGGTGTGGAGCAAAATCAAGTCAGTGGCTTCTCTTTGGGCATTTTTATCCAGATTTTTTGGCTTATTATCTGTATCCAAAATATCCAGAGATTGGGGTGCAGCTATGGGATAGAGTTGTAGGATTCATTATTCTAGTCTGCAGGGGTTTTAATTTTTTGTAGAATCTATTGTTATAGCATGATTGTATGATGATTCTCAGGAGCTGTTGTGGTGAACTTCTGGTACACCAGATGACTCTTTTTTGATCGCTTGTATTGTAATTTTATATCAACAAAAGCGTTTGTTTCTGATAAAAAAAAATAAAAAAAAATAGAACATTCACATCTCAAGTGTCAAAAAAATTGCGTTTAAAAAAATAAAATCTGATATACGTCTTTTTTTAATATTATTGGAAGGAAGGCATTCATTTTGTCTTGCAAAGAGAGCATAGAGGAGAAAAAACGGTGGCTAGAACCATTGGAAGACTGACTAGAAGAGGCCTCGTATAAAACAATTGGGTGTTGGTGTTTAGGACAGACAATAATTGTCTTTTACAACAATAATAATTGCTTTATGTTTTAGTCCTTAAAATTCACAAAAAGTATGTACATATGTCAACATCCCACCACTAAATAAAGAGGGACTAACGCCATACTTCTCCCCATTTTTTCCCTTTGTATCAAATGAGTCCTTGCCAAAGGGATGGCTTCAGCCCATTTTTGTGCATTAAAACATTGAACTAGTCGACGCATTATTTGCAGGAAAAAGAAAAAAAGAAAAGAGGGACTGAAAACATAAAGCAATAATTATTGTCCATTTTTCAAATTGAGTGTATTTTTTTTATTTTTTTTTTATAGGAAACTTTCAAATTGAGTGTATTATTTAGTCCTTAATTCACATTGACCCTTTAACCAACAATCCGTAACTATGGCACTAAGGTTTTGCAGAGTTGAGATTTTTAACATATTCGGAACTCTACAAGATAAGGATCGCTGTGACTTTATTTTCTATGGTCAGTAATGGAGCCATAGTGGAGTATAATGGATGACTGTGGTCCAGTGTTTTATCTACAAATGAGAGGGGGGGAAAATAAGAAAAAGGAACTATAACAGCCCCTCACATACGCTAAGATGTTAACTTTATCATTTTAATTGAATAAAAAAATACTTGCAATTTTAGTTGAATGAAAAATACTTATTACATAACAGCCCCTCACTCCTCAGATACACTTCAGCCAATTAAAGTTAGAGGAAGGATATGAATATGTCATTAGAGGAGGTGAAAAGGGTGGAATTGGTTTGACTATGCCATGAGGAGATTTGTTGGTTTTGGGGGGGGGGGGGGGGGGGGGGGGGTTGATACAAATTTGGTTAAAGCTGAAAGGCTTAAAGCTCAACAAATCTTATTATATTAGATTTAGTCCATGATTTGAAGGCAGAGTAAGTGAGTCACATACCTAAATACACCAAGAATCGGTAACCCTTTTTGCATAGCAACACTCCTCTTCATGAGGAGGACAGCTCCAGCACCATCAGTCACTTGGCTAGAATTTCCTGTAACATGCGCAATATGAGGTAAAATAAAAGGGAAAAAAACACTTCTCAACTACAATTCACATATAAATTTGTGTTACATACCAGCAGTGGTAGTACCGTCTTTCTTAAATACGGTCTTCAACTTTGCAAGATCTGCCAATGTTGTGTTAGGCCGAATGCCATCATCGACAGAGATTGTAACAGGTTTTTCATCTCCAGTTTTTGGGTCAACTATCTGTTTTAACGAAATATGTGTAAAGACAAAAGCAGACAATATGCCCGACCACACAATAACTAGAAGATATAAAATATTGGTTAATGAAACTAAAACAGAAGATTGTCACCTTGGTGTTCACAGGTATTATCTCGTCCTTAAATTTTCCAGAAGCAGTTGCGGCAGCAGCCTTTCTATGCGACTCCACCTAATGCATAAATAAGAAAATTAAAAAAAAATGAAAAATAAAATAAGAACAATTAAGCAACCATTACACTAACACGTTCATTGAACTCACCGCAGCCTGATCTTGTTCCTCTCTTGTTACACCAAAACGATGTGCAACATTTTCTGAAGTCACACCCATTGGTAGAAGACAATCTTGGGCTTTTGCCATTTCCTTTACCTGGTAGAATTGATAATGTCAGTGTTCATCAAACCATGACAGGGAAGTTGATTATCCAGGAATACTAGCCCGAGAGAGAGAGAGAGAGAGTACTCTTGGATTGACTGATCCTTCCCATGCCATCGGGTTTGTGGTCATGGATTCCAACCCAGCACCAATCCCTGTTTAGAAGTTTTGAATTTAAAGAATGAATAAGACACTACGTCAGCATAGAACAACCAATAAGTTCATTACTACAAAAAAAATTCAAACTTACCAATGTCATAAAATCCAGCTTTGATAGCCGCAGCTACGTCAGCTACTGCTTGAAGACCTGATGAACACTGCCTGTTCACAGTTCTAATAGGCACAGTTTCTGGCAAAACAAATAAAATACTTATTATTCAACAATATTTTGAAGACTACTTGATGAGTTGTATTGGCCAGCTACTCAGCTCACAAATCAGTATACCAGGAAAACCAGCATAAAATGCAGCCATCCTGCATTCACTTGCTCTTTGGGAGCCTGGTGCCAAAACTGTACCCACAACAATGTCTCCAACTTCACTAGGGTTCACATTTGTTTTCTCTATCACTCCCTGTACCAAATAGCTATCATAAGAACAAAATAGAAGAATTTCATCAATAGAAAAATTGCCTAATTTTATAATTAGTTCCTTTTCAATTAATGAACTGTAAATTTGTGCATTTATAAATAATTCAATCCTAATTCATGGAGTGTTTGGAAGACTTAAATGATAAATTCTGAATGTTGGGATAAAACCATGTCCTAAATTCAATCCTAATTCATGGAGTGTTTAGGACATGGGATAAAACCATGTCCTAAATCGTGAGGTGCCTAGTCTAACTCGCAATGTGATGGACATCCAAACAGGGGCCTTAGAGAACTACAGTAATGGATAAAGCATAATAGGAATAACAAACCCTCAAAACTGGTGCTAGTAAGTCATCAGGATAAGTATCTTTGAAACCACCCCTCTTGGACTTGCAAAGTGGAGTCCGATATGCACTGCACGAATTACAAGGCAGAAAACATAAGGAAAAGGCCCAAATGGTTAAGTATATTATATTGAAGTTCACCAAAAACAGAGCTAAAATTAATAGATAGCTTACGCTACAATGACTACATCATCTCCAAAAACAGAAGTCCTTTGATATGCAGAACTACTTCCAGCTGAACAGATGGATGCCTGGTTTTTGAAGTTCAACAGAATTAAATCAATTACAAAGAAAGAAACATTGGCATGGCAATATAGAATACTATTTACCCGTATAAGTAGACTATTGCAGGCAAAACAATTTAAACCGATGGACAACAGTAATTGCTCTAATGAAAAACATATATTCCAGTCCCAAAATACAATTGCAAAATATCAATTATATTCTCGGTACATTTTAAGGCCTTTCAGTTTGAGACCCATAGTAGCTTTCCAAAAAAGGATTTTTTAAGTTTGGCTAAGTTGCTCATTTTACGGACAACTTATGTCCATTAGGTTCCAAACAGGTATCAGTTGTCTGTGTGGAACCCATTATATGGACACCTCCTGTTCGCTTCAATTCAGCCTGACTAAAGATGCTTGTTTTGATGCTCAACCATTATCCAAACATCTTTGTTTGTCTCCTTATACTACTAATCATACATACACAACTCAGATTGATGCAAATGCCCTTAAGGATCCACAAATTTCCAGGTTATCATTTCTCCTTCATTACCTATATATAGTAAACATATCCCCTTACACCTTGATATAAATTGTACTAACATACAAAATTCCTCATGGAACTAAATAAACAGAAAAACATATTCATAAATTCAACCTAAATATCTAAAAGGCCGCATTTTTAAATTTTCATTTGCTTCACAACTATAGTGAAACCAAATTTCAACTATAGTGAAACCAAATTTCTATTAGACATGAGGATTGAGAACTACATATATACTAGATTTTTACACACGCGAAATGCAAATATAAGTTCGTTAAAAGGAATAAAATTTAAAAAGAAAATAAGTGGCCCAGCGGTTGAACATATCTTAATACCCTCGTAAGTGCAAAAGGTTGAATCCATTTGCCTTAAACTTAAATATCAACTTTACTTTTTATGAACTTGAAGCTCATGAAGCTCAAAGGCGCAAAATGGAAAACTCAAAATCTGACACGGCTTCAATCTAACGAATTGTAATACACATACTCAAACAGCACAACATACACATGCGGAGCTTGATCTCTGTGTATAAATACTTATATTAACCCTAGATCCACAACTAAAATTAAACAACCAAACATTATAAAAATCAAATCATCAAGTGCAAACATTCACAATTTTTACGATTAAATTTAATCAGTACGTGTGAGAGCTCATAGGATCAATTAAACTCGTAAAGAATCAAATCATCAATACACCAACAAAAAACAATAAAAAAAAATCAGTATAATTAGGCTTAAGAAAATGAATACATACAGAGAGGGAAGATTCAACGTTCTCAAGGGAAGAAGAGGTAGCAGTAGGGCGAAGATGGTGGAGCAAAACTCTCTGTCTTTCAACTGCTTTCTCCATCTCACTTTCTCTCTCTAAAAAACTATGTGTGTGTGAAAATGAAGACAGAATAATTGCTGATACTGTAAATTGAAATTGTGTGTGTATATATATAGATGTGGGGTTATATGTATGTATACGTTTGTACAGATATGGTATTGGAATTTGTGATTGAAAAGTTTATCCTCAAGGAGGAGGGGATTTACAGATCCGATCGATCTGCGATCACTTTCCCTATGGCGGAGATAATAACGATATTTCTGAAAACCTTCTCACTTTTTATTTTTTATTCAAGTGTAAGCGGATCGGATACGGATTATTATTTTTTATTTATATTAATTTTTAAATTTATTATTTAAATTTTTATCCATATTTTTTTATACAGTCTATTAAATTATTTTTATGTTTTTTATTAAATATTTTAAATTTGAATAATACTCCTATTTAATTTTTTATATAACTACGTACATGTTTTTTATCTTTCGCTAACTTAAAAATTAGTTAAATCTTAAAAATATATTTGATTACATAATTTTTCGATTAAAATGATACATTATAAAGTTGTAATTAGAGAAGTATAACGAAGTATTGCAAAACATATTACAATAATGACTAAGGTTTTATGTCAAATTTTTAACTCAACCTAATGAAATATTGACATTGTATTTCTTTAATGTAATAACCCGAACACGATAAGAATTTACGTTAAATAATTATAAAATATCAACCATAACAATAAGATTTACGTTAAAATTATAATATAACCATACATATCAAAATAACAAATTAAAGTTGCAAATTAAATCTTTGCAATTTTAAATTTGATATAATCTTGAACCTTTCATTTTAACAAATCACATATGTTATCAATAGATTTTTTCTCCTTTTTTTATAGGTGTTTTTCTTTCTTGATTTAGTTTAATTTTATTTATTTTTATAAATTGTGGCCAGCCGGTGCACACCAAATTAAATCATGTTTGATTTTTTTTCAAAATGGGAATATATATATATATATATATATATACTAAATTATAGTTGATAGGGATATCCGTAAATATGAATAATCTAATTCGAATACTGATTATCCAGGTCGAATATTATCATTATTCATAACCCTATCCGTTTGCTCGGATATTTATAAACATTATCTAAATCATCTTTTCCTAATATCCATTCGGATAAATATCCACAAAATACGGATTCGAATTTTCGAATATCCATTTACACCCCTAATTTTATCCATGATTTTTTGATAATCAAGTAATGTGTATCTTGTATAATTGTCAACCATCGAGCATAAATTTAATAATTTTTTATTTGATTGCAAATGACCTAATAAAAGTTAAAATCTTACCAAGTATTTTTAGGATGTTCATATCTCCGAAATAACATAAATGGACATATTTTAGCTGCATATGTTAATATTAATTAAATGCGAATATATATATATATATATGGACTCAACAACGTATACTACAGCAAAAATGTGTTTATTCATTCCCTGCATATGAGTCAAATGAGTGGATTGAATGAAACTAAATTAAAAAAAAATGTGTCATTAGATATATACAATTAGGAATGATAAACAAGTTTATTTTGCCAAAACTTGAATCTCAATACGGATTTTACTATACTTTTAGAAACAAATTCGACTTGCTTAAAAGAACTTGCCCCATTTTGCCATTAGTGATCCAAATGTTGTATTGAGTTTTGCACTTATTATTATAATTTGTGTCTACATGATGTGTGTGCGGAATCATTCTCCTTGTGAGAAAATGAGTTGTACATTTCTCTGTTGTAATTTTATTCAAGACAAGCACGGACGGAGTTACTTAAAGCATCTCTAGGAGGCTTTACAACACCACTCTTTACATTTGAATTTTAATGACCAATATGACACTTTGGAGAGTTTAGTTTACAAACTCAAATCTTAATATCTTAATATAATATTAATTTATCAAAGCAAGTGACTCTTTAATACTTGACAAGTGAGATTATTAGTTTCCACTCTTCAAAAAAATAGAGCAAGAATTTTCACTTTTCAAAACTTTTTGAGTGATGTAAAGTTCTAAAAGTTTTGAAGAAATTATTAGAACATGAAAATATGATGCGGCTCTTCGAATACTTTTCAATGCAGCATTTGAAGAGCTTCTTCAAGATGCACTAAAGGCTCAGGGGTCCATTAATTTTTTCAATTTTATATATACATTAACTATTAAATTTAAAATAAAGAATATAGTCATTTGCACTTGAATAAGTCTTCTAATATTCCCATGTAATCTTTATTGACGCAATTTTTATGTACTCATAGGAAAACATTACTTGTGATAGATTTTGGACTGTAAAGGGCTTCTTTTGGGTACCAATGGTCATACCCTTGATAAATTTTATGTGATTTTGATGAGATATTTTTCATTTTCTTACAATTTTTTAAAATTTGAATTCCATGAAAAGACACAACTAGTAGAAGAACAAACTAAATTGCTTGTTTCATTTTCCAACTCTCGTAAGTTTAGTAGCATGTTCAATTCCTTATTTCAATTTTTATTTTTTACTGCGTGTAGAAGATTTAGTTGCGAATTAGCTGACACATGAAATACATAAATAAAATTCTATTAGAGAGAGTTTTTATTATTCTGCATTTCCATTATAAAAATTTGTGGTAGATATTATCATTGGAGATGACATTAGTTCTCTCCCTCTTCAGCTCTTGCAAGATTAACAATGTTTATTAATTTTTTCTTCTATTATATTTATTGAAAAATATGGCTTTGATTTGTATTTTATTTTATAAAAAAATATTTTTTCAAATCATATTTTAAATTAATAATACAAGTAGGTGAAATACTTAGAAAACCATATATAAAAATTAGTAAAAGCAAATAAAGTTAGCCTTTAAGAATCGTGACAAAGTCGCTTGTGTTAAAGACGTTATTACTTCAAATGAAAGTTGTCAACATTAAGTTTAGTTCAAAATCGAAAGAGTATTACACGCATTGCATAATATTATGTTGTCCCTATCTTATTTCATATATTATATTGACTTTTATAATTTATACATCTTGTGAGAGTTTGTAGAGTGAGTGAATTCGTTTAAATACTGAACTATAGTGTGTTATTTTTATTACTGTAAAATAGTGGGGGTTGTTCGAATATTTTAATAAAAATAATTAATTAAATTGTGTTTAATTTGTGATTTTTAAATTTTGGTGTCAATTAATTCCATATTTAATGAGATATTAATAAGTGTAACTGATGATTTATTTTGTTATTAATTGAGTTTTATGAAAATTAATTTGAGCATTATTTAGATTTAATATGATTATATTAAATGTAAATTCCCATTCCTATATAACGAGCCTTCGGTTGGGAAAGGAGGGGAAGTGAAAAGTGTTCGATGCTATTCATAAAAGATTTTTAAAATACTCTTTCATCTTCCTTGTAATTTATATAATTTTATGATTTTGAATAACGTAATCAAACTGATTTATCTCGTCTTCCTATAAACGTGTACATGAAAAAAATAAAATTGCGAGCATTTTGAATTTTTTCTCAGAGTTATTATCAACCGTAAATGCCTAACCTAATCCGTTGTATAGTAATGATTTGCAATAGTAGTTTGATATTGTCTTGAGGTGAAATGATGTTAGAGGGTGAAAGAAAGGTGTTCATTTATATTAGTCGAGAATTGCATTAATTTATTGTAAATGTTTATATAATTTAATTAGATATTAAAATATTAATAGCGTAATGAAAATTAGTAGATTTTCAAGATGATATCTTTGAAATAGAAACAATCAAGTTTTTTTTACGTATACTTTATATCCATACAACTTTATGAAAAGTAAATAAACTTAAAAAATATTTTAAAGTGAAACTCTATAAAATTATTATTTTTATATAGTAATAATAAATTTGGTTTGATCCTGCATTATTACTCACTCATGCAACTCTTTGGGATCAGTCATCACTCATAAAGAACCGGCCGATATTTAATGCTAATGTATTCACTATGGAGTTTAGTTACTTTATATAGCGGTGACCTATACTATAAGGTGGACTTCGATCCTCTATTATATATAATTCTATCTAATTATGTCCAATCGAATTTAATTCAAGAATTAACATGAGTTTTTTCATAAAAGATGATGAAAATGATTTTCATAAAAGATGATGAAAATGATCTTTATAATAAATAAATTATCTTTATTAAAATTCCATCAAAAGATTTAATTAAAAAGTTGGTAAAATAATTATCTAAAATTTTTATAGTTAAAAATAAAACTTATCTACTTTTGGTTTAGATATTTTAATAAAATTTTGTATAAACGATTTACTCAGTGTGAAGATCACTTTTATTAATTTTTGTGAAAAACTTATTTTTTAATTTTAAACTTAAATTATATTAAATAAAATTAAATCGAATAAATAATTAAGAAGAGCCATATCTGAGGCAAACGAAGTACATAAATTCATAAATAGATAGAAGGAAAAGCGTGGGGGTACAAGTTACGTGACGTTTGCTGCTAGTGGCGACGCCTTGAGTTGCGTGCCAAAGATTGAGTAAAAGCAATGCAAAACCATATCACTAGTCAATTGTCAAGTCCAATACTCCATTTAAAAACAACCAAGAGGATATGCATAATACACGTGTACCATATACAGAAATTGCTATTGATATATATTAAAATATATTTTAATATTTTAATTTATTTATTTGATTCATAATCATTAAGTATATATTTAGGAGTTGCTAATTACACACTTTAAATTATTCTGTAACACTTTATATCTATTAAATGACTTACTATCTATTAACACACATTCTTTATTTCATAACTTTCAATCATTAACATTTAAAAACCCTAATTAATAAACTTAATTAATAAAATTAATCATTAACATTAAATATCAATACCCACTATTCCATCTCATAAAGCTTCACAAAACTCATGTGCTAAAAAGCCCTACCACTCCAAGTAAACGAGGCTCCACGTTTAAACTCGTCTTCATCTTCATTTCCTCTGAAAATTCGAAATTTAAGCAAGATAACGAAGATTATTGTTGCTAATGTAGTGATTGAAGTGTAAAAATCATAATGGGGAGTGAAATAAGTGTCGAGAGAGAGATTGAGAGAGACAAAGTTAATAAGAAAGTTGAAGAGCAAGTTAAAGGAAATGTTGATCCGAAAGAGGTAAGATACTTGTCTTTTTACTACTTCGTTGCTTGTGATTTCATTTATAAATCATTAGATACAAACAAAATAAAAAATTAAAAAACAGAGCAGGTGTTTTAGAATGTACTTGGTTGCTAAGGGCCGAGGGCATGTGGTTGTACTTGGTTCCCCGTCACCCGATACAACATTTTTGGGCAGTTTCATCATAAATGTTCACTCGACCCTCAGTAACCGAAGGTATCCTATGTTACTCGGTTTCTAGCAACCGAGGTAGGTCTCTTATACTCGGTCCTTAGCAACCGAGTATACCAATTTGAACTTAGACATAAAAAGCTTACTCTATGAAACTAGTTTACGTAAACTTGTTTATACAAACTTGTTTATATATACTTGTTTATGAATTTGACATAAACCCAGATGACATTAAGCTTATAAATACTTGTTTATGCAGGATTTATTATCTCTCGACTCCTCCATTTGGAAAGATTGTTCATATTTAGAAAATATAGATTTCACTACAATTAAAGTCGAGATTACTCCCAAGCCCAACTGTGCTTTCCAATAAACGGAGCATGTCATCGAGGAAGAGCCTGTGGACTTAGAGCCTATTAGTCAAAAGTTATATTTTGATCTCAACACTGATTATGAGCCTTTGATTGAAGGAGAGTCAATCAATAAAGAAGAGGCAAAAAATGATAGAGAGGTAAACAATGAGGGAGAGCCTCTTAATCCTAGTTGTGGTTCCCAACATCTTCAGCTTACCCTTTCAACAAACCACGATAATCCTAGTAATGATGAAATTAGTAAAGCACGAGTTGTTGACGTGACTTCCGTTTTTACAACGAATGAAGTAAGTACACATTACTTGAGTTGAATGCATTAACTATCGTTACACAAATTTTAAATAGCTAATAGTGTGATAATATTTATTTTGTAGGTTTTTCATTCTAAGTATGCTTTAGTTGATTGGTGTCAAAATAAAGCAAAGGGGATCCAAACTATAATTGTTACCGCTAAGTCTGACCAAGGGTGTGGGAACAGGAAGCCAAGGCTATATTTGGCATGTGAAAGAAGTGGCGTATATCGTGATCATCGTCCAAAAAGAAAAGAAGCCAAGAAGAAGAGAGACAGTGCCACAAGAAAATGTAATTGCCCATTCTCGATACGTGAATGTTGGTGTGAATCAATGGAAGGTGAAAGTGAGATGCGGAGTTCATAATCACAACTTACCGAATAGTTTAGTTGGGCATCCGTTTACTGGAAGATTAAGCAAAGAGGAAAAGAAGTTCGTTGCGGAATTGTCCATTGCCAGGGTTAAACCAAAAGATGTTCTTAGTGGACTCAAACATCGCCATGAAGATAATGCCTCCACAATGACGACAATTTATAATGCTAAGGCTAAAATGAGAATACATGAGATGGAGGGGAGGTCTGCAATGCAATAACTGATGAAGGTTCTAGTAGCTAAACATTACGTTTATTGGCATAGATCTGATGAAACAACTGAAGAGGTGTTAAACCTCTTTTGGGCACATCCCGATTGTATTTTGTTGGCAAAGTGTTTTCCTTCCGTGGTGATTCTCGATTGCACTTACAAGACAAACAAATATAAGATGCCTATGTTTGCAATGGTCGGGATCACATCAACTGCAAAGACATTTTCCATTGCTCATTATTTTTTGTACAAGGAGATGAAGGATAATTACGGATGGGCCCTTTCGAAGTTGAGGTTGTTGTTTGAGGCCTATAATATCCCGAATGTATTTGTTACAGATAGGGAGTCTGCGGTCATAAATGCCATTCATAGAGTTTTTCCTGGTTCCCATCACATGTTATGCACATTCCATATTGCAAAAAATGTGGAACAGCATTGTAAGCCTCTATTTAAAAGTACAGCTGTTTGGACGAAGTTCTTTGATGATTGGCAAGCAGTTACGAGGTCGACATCAGAAGAAGAGTTTTTAAAAAATGGGAAGAATTACAAAAGGATTGGTCCCCAATGTTTCCAAAGTGCATTGATTACTTGACACGTACATGGTTCCAGCATAGAGAGGCTTTCGTATTGGCATGGACTAATCGAATAAAGCATCGCGGCAATAGAACTACGAATAGAGCCGAAGGGTCGCATGGCAAATTGAAGAGCTATCTTGATAATGGTGTTGGAACTTTTTCTGCGGTGTTTGCAGGGATGGACAATTACTTGAGACAACAAATAAACGAGGTGAAAGCTATTTTTGAGAAGAGTCTTGGGTCGGTCAAAGATAGACACAATGGAATGTTATTCAAACAAATCAGGGGGATCCTTTCGCATTTTGCTTTAGACTTGATCAAGAAGGAAAGGGATAAATCAATCGATATCGGTTTAGATCCATCAGCATGTGATCATGTTGCACGTACGATTTATGGGTTGCCTTGTGCACATGAGTTGTTACAATATAGCCGTGAAAATCAGCCTATACCCTTTAAGGCCATTGACGAACATTGGACAAGGCTAACAATTCTACCAAATACCATTGATAAAAATGAACTTTTGTACACGTCTGAGTTTGATTTACTAAAGAAATTGTATGATCAATCAACGAAGGATGAGAAAAAAGTTATTTTGAGAAAATTAAAGAAACTTGCCTCCCCGAGTACAACGTCGCTTAAAGAGCCAAATCCTGTCGTTCACAAGGGTAGACCCCATGGTAGTAAGAATAAAATAAGTAAAAAAGAGAAAAAACATGAAAGATCAACAAAGAGGGAACCATCGGGTTTTGAGTTTGCCAAGACGCTTGAGGAACAATTAAATGGAATAATTGAAAGTCAATTATCTCACATTTCAAAGCCAATGAAACACATGCTAAAGAGGAAGAAATAAGTTGATCGGGCGAAGTGGGAATTTAAGGCTTATATGCATTACATCCCTGAATTCATGCACCCGTACATTGCAGATATAGAAGATGTTAATGGTGACGGCCATTGTGGTTATCGATGCATTGCTGAGCATATGGGATGGTATGATGACAAAGAGTCTTGGAAGCATGTTAGAATGGATTTACTTGCTGATTTAGATATGTATAAAGAAAAATACGATATCACATGGGGATCTTGGTACTACTTGGATTGTTAATATGCACTTAATTTTTTTGAAGCTGAATGCAAAACTTTTCATCATTGGATGACGATGCCCGACATGGGCTTCCTCATTGCATCGGCGTACAATTGTGTTGTTTTGTTATACTCAAATGAACAGTGTCTAACTTTTCTGCCGCATGCTAAGCCGCCGCCAGATGGAAGCGAAATTCGTATCCTCCCAATAGCTTATGTGAACAAAAATCACTTTGTTAAACTCTTCTTGAAGGATGGTGCACCCATACCGCACATTGCTACTAAGTGGAATTCACTTCGAACGGATGAAGCGACTGCTAGGGCCCAACTTTTCGCCAATATAATTGAATTTTTCAAAGATTTAGCATCACGCGGGGTAAGACCAAAAGATTCGACAATCATAATTAACTAATTAATGATTGTAAAGTTTTTTGTTCTTTTTTGTCAAGTATTGTCTTTTTTGTGTAAATTTTTTATGGATGTATACATGTAATATATAGTCTTTTTTTGTGGAATCTTTTGTGAAACTGTGGATGTATACTTGTAATCCTTTCCAAAGCTATAAATGAATGAATGAGCAACACATGAATTAAGCTAAATAATTGTCTTTATTTTAATGTTTTTTAGTATAGTTTGAATATAAGGTGAATACTTAAACTTAAGGGACCGAATGGAATTAGAAAATTGGGAGCTCTCAGCTAAGATTACTCGGCCCCTAGCAACCGAGTCCAATTGATGCACTTCGACCGTAAAGAACCGAATGGAATTCAAAATTTAGGAGCTCTCAGCCAAGTTTACTCGGCCCCTAGCAACCGAGGACAAATCATTAACCTCGGCCCCTAGTAACCGAGTTCAATTGATGCACTTCGGCCGTAAGGAACCGGATGAAATTCAAAATTTGGGAGCTCTCAGCCAAGTTTACTCGACCCCCTAGCGACCGAGGACAACTTATTAACCTCGACCCCTAGTAACCGAGTCCAATTGATGCACTTCAGCCGTAAGGAACCGAATGAAATTCAAAATTTGGGAGTTCTCAGCCAAGTTTACTAAGCCCCTAGCAACCGAGGACAACTCATTAACCTCGGTACTAAGGAACCGAGTCCAATTGATGTACTTCGACCGTAAGGAACCAAATGAAATTCAAAATTTGAGAGCTCTCAGCCTAGTTTACTCGGCCCTTAGCAACCGAGAATAACTCATTAACCTCGGTGCTAAGGAACCTAGTCCAATTGATGCACTTCGACCGTAAGGAACCGAATGAAATTCAAAATTTGAGAGCTCTCAGCCAAGTTTACTCGGCCTCTAGCAACCGAGGACAACTCATTAACCTCGGTGCTAAGGAACCAAGTCCAATTGATGCACTTCGGCCGTAAGGAACCGAATGAAATTCAAAATTTGGGAGCTCTCGGCCAAGTTTACTCGGCCCCTAGCAACCGAGGACATCTCATTAACCTCGGTGCTAAGGAACCGAGGACATCTCATTACCCTTTCTTATGCTACTCTGATGCTTATCAGGAAATTTAATTTTTGTATAGTTGTACATGAAGTCTTTTTAAGTTAGTGACTTGGCCAATCGTACCGTATTCTTAAATTTCTGTTGCAATTTAATATATAAATTTATATTGAAATAATTGTGTTGCATTACAGATTACATATTTGTGTATCTATTGTGCATATTGCTATTGCTATAGCTTTCTCGTTATTTGTTGATCCAATTTCTTTTGTTATAACATGTGTGTATGGTTTTTATTTGTAGCACCTGCACCTTCTTCTTTTCGGAATTTAATGATATGCATACTTAAAAAAGGTTTATAGCTTTATTTGTGTTATTGGCTCCATGAGACTGTCTTACATGATAACCCTCTTATGAATCTCAAATATGAGTTACTGGACAAACTTTTCAAAATGATAAAGAGAAAATTCAACAATTTCTATCATTAAAGATAAGAAAACCAAATAACATGGTTTAATTGCTAACTATATTATAAAACTAAATCAGAAACATTATTTTTGGCAAAATTCCAATACCCAACCAAAAAATACATTAAATTTGAGTATAGGTAAATACATCAATAATGTATTAACTTGGACAATCCATAGTTCTTCAAAATGTACATCTACCCCTTTTAAGAACCAAAACTTAATAATAGTTTAACAAATAAGCATCCATCAACCACAAAATAATAAAACTTAACAAATAAGCATCCATCAACCATAGAATAATTTCATAAGTTTAACAAGTATCAAAATGACCAAAGTTCAAAAATACCACAAGTTTATAAAGTATCAAGATAACCCAAGTTCAAAAAGACCACAAGTTTAATAAGTATTTATCGATCGATCGTGGGGATTGTTTGAACTCGACCAAATTGTCTAAGCACGTGGTCAGGGTAGTGAGGCTCGGCAATGTCAAAACAAATGAGCAACCTACAGTAGTAAAAGACCTCATGAAATGGGTGTGCAACTCTATGGTCCTTATATGGATCCCAACACACCTGTAAAAAAGTAAGCCAACAATAATTGGTAATCTTAAAAAATATTTATTCTAAATTTTAAAAATAGTTGAGTTTAGGGTTTTACGTCTATCTCAGTTAAGTCGTAAAGTTTCTCTCTTAAGGTTATAAGGGCTGACTCATAATCGCTTCTACTGTATAGTTGTGGCTTCCATCGGCACATCCGTGGCTGCATCTCAGTATATTCCATATTTTGAAACACGTTTGCACAATAATGAAAGTGCTCACAAATCCAAGCCTGCGTTAATTGTTTAAATTTCATCAACACAATTGCAAACAATAATAAAAATAATAATGGACAAAATCAAGACAAGTAGTGTACCACAACTAGAGTCAAACATTCGAAAATCCACTTCACATTCGCTCTCGACGCAAGTCCTAATTGACGATAAGTATGTGCAAGTATCGCCGTTCCCCATCCTGTTTTACTAACTTTAGACAAATCTTTCAACGAACCTAAATAGTATATAAAAATCTTATTTTTTGTCTTGTCGGGGAAAACAACACACCCGAGCAAGAACATGATATACTCCCTCGCACAAATATCTAATGTCTTATTATTCGAATCATTCTTGGCTCGGCCCATGCATTTTTTTCTTCAACCATTGTAACCTAACCACATACATATCTTGTGTTTCTTCTCTAACTTCATCCTCACTAACACCTAACAACTCTGATGCCATAGTAACCGCAGTCTTCGGGTCAATTTCTTTCGCCCCCTCATTGGAATTAAAGCAATCCCCTTCCACCGGAACACATAATATTTGTCTTACATCATCCAAGGTTATTGTCATCTCACCAAAAGGAAGATGGAATGAGTTTGTCTCCGGTTTCCATCGATCAACAAAGGCTTCGATGGAAACATAATCAATGTATCGATAATTGTTATCCATCAACGGTGTTAATCCAGTCGCTTTCACCCGGCTTTGTACTCCCTCAACCTCTTTAGACAAATCACATTCCCTTAACTTTTATCAATGGCATATAGTGTGGAGTTCTCTATTTTCATCATACATTGATCGATTTAATTAGGCCTAACCATATATTTTATAGCCATAAATTGCATAGCTAAATAATATTCGTAGAAGTAAGTAATATAAGGGATGACATACCTCATGTTGATTCCAAATTGCATATGCTATGTGATCACTGAAGGATGTGAGGATACTTTTATCTACCGGCCCGCCGTCATTATCTTCATCAGCGACTATGCCACCAAGACTTTCTTCAACTTCCTCATCTTGGTTCTCATTGCCGCTCGAATTCTCTTCAGATGGTATCTCAGTTTGAGTTTGAGTTAGAGTACCATCGGGATTCTCTTGAGTTGGGGGATTTGTTTGTGAGGGAGAGTCACTTTCTGCTTCGGATGATTCAGACGATGGTTGTGTAAGTGGCTTCTTTTTTATTCCATATTGCTTTTTTGAACCGGTCCCAACTTTTTTCTTTAATCTTCTTTGCCTCTCGGTGGCCGTCATTGGGTTGTCCCTAGTCATTCCTAAAACAACAATAATTTCATAAGTTTAGTGTACAACAAACACGAAAAACATAATAGAACAATAATTGATATTTTATAGCATATCAATAGTAGAAGAGTAATATTAATTACTATTTTACAGCATATCAATAGTAGCTATAACATAATTAAGTCAAAAAAAGAAGAAAGTGTGAGCTTTCTTTTGTCCAAATTCACACTTTGAAATAGCTAAGAAAATGTGATTGAAGAACTTTATTTATTTACAAGAAGCAGCAGAGAGAGTAACCACATTGTCCTAGCTTGTCTTTGAGTACCAAGAGTTGTATTAGGATCAAAAAGGAATTTTTGCACAACAATAATATGAATTTTAAACTTAATTTTCTGCACAAAGATAGTTTAAAAAAATGGCAAAAACAGTTTATATAAACTGTTTTTTTCACAGCAGTGAAAACATATTTTTTCAAAAAGAATGAACATGTGCCATAGCCCTTCAATGTATATATGTTCAACAGACTCTTTTACTTCTTGGTTTGTCATAAACTCAACTAATTAAATACAGTCACATTTCATGAATGAAGTTGGCAAAACACCCAAAATAATTCAGGAAAAACTTCAAGATTAAAGAAAATAATTGAAAAAAGGAGAACTTTAATCATTCATCTATGAAAAGGAGAGCAAAAGAAAGCTTGTATAAAGATTAAAGAAGATAGCTGACAAAAACAATGAAAATTCATTGGCCTTGAATTTGGCAGCTGGAAATAAAACCTCTTTGCATGTGTTGTATAGCAGGCACTACTCAATAAAATTGTCAACATATTGAGCATATAAAATATTAATAGCAAATAATTTTAGCCCTTATTCCCAAATTAAAAGTTTGGTTTTTAAAGATAGACTAATTATAAAATAACCAGTAACAGTACATTCTTACTCAACACAGTGCATAATTCAGACACGCAGTATTCATAAAAGCCAATCAACATGGGCAAGGCCAATGAAGTATATCAAAAATACACAGTGGGCTTCTTTTCTATATGTATAATTCACACTTTATTTATTTTGTTATATATATATATATATATTTTTGAAACACACAAGAAGGTTATTAAAATTAAGCTTCAAGTCGATGAAGTATATATTATTAATATATATAATATATTATTAATACCGGTCCGGTCAGGTCAGAACAAACCTTAAAAATCGAAGACCGAAGACCGGAGACCGGATCTAACCATTTCGGTCCTTCTAAATTTAGACCGGACCGGACTGAATTGTTAGTTCAAAATTGAGAGAGCTTCATACAAATATATAGTTTGTAATTGAGAAGTGTTAAGTGGTTATATATCTTCTTCTTTTTTTGTTTGTTTTTGGGATTTCGCTGCTACAAAAGTGAAGGTGCGCGGGGTGCAGATATAATGAATAAGAGAATCTGTTTGTGAAGTACTTTTTAGTACTACTGTGTTTGCAAACTTACTTGCTCACCATTTAATGATAATGATATATATATATATATATATGAGTTGGACTGTAGAAGCCTTTCATTCCATCATTCATCAAGAAAATGTAATTGCACCAGTAGCCAATTTTGAGAAACATATTAGAATACACTATACATACATTTACAAATATATTCCAGGTTAGTTATATTCCTTATTTTGTGTGTGTTAGTTACTCAATTAATTCCCCTGTTTTCTTAAATACCACTCGCTAGCTTCTTAGTTTTCAAATGACATACATATATATGATTGATTAATTGTGCAATAACAATGTATATACATGTTTGAGGTTAATTTTGCACCTTTCTAGACTCTAATTATCCTCCTCTCAACTAATGCCCACCAAGGGAATAACAAGCCAAAATAACCAAAAAAATACTTCCTGAATATATATATATATATATATATTAAACTAATAAGGCTACGTTTCCTTTTTGGTAAATCAAGCCAAACAAATTAAACCATGCAATCAATTATAAAGCTAATGCACTAACCACCATTAATATGCGCATAAAATGTTGAAGTAACCAAATTCAATGACTGATTTCACTTCCTAATGTTAGTTTTAACACTTAATAATATTAAATAATCTTCCAATTAAAGATTGCAATCTCCCTAAGGATAACTAGGGTATTAAATTTTAAATACCAAAGCAACTTCATTGTTAAATCATACTTCACGAAAATGCCCCAAAAAAAATTGAAAATTGCTCTATGTGGTGATGATAGAACAACACATACACTAAACCTAATACCAAAAATTTCATATTTGTAAATTAATAGTTTATTCTTACAATCTCTTTCTCTATCTACCATTGAAATAATGAAAAGGAAGAAGAAATAATGAAAAACAATGATGAAATAAAAGGAAGAAGTAAAACCTGAATGCTTGAGTGCCGTAAAGGAACAGAGATCAAAGAGAGAAGAAGGTCTGAGTAGTACGCGTTGTGGTGACCGGTGAATAAAATACCCAAGACGATCGATGAAGAAGAGAGACGAAGGGAGGAGGAATCGCGCAACTCTATCCTTCATATGTCGTGTGTTTTTAAAGGATTTGAGAGCGGGGAGTGTTTGAGAGAGTTTAAACCTAAGTCAAATTAGGTCTTTGTTAAATATAAATTATATTTTATTAAAATTAATTAATAATTAATATTAATTAATTTTAAAATTATATATGGGAGTGTTGGGAGTGTTAAAAAGAAAAAATATATACTTAAGGTGTGTTAATGAGTAATGGAGTGTTATAGAGTTATTTGGTGTGTGTCATTAGTAGCCCCCTATATTTATATATTTAGAGCATTTTCTATTGTAGTGTATAATTTTAATTTGTGTAAAATTTACACGTTTTATATATATAAAAAAAGAACTTTTGGCAATCTTTTAAGAAACTTTGACACTTAGCATTTGTGTAAAAAGGTTGTGTAAAAATACAAACTCAATTTACACAACCACATCAGATAATCTCGCGTCTATTTTCTCATCCCGTATCTAGAAATAAATGAATTCTCGTATCTAGAAATAAATGAATTCTCGTATCTAGAAATAAATGAATTTGAAAAGCAAGGGAATAAATATAGGATAATTGGTAGTTTAATATTTACACGAAAGTTTAAAACAGACTGTTGGAGTACAAAACAAATTCTTTATTATTTTTGTGTGAATCTCACTTTAACACGTAAGATTTACACAAAATTTATACAAGACGATTGGAGATGCTCTTAAGGTGTATTGAACATGTTGGATTAAAGAGCTGAATAGGATTATTAATCCTATCCGGAGGTGGGATTTGTTAATCACTTTCTCGGTAGGATAAGAAGGTTAAATGGGATAAATAATCTGACTGGATATCTAATCCCGACGAACACTAAATATGAAATAGAATAAAGTTATCTTATCACACCATTTTATTCTGTGCTACAACCTTAGTGTTTAGGAGTTGAGTCATTGTCCAATACAACAAAATGCATTAATTCAGTTCCTAAGTATCGAATATATATATACATATATTTAATATTTAGAGGCCTAACCAATGTCACATATGTAACACCCCTGCCTTAATCTACAGGACAACACCCGTAATTAAGACCTAGAGTGCTATTAACCCATCTTAGATTAACTAAAATGGGTATATATGCAAATGCACAAAGAAATTCATATAGTTATATCATGCTCGTCAAACAACAGCTTTATAATCATGCTGAAGATGATAGTATTGTACATAAACATGCATACATGGATATAGTCGTTACACAAAACCAATCAAGTAAATCCAAACTTATATATATATATATATAACTCTGGGCTAGCCGTGGCTGCCCGTGAGAACATATAAATGACAAAAGCACATTTGTATCAGAGCCAATAACTCGTTCCCGTTCCCGATCCCGCCACGTCCCTGACCTCTTTGAGCTCCTGGCTACCTATAAGATTTTAGAAAAACGGGGTGAGCATATAGCCTAGCAGAGGGAGTAAAAGGGAACGACTTTGAAAACATTTATTGATTCGTTACTTTAAACAAAATAAACCTTTTCATAATACAATTCAAATATGATTTGTAACTTATCATAATTTCATAAAACCATGCATGCTCATGCTTATGCAGGTTACCTCCGTTGTGTCAACCGTTACGTCGAATCACCAGAATATGAGTGAGCCGAGATAGCAAATGATATGAGTCTGCTTATCCAAGACCATAGCCGGTCCTTATTAGGAATTATAACTGTAACAATAATCGTGGGCCTGATTGCCCCGCCAGAAAATCAATCCATGAACATTCATAACATGGGCCTGACCGCCCTCAAAAGATACCGAAGCTGTACAGTATCATAATCATAATGACAATGGGCCAACCGCTCTCAAGAGAAAGAGTATCAAGATCATAACATATATAACCAGAATATGGCCTCTCTGTATCGGGTGAATACCAATAGATAATCCATAATTTGGACCACAGTCCATAATATCAATACATATATCATTTTTATATCAATAAGACCATTAGTGCCTTATTGTTGTTTAAATTTTCGAACTGCTCACCACTGGCTCTAGACTGCCGACGATTTGCTGACCCCCCGGAGGTTTAGGGCTTTTCAACCCAATGGCACCAGGCCCTGCCTATTTTCTATACCGGCAAGCACTAACCACAATTATTCTCCTTCACCGACAGAAGGCCTAAACATAGATATTGATAACTGTGGGCAACATCCCACCATATAATATAGCCGAGAATATATCTACATACAGATGAAGAACTCCCGAAGAGAGATAATCATATGTTCAAGAATGTCTCAAGAGCACAGAAAGTCATCCATAACATCAATACGAGATATAGTTCTCCCAATAGATAATTTTCACACCATATATCATAAGGAGGCTCCGAACTTGCCAAGATATCCTCGAGATGCTGGGTTGACACAATAATGATGCAAACATGCACAACATGCTCTAAATGTAAACTAGAAACAACATATGCCATATAAACCTCATCGAACCTCATACTTGTCCCTTGGTGCATACCAAAACCATTTACTAGTTTAATTATATCAACTAAACACATATACACCCGAGGGACATCCCATAGAGATCAAATACTACGTGAGAATCGAGTTTATTTGGCATATATCGCTTCGTATCATTGAATCATAGCTTAATCATGCATGATTTATGAATATCAACTAATCATGGTTTTCATAGTAAGCATATATGTATATATCATCTGAGTATAATCAATAACAAAGCAGTATGTGCTTCATATCAAACATATATGTATATAATCATTCATATTTCGATAAATAAAATCATAATGTCGAGTTTTGGAAAGATATAACCCCTACCTCAAGTTTGTAGACCAAAAGAAAGAAGAAAGATGTAAACCGAAGCCCCGTTCGGTAAAATACTCAAGCTCTCGTGTCAGCACGTTCCTAGCATAGCAAAATCCCCGAATCAATGATGTATAAACCCAACCCAAGTAGCCAAAGCTCACGCTTGAGCTTTTATAGAAGAAAATCAAGGTAGAAGATGATGAATAGTACCTTAGAGGTGGTTTTTGTTGATATCAATCTTGAATCATCGATTCGGACGGATAGATGCATAAAAATATTCATATTTCTCTCTCTAGAACCCTCTATAACTCTCTAGAGGAGTGTGGAAATGTTTGGCATGAAGTTTAGATGAAAAATGACCAAAAATGGCTTTAAAACGTGCCTAAGTCGGTGGGAATAGTTAACTGGCGGACCGGAGCACAAATTTTCCAAAAATTTGGTGCCAGACCGGTTGTGAGAACCCGCGTTCTCGACGCCCGGGGGTCCTCGTGGGCGGCGATTCCATTTGTTGATTTGAAAATCGGTTTTGAAAAGAATAAGAGTCGCCAGTTTGTTTTACTAAACAAACAAAAAAAGTTTGTGTAAAAGAGACGTATTTATGAACTAAATATCCTCTTATACACAATATATGCGAAACCAGTTGATTCGAAGGTTCGGGAATTAAGTTACGAATCGGGAAGGTGTTAGGCACCCAATTCGCCCTTTCGGTCTCTTGAGTAGGATATGCGTGTGTTATAATTCAATTCTTGCATGCTATTGCTATTACTTTCCAGCTTTTCATGCTTGCCTTAGAAATCAGGATTTTGCGGTTGGGATGAAAACGATGTGTTTCCTAGTTCGCCTATGATTTTAAAAATTAGTGTGTGTCTGTGTGTGATTTGAAAAAGAGAGTTTGATAATAATAGATGCAGTGAAACAAGTGATTTTGTAAAGCATTGGGCTTTTCGGAAACTGATTCAATGTGGAATCTTATATTCGATATTATATGAGGTGACTTGACCGATCGTATACCATAGTCTATTGATTAAATCGGTATAGATGGCACTAGTGCTATCATAATCGAGTATTTATCACACACACACCGCAATCTATGAGTTAGATTAGATATGTAGCAATTATCGATTCCTTCGTATAATAATACCGTTAATCGAGCTTTTGGAAAAGTAAAAAAGGTAATGATACTATTTTGGAATTGGATTAGGGTTTATTACACACCTTTGGTTTTGAAAAAGGGGTTTTGAAAAGTTATCAAGTGATAGAAATTATGCAGACAAGAATATGAATTATAAAACTGATGAATAAATAAAAGAAGAGAAAGAAAATTATACCTGAGCCTCTTTAGAGGGAGAGAATAAGGGTGTCTTGGTGTGTACCACGAAATCCCTTTGATTGTTGATGACTATAATGAATGGAGGGGGGGGTCTATTTATAGTTGTCAAAATACTTGGAAAGCAAGAAAATAGATTGCAACTAGGACTCTTGGAAATTATCGCGAAACCTTAACCACCGTTGGATCATCCTGATTTTTGGATATGTGTTGGGAATAGAACTCTTCTAGATTCTGTAAAAAATTGGAGACGATCGGAGTTTGGGAAGGACTCGATCTCGTTGTCTTGGTACAAAGAGTTTGTTCCCGCGTAGGAAACGTACTTGCGTACAACAATCTCGACAATTGAACTTCCAACCGTTGGATTATGCTGATTTTTGAATATGTTTTCCCTCCAAATGGTTTATAGCTTGTGTCCAAATTTGAGATCGATCAGAATTCGAGAAGGCCAATATTTATTTTTTTGCTACGAAGGATATTTTGACTAGAATTGCACGACAGACAAATTGTTTCTTGATGATCCCATGTCCGACAAAGCTGAATTTTGAATATGTTCTTCCCCACAATAAGGCCTATCTACTTACCAAACTTCAAACCATTTTAACTCCGAGAAGACCTCCATTAGATCACCCGAATCAAACTCATGATTTTCTGAATTTTTGGAGATTCGACTGTCGGATTTAGCTGATTTTCAAGTATGCTACTCCTTTTGATAATGTCTAACAACTCTCACAGTTTGAGGATGATCCAAAATGCGTAACACTCCTTTCACAAGTTTTCAGGAGTTTTGACGGTTTTCGATTCTGACAATTTTCGATAATTTTGTAACTCCTCATCTGGGGTTCTTTCGGCTTTCTTCTTTGACCTGTATCACATGCATATAGTATGTGTGCATCTAATAATGCTCGTGCATGCATGTGTGTTCATTTCTTTGAAAAATCAAAATTCTTGCGGGGGTCGCAAAATGAGGTGTTCACAGACCCTCTCGGCCTGGGTTCTTTGTAAAGCAAAGAAACCAGGACGATAACGAGAACGCATCATTTTGCGGCACTCGCATGAATCACAAGTGATATTTTGAAAACAATGCAATGCAAATAATGCTGTGCTATGCTGTATATCTCTCTTCTTGGGATGGATGGGCGATGCTTGGAACATATCATGTGCCTTGCTGTAATGTGTGAACCACGTTGAGTGGTGAGCCCCTGCTTTAACGGGCTTGCGAACCATGTATAGGGTGAGCCATGTAGAGGACGATCCCCTGCCTTAACGGGATTGGAAACCGTGTAGGGGGTGATCCCCTACCTTAACGGGATTGGGAACCGTGTAGAGGGTGAGCCCATGCCTTAACTAGATTTGAGAACCGTGTAGAGGGTGAGCCCCTGCCTTAACTGGATTGGAGAACCGTGTAGAGGGTGAGCCCCTGCTTTAACGGAATTGGAAGCCGTGTAGAGGGTGAGCCCCTACCTTAACGGGATTTGAGAACCGTGTAGAGGGTGAGCCCCTGCCTTAACGGGATTGGGAACCGTGTAGAGGGTGAGCCCCTGCCTTAACGGGATTGGGAACCGTGTAGAGGGTGAGCCCCTGCCTTAACGGGATTGGGAACCGTGTAGAGAGTGAGCCCATGCCTACTTTAACGAGATTAGGAAACCGTGTAGAGGGTGAGCCCCTGCCTTAACGGGATTTGAGAACCGTGTAGAGGGTAAGTCCCTGCTTTAACGGGATTGTGAACCGTGTAGAGGGTGAGCCCCTACTTTAACGGACTGTGAACTAGACTGTGTGAACCATGCTTGTGAGCCGTGTAGAGGGTGAGCCCCTACTTTAACGGACTTGTGAGCCGTGTAGAGGGTGATCCCCTACTTTAACCGACTGTGTGAATCGTGTAGAGGGTGAGCCCCTGCTTTAACGGACTTGTGAACCGTGTAGAGAGTGATCCCCTGCTTTAACAGACTGTGTGAACCGTGTAGAGGGTGAGCCCCTGCTTTAACGGACTTGTGAACTGTGCTTGTGAACCATGTAGAGGGTGAGCCCCTGCTTTAACGGACTTGTGAACCATGCTTGTGAACCGTGTAGAGGGTGAGCCCCTGCTTTAACAGACTTGTGAACCATGCTTGTGAACCGTGTAGAGGGTGAGCCCCTGTTTTAACGGACTTGTGAACCGTGTAAAGGGTGAGCCCCTGCTTTAACGGACTGTGTGAACCGTGCTTGTGAACCGTATAGAAGGTGAGCCCCTGCTTTAACGGACTTGTGAACCGTGCTTGTGAACCGTGTAGAGGGTGAGCCCCTGCTTTAACGGACTATGTGGGATTGTTCTGTCAGAAATTCTAGTATGGTGTATGTTTGCTGGGGATATGATGATTGATTGTATGCTGGCTAAGAATTGATGGTATGATGATTGATGGCCTGCTGGGGAGTTGAGAATTCCTACTGGCTAGGATAAAGGCTGAGAGTTGATGATCTGCTGAGAATATGAGAACTCCTACTAGCATGGATAATGGTTGATGTGCGGGTTGATGATCTGCTACGGAAATTAGAATTCCCACTTGCTAGGATAATGGCTAAGGTTGATGCTGAGGACGTGAGAGTCTCTGAGAAGACATAGAGAGAGAGTTCTGGTGTGATCTTTTTTTTTTTTTAAAAGAAGTACTTTTGGCTGGCCTCTTTTTCCTTGAGAAATGATCGAGTTACGTTCTCTCTGTTCTCGAAACCTCGTGTATGAATTTGGACTTTGCCTCTTGCTCAACTTCCGTGGCATTTTTTCCTCTTGTCACTAGGGTACGATTCTTCTTATTGTTTCTTGACTTTGCGAGAGAAGAATTTTTTGTGCCTGCATCATTTTCTGTTTTTCAATGCCCTTATTCCCCCTTGATTGATTGAAAGCTTTTTTATGCAGGTTTTTTTTTTGTAAGGTCAGCAGCCTTCCTCACCCAAGACGTAGCCCTGGGCTTTTTAGCCTAGCTGTCACTCTTGGTGTGGCTCTCGCTGCCATCTTTTTTCCTTTTCTGTTTTTTTCAATATTCTTTTCTTTTGGCACTGTGGGATTTATCCTCTTTTCTACTCTTTTAATTTTTTCTTGTACCCACTTCGTTTTCTCTCACTTTGTCAGGTTTTCTGAGCATCATCATCCTTTTGATTTTGAGAATGCTTACTTTGAAAGTTCACATTTGACATTGTCGTGCTGTGTTTGTGATTTTCGGTCCGAGAACCTTTGGAAGCGTATCCTGAAATCTTCTTTAGACAAGGAGAAGTTAGGCCAAAAGTCCCTTTTGTAGGGGCTTGTTCCCTACGTCTTTTACTGAATCTTCTCATTCCAGTCTTTATCTCTATCTTTCTCTGATATCCTCTCAAAAGGGGGCTTTTTGGTTTTGGAAAAGGCTTGAGTTTGCCTGTAGGAAGGGCTTTAGTATGTACCTGTGAAAAACGCTTGGGTTGGTGCCTGTAAAAGGGGCTTGGATTGGATTGGTGCCTGTAGAAAGAGTTTTGGATTGGCCTGCAGGAAAGGCTTGGATTGGTGCCTGTAGAAAAGGTTTTGGATCGTGCCTGTATAAAGGGCTTTGATTGGTACCTGTAGAAAGGGTTTGGGATTTGATTCGCCTGTACAAAGGGCTTGTGAAGTGATTTGACTCTCTAGGAGGATATGTGGTCTTGTTGTGCCTCTCTAGGAGAGCTTGTGAAGTGACTTACCTCTCTGGGAGAAAATGTGAAGTGATTTGCCTCTCTGTGAGACTTTGTGAAATGATTGACCTCTCTGGGAGAAAATGTGAAGTGATTCGCCTCTCTGGGAGACTTTGTGAAGTGATTTACCTCTCTGGGAGACTTTGTGAAATGATTGACCTCTCTGGGAGAAAATGTGAAGTGATTCGCCTTTCTGGGAGACTTTGTGAAGTGATTTACCTCTCTGGGAGTGATTCGCCTCTCTGAGAGACTTTGTGAAATGATTCGTCTCTCTGGGAGACTTTGTGAAGTGATTTACCTCTCTGAGAGAAAATGTGATCTTATCATGACGATCTGGTTGGTGATGGTGGTGTGACTAATCATCGAGATATATACCAGGATGCGGTGGTGAAGCCTGTCTGGTAAGCCATGGAACTTAGTGCCTATGTATTCTTGGACTGGTGCGCAGTACACTTATGCAAGTGTTCATGTGTATGCATTATGTAAATGCTTATGCCATGCTTCCCTCAATTTCGAGTATTCGCATACTTCTTAAATCATCGCACCATCATTTTAAAAACTTGATTTTGAAAAGATTTTGAATCTTGAGTTGCCTAATTTATGAAGTATGTTACGCTACTTGAAATTATCTAAGTGCAGATACATGCATGCAAGACCGACAATTTTCCAAGAATATAGCAACAGTGAAAAGACAAATATTGATTTTCGGTCAATCAGTGAGTGAGTGTAAGGTGATAAGAGAAATGGAGTGCTGCCGACTTGAGATTTTGCTGATCTTGCATCATGCTTCCATCTTTGACAAGTTGCTATCTTCTTCGAGTCCGTGTGCGTTACTGCTTTTTGCTCTTACCCTCAATCTCGGGAGGCTTATAGATATTCTGCATTTTCAGGAGTGGGTGTGGACAGGCTTGATTCTTGAGAGAGGCGGGGACTTTTAATTGCTAAACCAATTGATTGACTTGATTCTACCTTCAGGGTTTTTGGTTCTGCTGATAGGACAACAACAGGGTCGTGGTGATGTGGGTAGGACATTCTCAGTGCGAATGATGAATGGAGAGGCTAGTCTTTAAATAGCTATTCGGGTCTTCTTGTCAATACCCTCAGTAGATGTACCGTCGGTACCACCCTCAATATGTGCGAACGATGATGGTGAGGCTAGTCTTCGGGGAGCTGTTCTGGTCTTCTTGTCGAAACCCTCAGTGCATATACCCTCTGCACCCTCAGTGTATGCGAACGATGATGGTGAGGCTATTTGGGTCTTCTTGTCGATACCCTCAGTAAATGTACCCTCGGCACCCTCAATATGTGCGAACGATGATGGTGAGGCTAGCCTTCAGGGAGCTGTTCGGGTTTTCTTGTCGACACCCTCAGTACATATATCCTCTGCACCCTCAGTGTATGTGAACGATGATGGTAAGGCCAGTCTTCGGGGAGCTGTTATGATCTACATCAAGGATGGCTTGAGGATTATGGTTTTGAAGGGGCTGGTTATGGTTCAACCAAGCTGTTTCGGGATCTTGCGCCGGTGGTACAACGATGTTGGCAAGGGCCACAGGAAGTGGGTGGTTGATGTTGGCAAGAACTAGGATAATGTATTAGAAAATGTTAGGTGGAGCTACTGGGTCTCGAGTTTGGTTATCTTCGGTTGGGTATGGATTTGGATTCGGTTGGTTTAGTTAAGCTCGTGTTCTGGTAGCGATTAGGGTGTCTAAACGAGCTTGGGTGGCAGCTTGATGATCCTTCATGATGGCTACAAATTCGGTCAGATCATGGATTAAATGATAGAGGTGTTCAAGGGTTAAGGTGCCACCCTCGGTTTGTGGGAGAACGGGACCAGGCGGCGGACCCGCTGCATGAGAAGCTTCACCCTAATTACCCTCAGTATTGTCGACCCCGGTTTGATAAAGTAGTAACTCGGTGTTATAATGAGGAGGCATGATCGGTGGTGAATCTGATCTCGTGAGTCGTCTAGTTTGAATCTCTAATAGCCTAGCCAACCAATGCCAACAGTAGATAATCGGAGTGTGGTGAAGAATAGGGGGAAAGAAGTCGGGGATTTGACCGAAAAATTAATATTTTGCCATGGGTTGCATAATTCTCGGAAAACTATGACTCGACAGAAAAATAAAATCGAAAACCACTTTTTGGTGATTAGCAAAAACAAACCGACGGCAACAACTTGAGAGCCCCGTGGATAGGTTTAGGGTAGGAATATGAATTCCCGGGGTGCCCTTATAACCTTCCGATTTTAAAAATCAATTTTTGAAAAATTCATTTTGGAAAATGACTCGGTTTTTTAAAAAATATTTTGAAAAATAATTTTTAAAAATCGGGAAATTCTCTCCTCTTAGAGTTACTTTTCATGGAAATAGTGATAGGGAAATTCTCACTAACGGGTTTTAGTGAGGGATTTCTACGGACGGGGTTGGACAGCCTTCGGCCGTACTTGCCAAACCAAGAGTTGGTATGTATGACAAGGCCTTTTGTTCACTAGTCTCACGACCGACGGTCAAGAAAACATGCAGAAATTCACGTGTACTAAGCTGACACATCCTATATGCAAGCGTGGTTGAAGAGGGTAAGGTTTAAGGCTCCCTCCTATTTGGCTAGGTCTTGCTATATACCCCAAGGGCGAGTACGTGCAAGGACTTTTTGATATACATTCTGGGTACGTGAGTGTTCTCGTCACTCGATATACCTCAGTTTGGTACTTGGCCAAGGAGAGTGGTCACATGCGCTTTTGGCTAGTGTAGACCCGCAAGTCCACGGCCTAGTCACAACTTTGGTCCCGAGGTTGATAGGGTAAATTCACACTCGCGATAATGCATGATGATAGTGGGTGCGTGCAAAATAACAATTATGGAGGTACATTATGATAAGCGCTTTAGGGTTTGTTCGAGTACTTTCAATTTTTATTTATGAAAAGATTTTCCTCAAACAATTATTGCAAACAAAAAGGGAATCAAGCAAACCACCTAAATCGCAAATATGTTATCCTAAGACTAAGGCCAAAAAAGAAAGAATGCAAACATAAACAATTATCCACGCATATTCTACTCTTATTTAGAGTCTAATCCTCTTAAAATATCCCCAGCAGAGTCGCCACTGTGAGAACCCGCGTTCTTGACGCCCGGGGGTCCTCGTGGGCGGCGATTCCGTTTGTTGATTTGAAAATCGGTTTTGAAAAGAATAAGAGTCGCCAGTTTGTTTTACTAAACAAACAAAAAAAGTTTGTGTAAAAGAGACGTATTTATGGACTAAATATCCTCTTATACACAATATATGCGAAACCAGTTGATTCGAAGGTTCGGGAATTAAGTTACGAATCGGGAAGGTGTTAGGCACCCAATTCGCCCTTTCGGTCTCTTGAGTAGGATATGCGTGTGTTATAATTCAATTCTTGCATGCTATTGCTATTACTTTCCAGCTTTTCATGCTTGCCTTAGAAATCAGGATGTTGCGGTTGGGATGAAAACGATGTGTTTCCTAGTTCGCCTATGATTTTAAAAATTAGTGTGTGTGTGTGTGATTTGAAAAAGAGAGTTTGATAATAATAGATGCAGTGAAACAAGTGATTTTGTAAAGCATTGGGCTTTTCGGAAACTGATTCAATGTGGAATCTTATATTCGATATTATATGAGGTGACTTGACCAATCGTATACCATAGTCTATTGATTAAACCGGTATAGATGGCACTAGTACTATCATAATCGAGTATTTATCACACACACACCGCAATCTATGAGTTAAATTGGATATGTAGCAATTATCGATTCCTTCGTATAACAATACCGCTAATCCGAACTTTTGGAAAAGTAAAAAAGGTAATGATATTATTTTGGAATTGGATTAGGGTTTATTACACGCCTTTGGTTTTGAAAAACAATTTGAAAAAGGGGTTTTGAAAAGTTATCAAGTGATAGAAATTATGCAGACAAGAATATGAATTATAAAACTGATGAATAAATAAAAGAAGAGAAAGAAAATTATACCTGAGCCTCCTTAGAGGGAGAGAATAAGGGTGTCTTGGTGTGTACCACGAAATCCCTTTGATTGTTGATGACTATAATGAATGGAGGGGGGAGGGGGTCTATTTATAGTTGTCAAAATACTTGGAAAGCAAGAAAATAGATTGCAACTAGGACTCTTGGAAATTATCGCGAAACCTTCCCACCGTTGGATCATCCTGATTTTTGGATATGTGTTGGGAATAGAACTCTTCTAGATTCTGTAAAAAATTGGAGACGATCGGAGTTTGGGAAGGACTCGATCTCGTTGTCTTGGTACAAAGAGTTTGTTCCCGCGTAGGAAACGTACTTGCGTACAACAATCTCGAAAATTGAACTTCCAACTGTTGGATTATGCTGATTTTTGGATATGTTTTCCCTCCAAATGTTTTATAGCTTGTGTCCAAATTTGAGGTCGATCAGAAATCGGGAAGGCTAATATTTAGTTTTTTGCTACGAAGGATATTTCGACTAGAATTGCACGACAGACAAATTGTTTCTTGATGATCCCATGTCCGACAAAGCTGAATTTTGAATATGTTCTTCCCCACAATAAGGCCTATCTACTTACCAAACTTCAAACCATTTTAACTCCGAGAAGTCCTCCATTAGATCACCCGAATCAAACTCATGATTTTCTGAATTTTCGGAGATCCGATTGTCGGATTGAGCTGATTTTCAAGTATGCTACTCCTTTTGATAATGTCTAACAACTCTCACAGTTTGAGGATGATCCAAAATGCGTAACACTCCTTTCACAAGTTTTCAGGAGTTTTGACGGTTTTCGATTCCGACAATTTTCGATAATTCTGTAACTCCTCATCCGGGGTTCTTTCGGCTTTCATCTTTGACCTGTATCACATGTATATAGTATGTGTGCATCTAATAATGCTCGTGCATGCATGTGTGTTCATTTCTTTGAAAAATCAGAATTCTTGCGGGGGTCGCAAAATGAGGTGTTCACACCGGTATGCCAAAAACGCCATACCGGTCCACGCTATAAATTTTGGGCTCTGGACCACTGTTTTGTTTTGGCTATAACTTTTCGTTCGAAACTCCGATTTAGGTGTTCTTTATGTCCACGGAAAGGTATTTCAAAGACCTACAACTTTCTAAGAGGAAGTTTTCCCCAAATTACGGACCAATCGTTCCTAAAAATTCGCCAAAGACAGCGCCCTGCCAAAGCGCTACCGAATGACCAGAAAATTGTTAATGGACCTACTTCGGATCCTGTTTTGATCAACAAGGAGTGTGAATTGGACTTCGGTCAAAACACGAAAGTTGTAAAATGCTACAAATACTAGACACCCCCGCGAAGGGAATCTTATTCGGATAAATAGAGAAGAAATTACGATAGCTCAAAGATGGCTAAAAATAACAAATCGCGAAGGGTCAAAACTTCTTATTTACCAACCAAAATCGATTCGAACCACCCGAATCACCAAACGATCACTTATACAAGTATAAAGGAGTGAATACAACATAATAAGATGATTAAAATACCATGAAACTCCATTACATGAAATTTCACCCCTCGCCTGAATAAAGTTAACATTTAATCATTTTTCACTTCAACTAATATGATTAAAGTAGGCTATACTCAACCCAATTAATATACCTTGAAATACGGGGTATTACAACATATACATTGATGGACCTAAATTTTTTTGCCAAAAAGGTATTTGTGGAATTATTTTGAAAAGAAGAATTTAAATTTAAGATATATAAATAAAATTAAAATCTAATTATCTTATTAAGTATCTAATAAAATAAATTAGTTTATAGTCTTTTATTTAAAGTATGACTATTAATTGGCTCTCCAAATAATTTATTTTGCACTTCAAAATCTATCACGAAAGTAAATGACTTATCCTGGGAAAAAAAAGTGTCAAAGACTATATTTGAGCTAATAGCCAATACCGTTTACTAATATATATGAACTAAGTTTTACAACCAAACACCAATAACAAATAATCTATACATGTATTAAATCAAATAGTTTAAATTGCTCAATACATAAAATGAAAGATAACTAAACGAGACTTAATATTTTCATAGTAAATAAGTTTCAATCGACTGATTAATAGAAAATATTGGTTTCTTATTTATATGCTAATTTGAAAATGAAATAGTATATTAATTAAACAATTTAAAACTGGAGAACCATAAAAAATGTAGAAAAAAGCTGTAGAGAATCCTAAAACATCAAAAAAGACATAAAATGTAAATATAATTCTTTTTGGTCTTTGGTATAAGAGTATCCCTACATCATATTGGGATGAGACTAATCCTCTGTTTGCTATGGCTAGTTACCATGTACCACAATAACGAAAAATCTATCGGCGAGCACTCAGTCCCTATGACACAGTGGATGATGGCTTGCCCAGTGAATACTGACTTACTCCAAGAATTTATGCTATCGCGAAAAATCAAACCCGCGATATGTGCCTAACCACATATCCAAGTTTACCTCGCGTAAATAGAGTTGAAGGGGTTCGAATTTGTGAAGTCAAACTTCTGTTTTTACAAACTTTAAGGTGATAATAATGATTCAAGAGGAAGAAAAAACCACTAGATGATGGTTTCTTGTATGGAATGATTTAAGATATTGAAACATGTAAAATTGTATTCAATATTTGGATTTTATCATTTATTGTCAAGTTAGATACTTTTAGGGTCGGCTTGATAATGACATAGAAAAATAAAATAAAAACAGTTGAGTTTTGTGAAGTTGAAAAATAAGTTGAGACATATGCATGGTGAGATGTGTTGGTCAGAAATCAACCCTAAGAGGGGGGTGGAATAGGGTTTTTGAAACTAAATACGGAATTAGAAAGTTTTAAGAATAAAACTAATATTTAAGCAGTTTAACTAACTAAACAAATATATCAAGGAATGCAAGCAATTCAACCAATAAATCTCAAAACACAAGCAATCAATAAATATAAGAAGTAAATGAAGAGCTTAAGTTATAAAGATTAAACCGATTGAAGTCCAAGACTTTTTGTTCTCGCGGTTTGGTTGTCTAAACCATACGTCCACGCCTGGATAGTGCCTCCGAGAAATTCCATTAATTCCGATTTTCTTCCGGGTGAAAATCAAATCGTAATACAAATATTGTTATATACACAACACTCACAATGTAGCTATACGGATTACACTTCTCACAAGATATACTCTTTTGCTAATTTATAAGATTTACTTCTCATAATTACTAAACAAGAATTTACCTTCTTGTCATCCTATGAAATTTACCTCTCACAATTGAATATAGATTATTTGGTGATTCACACCAATGAATAACAACTCTCAAGTGTTTAAGGGATATAATTGAAACTCACACTAGAGTTAGCTTGATTGATAAAAAAGATATAGCTCAAAAGGATGAATATGATTAATACTAAAGCTTGATTTCTTGAAATATATGAAAGATGAATTTGTATAAGTGTTCAAGGTTTTTAAAATGTGTCTTAGATTGTGTATATATAGTCCCAAAAGTGAGAGGTTTGGTGAAGATTTGGTACCAAAAATGGTAAAAAGTTAGATTTTTAACGGTTATATTTTAGGCCATTAGTTGACTGAGCAATGCTCAACAGTCAACTGAGTGAGCTTTAGTCAACTGAGCTTTCAGTCGACTAAGCAGCTCTAATCTGCTGGCCAAAATTCCAATTTTTACACTTTTGTAATTTGGCTCTAAAATCAATTTTGATGTTTTGGGGATGTTAAAATCATATATCTAAGACACCTATTTTCATGAGAGCTCAAGGTATGCTCAAATGAATTTATTTCAAAACAATTTTTTGTAAGAATGATGTTTTGAAATGATTTTGATTCAAACTTGTTTTTAATCAATGAATGATGCATGTTCATGTTTGAGCTATATAAATAATAAATTAAGAAACTTCACATTAATCCTAAGTACTCCCTCAATTACCGAATAGTTGAGTATTTGAATGCTTCGATTTGTTTCTTCAAATTGATCTTCACTTGCAACTCTTGCCTTGAAATTTTTGCATATGATCCTTGATCTTTGTGCTTCATGAGATGCATCAATAACATGTGTGTGATAAGATTGATATCCTTGATTTGTCTAATGCTATGTTGACTTGATCGAATATGGAATGAATGATCCTTGTCATGTTGCATGCTTTTCTTGATTTTCCAAGTGAACAAACTATAAACTTATATCAAGAAAAATATTAAATTACACATGGTTGATTTATTGTTATTATCAAAATAAGATTAAGACCTTTAGGTTAACAAGATGCCTTCTTACTTTGTGACTTTTTCCATGGAGAAATTTTCTTTACTAGTTGAGGTAGAAAAAAATTTCACTAAAAATTATGAAAGATATAAAACACCTACTCATAAAATGAATACGCAATAAAAAGCATCTTATTATATGTCTCAACTTTTTTTTCAACTTCTTACCAAAACATTTTTTTTTCTTTTCCACGTTGTTATGAAATGGAGCCTTATAAGTTCAAATTTATTATTTTAAAATAATTATGCCATAAATAATTTTTATTCTTGGTAACAAAACAATAATAAGTTTCTTTTTTTTTTTTGTGTCTTCTAAATTCATTTAATTAATTCACTTCAAAAAATAAGGTACGATAAAATAAAGTGGTTTGTTTGCAAACTTGGAAAGTAGTAATTAAATGCTTGGATTTTCAACATGAGTTATTTTGACCGTGATTAATGCTTGGATTTCCTTGAATCTTTTTAATAAAGAACCTTTTCAACCCATCCACTATAAATACAAGTAATAGTACTTCACAATAATCCATTCTAGATTGATATACATACTAATAATCTTTTCTTTTTGACAATGGTGAAATTTCTTCAACTTGTACTCAACGTTGTGCTTGTGGTACTTATGATCATGGTCACAACCATCCCAGCAACCATGGGATCTAGACCCGGCACGAGCGCTACTGTAAAGCCCAACGACTTCCATATGCTTCGATATGGTTGTCCTTGCCCTAAAGTTCAATTGTGCTGCCCTCCGTAAAAGCTATGTTAATCGTTTACTTCGTTTGGAATTGTGGTGTGTGTTGTTTAAGTTTCTCTTTGTAATAAAATGCCTTTAATGGCTTCTTTCTGAACTCGATCTCCTATTAGTCGAGTTTAGGCTTTTAAGGTTTGGGTGTTTGCTTTGTCATGCAGTATTTTATCAGTTTAATTTAAGTTTTATGGTTTATGTTTTTTATTTTAATGTCTTCGATTGCGCTATAAGGAATTTGGTTTTTCCTTTGTATTCAGCCATGGCTACTCTAGGGTTTTCGCACTTAATAAAGGCACATATTTAAGCTTGTCATAATTTCTTAACTAAAAAAGTATATATCAAACAAAACATACTTGGTTTGAACCAAACAGACTTGACTCCTCCATCACCCCTTTCATTCAATTTTGTCCAATGGGGTCTAGTTTGAGGCCTAACTGGATGACTTTTTTTCATGAAACTTAGTGAATATGATCTCTATAACGAGTAAATTATCTCTACAAAATATCATCAAGAAATTCAAACTGGAATTAATGTGACAAAAAATTGATACATGTGTTCATTTTCAACCTTTAAAATTTTGATGAAATTTTGTAGAGATGATCTACACATTATAGAGATCATCTCCACAGTTTCGTGAAAAAATCCATCTATTGGAGCCTCAAACTAGATTCCGTTTGACGAAATTAGGTGGAAGGAGTAATGGAAGGGAGCCAAGTATGAACTGGACAAAGAGGATTAAAGATTTATTGAGCTATTCTATTAATTTTTCTATAGTTTTTGAATGAAAAGTAAGTAAAGATAAAGATCTCACTAAATCACTTTTATCTCGATCCCTTTTCAACTTCTCACAAACATTAATGTTTAATTTGTCCAATCATTTTCAACTTGTTATTTTGATAGTAATTAAATGCTTGGATTTTCTTGAATCTTTTCAATAAAGAACGTACTGCTTCAACCCATCTATTATAAATAGAAGTTGTACTTTACAATAATTGATTCTAGATTGAAATACATACTAATCTTCCTTTTAGGGTGTTTTTTTTTTTGTTTTTAATTAATTTTTTTTGACAATAGTGAAATTTCTTCAACTTGTACTCAAGGTTGTACTTGTGGTGCTTATGTTCAGGAAGCCGCTATTTGCACTCTAAAAAATATTTAATTGTACTTCACTTTTCATTTGTCTGATGACAAATAAGTAAGTGCATGTTATTCATATGATGATAAGCGTGTATAAGCCTACATATTCGGTGCTTATGGGCCGATTAAGGTATTTTCAAGCTTATACTCGGTTTTCATAAAGCGAGTAACATATACTTACTCGCTTGTTATCGGTAAATAAAAAATAGAATATAACTAAATAAAAATTAATGTACAAATAACAACTATCTATGATTATCTCTATGATTATGGTCACAACCATGGAATCCAGACCTAACACAAGTGCTATTGTAAAGCCCAATGACTTCCGTATGCCTTAATGTGGTTGCGTCCCCCCACCCCTCTCAATGTTAATCATTTACTCAATTTGGAATTGCTTGTGGTGTGTGTTGTTTAGATTTCTCTATCTAATAAATGCCATAACTTTAAATTTACAAATCTATTATAATTATTAAATTATGTATAAAAGAATTATAACTATAACTACATGTCTAACGTAATTCTAACTCATTATTCACAAGATATATTATACAATATTGGTTAGAAGATATTATGATAGAAATAAAAAATACTAAAATATCCCGATCGGGTGGATTTCGATCCTAACAGAGACGAATGGGGCAATTTTTTTGTATCAGGGTTCGACTTACTTCAAATATAATATTTGTTTATATTAAATATATACACTCATAACACCATTACATTATAAAAGGGCCGATACGATTTTAGGTCCAATCGTACAAGTAAGACATGACTCGGGTGAAAACAACCATATTTTTATATGGACAAGGTTTTGTTTTTGCTAAACCTGATCTGTTTTCAGTACTAGACGATGTACAAGTATACACATCTTCAATCATCAGTTACTTTTTTTATGTAATTATATTTTATATGATTATTATTTTTTGTTCATTTTATTGTGCTGGACAGTACGAATATACCCTAATTTTTAAAAAATTAAAAAAGAAATTTTAATACTAATATTATTTTTATTCAAAACTAGGGGAGTAAGATTAGTGCCTATAGATTAATACATAGGCACTTCACCAGAGAGATGGGTACGGATGAGAGAGAGAGAGAGAGAGAGTACAAGTAAGACATGACTCGGGTGAAAACAACCATATTTTTAGATGGACAAGGTTTTGTTTTTGCTAAACCTGATCTGTTTTCAGTACTAGACGATGTACAAGTATACACATCTTCAATCATCGATCACTTTTTTATGTAATTATATTTTATATGATTATTATTTTTTGTTCATTTTATCGTGCTGGACAGTACGAGTATACTCTAATTTTTTTAGGAATTAAAGAAGAAATTTTAATACTAATATTATTTTTATTCAAAACTAGGGGAGTAAGATTAATACATAGGCATTTCACCAGAGAGATGGGTACGGATGTGAGAGAGAGAGATGCTTGCCTTAAAAATAACTAGGGTATGCCCGAGCCGATGGCACTACGGTTTAATTTGTGTAACCACTACGTACTGAAACATTAATGGAAAAACAAATTTTTGTTATACAAAAGATGACACCCAACCTTGCCACCCTTAAATCTATGTACACTATATAATTGACACCTAAAATCATCGATATTTTCAACAAATTTAAAGTGCACTTAACAAATTTACTAAATCATGTTGTATCATAAAAATTGGTTGTAAAACTTTTTAGATTTAACTTTCAAAGCTAATTTATTTCTTGTTTACTAAATAACTTGAGTATTCTTTTTTTATTTTTTTTATATATAGAATAAAAGCAAAGTTAACTTAATAAATTATTAGGGTATGCCCGTGCCCGAGGGCACGAAATAGCGAAAAAAATAAATCTATGTTTATGGATAACAAAAATTATTTATTTTCATCTACTGTACTTATGGCATGATAATTAATTGGTAATAGAAGCTCAATTTTTACCTTTTTTTTTTTCTAACGTAAAATTATAATAAACTCAAAACTTATTTGTGTTTTAAAAAAAATAGTTAAAAAATAAAAAGAAACAGTTTATAAAAAAAAACAAAAACTAATTAAAATTAAATAAGTTTTGAGTGCCCTTGGGCACGGGCATAACATAAAATTGTGGGTGATTTATATATTTTATTCACTTATCGCAAATCACAAAGTGATATTACATTATCGATCACTTTCCAACTGAATCAATCATGATCAGTTTAAAATTAACACAAATCAATAAATCGTATTCGTATTCCAATGTCCACATCGGTAAGTTTGGCAATGGTTGCGTATTCAGTCGTATTTAACTTAGTTATCTCAGATTATTTGTTAAAATAACAAATAAAGTTTGAATATTATTTGTTCACCAAGGAATAAAAAGTCATTCATTTAAATTCGAAACAATAACATCTAAAATTTAATAAAGTACCATATGAACACAATCAAAATCAACTATTGACATGTTTAGTGAAAATACCAATTAAGAAATACAAAAAGGTTAGTAACCATTTGTGTTGGATATATTTCACACAATAGAAAATATGTTATTTATTTTACCATCAATCAATCTACATTTGTATTACTTTTTTTTTGTTACAAATTAAGTCTCACTTTTTTTCCTTATATCTCAAATTAAGGGTTTCAGATAAAATATATCATTTTTAGGAAATACTCATATTATTATATTAATTAAAATTTTACAATTTTAAAAGTTATTTGAATTGACAGGTTCAATGAACAAAAATGCAGCTTTAGTGTAATTAAGTACATTATATCTTATTGGTTTAACATTTCAAAAATGCCATTAAAAGAATTGAAATGTTAACCAGAAAAGTATTGTTTCGGAGTTAGAATAATCAGTCATCATAGCAGTAAAATCACCTGTAAAAAATTAATTATTTAAGGTTGAAAACAAATTTTCATTGAATTGAGAGGTTTAATGAACTAAAACTAGGGGTGTTCAAAATCCAATCCAAACCGAGAAACCGATCCAATCCAATCCATTTTTCCTGGATTTTATGGATGATTGGATTGGATCGAATGGACACTTTGAAAACCGAAAAAATTGGATCGGTTTCGGATTTATGTGCTCTAGAAACCGATCCAATCCAATCCAATCCATTATTAAAGTTGTAACTTTGTAATATTTATAAGATAAGGGTCACTTTGTAATATTCATAAGATAAGGGTCACTTTGTAATATTCATAAGATAAGGGTCACTTTGTAATATTCATAAGATAAGGGTCACTTTGTAATATTTATAAGATAAGGGTTTTAATTAAAATAACAAAAACTTAAACAAATAGCATCATTTCATTTATTGATATTTGTAACAAGACTCGTTCCTATAATTTATTTAAAATAAGGAAACATAAAAAGAATGTGAAAATAAAAATGAGAAAATTTTTATTTTTTATTTTTCTCATTTAATGCATCACATTGTATAGGATTCTTTCATATGCATCAAACGAAGAATCGGATCGGATCGAAACCGATCCAATCCAACATTTAATTGGATTGGATTGGATTGGATTGGTAAAGTATGTTGGATTGGATTGGATGCTAAAATCTAAAACCGACATCGGATCGGATCGGATGCGGATGCGAATGGTTTAAAATGACCGGATCGGATCGGATGGACACCCCTAACTAAAACACAGTTTTAGTGTAATTATCTTCTATGTAAAATTAACTATTTTATTAGTTTTATTTTCTTTTTCTTTTTAATTTTTTAACTATTTTTTTTATAACTTTTATTTTTGTGTTTTGGTTATTGGCAATTTTTTTGTTAATTGAGTAGATAAAATTTAAAGCAAAGCCAAGGGAACCGCAACTCAGATATACTAATAATTTTATTTCATTTTTAGACTTTTTAAAATTATACTACGTTTCATCTAAATAATTCCATAAGATAATATATTTTTTTTATTTGTTTTTACCATAGGATTTAGTACATTAGTTATGCACATCAAAAAAATAAAAATTTAAGACACTTGAAAAGGAAAAGAAAAACTATAAATTAGAGCATAACTAATTATTCTTTCAATAGCATTTTTCAATTCTATCAATGGTATTTTTGAAATGTCAAATCAATAAGATATAATATACTTAAAAGTATCGTTTCAAAGTTAGAATAATCAGTCATGTATTAATCATTTATGATAAAAGTAAATGCATAGAAGGAGAAAATGAAAGTTTTTAATTTTACATTCTTTTTCAAACAAATAGTACACAGATATACCTAATATTCAACCACAAGGAAGGGAAAAGGGAAATAGGATTCTGTCAAAAATAAATAATATAAATTATTAAGTCACCATATTTTTTCTTGTAAGTCTATCTCAACTGGTGGTTAAACTTAATTAATGGTTGAGATGGATCAATTTAGCGAAATCTCAAAAAGAAATTAATAGTATGAAGTCGAGAATAGTAATAAAATCACCTGTAAAAAAATAGTTATTTAAGATTGAAAACAAATTTCATGGAGTTTTTTTATGGAATTAATTAGATTATCTTAAGGAATTAATTAGATTAAACTTAATATAATTTTAAAAAGTCTAAAAATGAAATAAAAAAATTAGTATATCTGAGTTATGGTTTCCTTAGATTTGCTCTACGTTTTATCTACTCAATTAACAAAAAAAAAATTGCCAATAACAAAAAAAAAATAGTTATAAAAAAATAGTCAAAAAAAGAAAAATATAAAAAATAATAAAATAGTAAATTTTACATAGAAGAAGATTTAAAGAGAGAGTTAAATAAATATCATTATGCTTAACTCTTGTATCAAAATAGTAAATTACCTTATTAATTTTAAATTATGAGTTTTACTTTATATTCCCAAATAACTAAATAAATTGATATTTAACTAAATAAGATAGAGAGGAGAACATAACTAAAAAAATTAATAATTAACAAAAAAAATTGCCAATAACCAAAACACAAAAAATAAAAGTTATAAAAAAAAGTAAAAAAAAAAAACTAATAAAATAGTTAATTTTACATAGAAGAAGATTTAAAGAGAGCGTTAAATAAATATCCTTATGCTTAGCTCTTGTATTAAAATAGTAAATTACCTTATTAATTTTAAAATTAATATTCTAAATAAATCAAATTATGTGCCATTGGATTAGTGAATCAATCTTGACCATTGGATTGTTAAATTGATTTATGACCTTTAGATTAAAAAAGATAGTAGTCAAATCAATGAATAGTATTTCCTTGATTTGTATTATAGATTACGGAATTAATTAGATTAAACTTAAAATATTTTTAAAAAGTCTAAAAATGGAAAAAAATAATTAGTATATCTGAGTTACGGTTTCCTTAGATTCGCTCTACGTTTTATCTACTCAATTAACAAAAAAAATTGCCAGTAACAAAAAAAAACAGTTATAAAAAAATAGTTAAATAAAGTAAAATATAAAACTAATAAAATATTTAATTTTACGTAGAAAAAGATTTAAAGAGAGAGTCAAATACATATCCTTATGCTTAACTCTTGTATCAAAATAGTAAATTACCTTAATAATTTTAAATTATGAGTTTTACTTTATATTCCCACATAACTAAATAAATTGATATTTAACTAAATAAGATCGAGAGGAGAACATAACTAAATAAATTAATAATTAACAAAAAAATTGCCAATAACCAAACACAAAAAATAAAAGTTATAAAAAAGTAAAAAAGAAAAAAAAATAGTTAATTTTACATAGAAGAAGATTTAAAGAGAGTGTTAAATAAATATCCATACGCTTAGCTCTTGTATTAAAATTTTAATATTACCTTACTAATTTTAAAATTAATATTCTAAATATATCAAATTATGTGCCATTGGATTGGTGAATCAATCTTGACCATTGAATTGTTGAATTGATTTATGACCTTTAGATTAAAAAAGATAGTGGTCAAATCAATGAATAGTATTTCCTTGAAATGTATTATAGATTACATAATTAATTAGATTAAATTTAATAAAAATTTAAAAAGTCTAAAAATGAAATGAAATAATTAGTATATTTGAGTTATGATTTCCTTAGATTCGCTCTACGTTTTATCTACTCAATTAACAAAAAAAAATTGCCAATAACAAAAAAAAATATTAATAAAAAAATTGTTAAAAAAGTAAAATATAAACCTAATAAAATAGTTAATTTTACATAGAAGAAGATTTAAAGAGAGAGTTAAATAAATATCCTTATTCTTAACTCTTGTAACAAAATAGTAAATTACCTTATTAATTTTAAATTATGTGTTTTACTTTATATTCCAACATAACCAAATAAATTGATATTTAACTAAATAAGATCGAGAGGAGAACATAGCTAAATAAATTAATAATTAACAAATAAATTGCCAATAACAAAAACACAAAAAATAAAAGTTATAAAAAAAGTAAAAACGAAAAAAAAAACTAATAAAATAGTTAATTTTACAAAGAAGAAGATTTAAAGAGAGTGTTAAAAAAATATCCTTATGCTTTGCTCTTGTATTAAAATAGTAAATTACCTTATTAATTTTAAAATTAATATTATAAATATATCAAATTATGTGCCATTGGATGGGTGAATCAATCTTGACCATTGGATTGTTGAATTGATTTATGACCTTTAGATTAAAAAAGATAGTGGTCAAATCAATGAATAGTATTTTCTTGAATTGTATTATAGATTACAGAATTAATTAGATAAAATTTAATAAAAATTTAAAAAGTCTAAAAATGAAATGAAATCATTAGTATATCTGAGTTATGGTTTCCTTAGATTCGCTCTACGTTTTATCTACTCAATTAACAAAAAAAAATTGCCAATAACAAAAAAAAATAGTAATAAAGAAATTGTTAAAAAAGTAAAATATAAAACTAATAAAATAGTTAATTTTACATAGAAGAAGATTTAAAGAAAGAGTTAAATAAATATCCTTACGCTTAACTCTTGTATCAAAATAGTAAATTCCCTTATTAATTTAAAATTATGTGTTTTACTTTATATTCCAACATAACCAAATAAATTGATATTTAACTAAATAAGATCGAGAGGAGAACATAACTAAATAAATTAATAATTAACAAAAAAATTGCCAATAACAAAAACACAAAAAATAAAAGTTAGAAAAAAAGTAAAAACAAAAAAAAAACTAATAAAATAGTTAATTTTACATAGAAGAAGATTTAAAGAGAGTGTTAAAAAAATATTTTTATGCTTTGCTCTTGTATTAAAATAGTAAATTACCTTATTAATTTTAAAATTAATATTCTAAATATATCAAATTATGTGCCATTGGATGGGTGAATCAATCTTGACTATTGGATTGTTGAATTGATTTATGACCTTTAGATTAAAAAAGATAGTGGTCAAATCAATTAATAGTATTTACTTGAATTGCATTATAGATTACGGAATTAATTAGATTAAACGTAATATAAATTTAAAAAGTCTAAAAATGAAATAAAATATTTAGTATATCTGAGTTACGGTTTCCTTAGATTCGCACTACGTTTTATCTATTTAATTAACAAAAAAAAATTGCCAGTAAAAAAAAGTTAAAATAAGTAAAATATAAAACTAATAAAATAGTTAATTTTACATAGAAGAAGATTTAAAGAGAGAGTTAAATAAATATCCTTATGCTTAACTCTTATATCAAAATAATAAATTACCTTATTAATTTTAAATTATGAGTTTTACTTTATATTCCGAAACATAACTAAATAAATTGATATTTAACTAGATAAGGTAGATAGGAGAACATAGCTAAATAAATTAATAATTAAAAAAATATATCCATTAACCAAAACACAAAAAATAAAAGTTATAAAAAAAGTAAAAACGAAAAAAAACTAATAAAATAGTTAATTTTACGTAGAAGAAGATTTAAAGAGAGTGTTAAATAAATATCCTTATGCCTTGCTCTTGTATTAAAATAATAAATTTCCTTATTAATTTTAAAATTAATATTCAAAATATATCAAATTATGTGCCATTGGATTGGTGAATCAATCTTGACTATTGGATTGTTGAATTGATTTATGACCTTTAGATTAAAAAAGATAGTGGTCAAATTAATGAATAGTATTTCCTTGAATTGTATTATAGATTATGGAATTAATTAGACTAAACGTAATATAATTTTAAAAAGTCTAAAAATGAAATAAAATACTTACTATATCTGAGTTACGGTTTCCTTATATTCGCACTACGTTTTATCTACTTAATTAACAAAAAAAAATTGCCAATAAAAAAAAAAGTTAAAATAAAATAGTTAAAGAAAGTAAAATATAAAACTAATAAAATAGTTAATTTTACATAGATGAAGATTTAAAGAAAGAGTTAAATACATATCCTTGTGCTTAACTCTTGTATCAAAATAGTAAATTACCTTATTAATTTTAAATTATGAGTTTTACTTTATACTCCCACATAACTAAATAAATTGATATTTAACTAAATAAGATAGAGAGGAGAAGATAACTAAATAAATTAATAATTAACAAAAAATTGACAATAACCAAAACACAAAAAATAAAAGTTATAAAAAAAAGTAAAAAAGAAAAAAAAGAACTAATAAAATAGTTAATTTTACATAGAAAAAGATTTAAAGAGAGTGTTAAATAAATATTCTTATGCTTAGCTCTTGTATTAAAATAGTAAATTACCTTATTAATTTTAAAATTAATATTCTAAATATATCAAATTATGTGCCATTGGATTGGTGAATCAATCTTGACCATTAGATTGTTAAATTTATTTATGACCTTTAAATTAAAAAAGAAAGTGGTAAAATCAAAGAATAGTATTTTCTTGATTTGTTTTATAAATTACGGAATTAATTAGATTAAAGTTAACATAATTTTAAAAAGTCTACAAAATGAAATAAAATAATTAGTATATCTGGGGTATGATTTACTTATATTCGCTCTACGATTTATCTACTCAATTATCAAAAAACATTTGCCAATAACAGTTATAAAATAATAGTTAAAGAAAGTAAAATATAAAACTAATAAAATAGTTAATTTTACATAGAAGAAGATTTAAAGAGAGAGTTAAATAAATATCCTTATACTTAACTCTTGTATCAAAATAATAAATTACCTTATTAATTTTAAATTATGAGTTTTACTTTATATTCCGAAACATAACTAAATAAATTGATATTTAACTAAATAAGATAGAGAAGAGAACATAACTAAATAAATTAATAATTAACAAAAAAAATTCCCAATAACCAAAACACAAAAAATAAAAGTTATAAAAAAAGTAAAAACGAAAAAAAACTAATAAAATAGTTAATTTTGCGTAGAAAAAGATTTAAAGAGAGTGTTAAATAAATATCCTTATGCCTAGCTATTGTATTAAAATAGTAAATTACCTTATTAATTATAAAATTAATATTCAAAATATATCAAATTATGTGCCATTGGATTGGTGAGTCAATCTTGATCATTGGATTGTTGAATTGATTTATGACCTTTAGATTAAAAAAGATAGTGGTCAAATCAATGAATAGTATTTCCTTGAATTGTATTATAGATTACGGAATTAATTAGATTAAACGCAATATAATTTTAAAAAGTCTAAAAATGAAATAAAATACTTAATATATCTGAGTTATGGTTTCCTTAGATTTGCACTACGTTTTATCTACTTAATTAACAAACAAAAATTGCCAGTAAAAAAAAAAGTTAAAATAAAATAGTTAAAAAAAGTAAAATATAAAACTAATAAAATAGTTAATTTTACATAGAAGAAGATTTAAAGAAAGAGTTAAATAAATATCCTTATGCTTAACTCTTGTATCAAAATAGCAAATTACCTTTTTAATTTTAAATTATGAGTTTTACTTTGTACTCCCACATAACTAAATAAATTGATATTTAACTAAATAAGATAGAGAGGAGAACATAACTAAATTAATTAATAATTAACAAAAAATTGCCAATAACCAAAACAAAAAAAAGAAAAGTTATAAAAAAAAGAAAAAAAGAACTAATAAAAAAGTTAATTTTACATAGAAGAAGATTTAAAGAGAGTGTTAAATAAATATTCTTATGCTTAGCTCTTGTATTAAAATAGTAAATTACCTTATTAATTTTAAAATTAATATTCTAAATATATCAAATTATGTGCCATTGGATCTGTGAATCAATCTTGACCATTGGATTGTTGAATTGAATTTATGACCTTTAGATTAAACAAGATAGTGGTCAAATCAATGAATAGTATTTACTTAATTTGTATTATAGATAGATTGCAGAATTAAATAGATTAAACTTAATATAATTTTAAAAAGTCTAAAAATTTAAATGAACAATTAGTATATCTGAGTTATGGTTTCCTTAGATTCGCTCAACGTTTTATCTACTCTATTAACAAAAAAAAAATTTACCAACAACAAAAAAAAAATAGTGATAAAAAAATAGTTAAAAAAGTAAAATATCAAACTAATAAAATAGTTAATTTTTCATTGAACAAGATTTAAAGAGAGAGTTAAATAAATATCCTTATGCTTTACTCTTGTATGAAAATAGTAAATGACCTTATTAATTTTAAATTATGAGTTTTCTTTTATATTCCAAAACATAACTAAATAAATTGATATTTAATAAAATAAGGTAGAGAGGAGAACATAACTAAATAAATTAATAATTAACAAAAAAATTGCCAATACCCAAAACACAAGAAATAAAAGTTATAAAAAAAGTAAAAATGATAAAAAAAACTAATAAAATAGTTAATTTTACATAGAAGAAGATTTAAAGAGAGAGTTAAATAAATATCCTTTTGCTTAACTCCTGTATGAAAATAGAAAATTAGTTTATTAATTTTAAATTATGTGTTTTACTTTATATTCCAACATAACTAAATAAATTGATATTTAACTAAATAAGATAGAGAGGAGAACATAACAAAATAAATTAATAATTAAAAAAAAATTCCAATAACCAAAACACAAAAAAAAAAGTTATAAAAAAGTAAAAAAGAAAAAAAAAACTAATAAAATAGTTAGTTTTACATAGAACAAAATTTAAAGAGATTGTTAAATAAATATCCTTATACTTTGCTCTGGTATTAAAATAGTAAATTACCTTATTAATTTTAAAATTAATTTTCAAAATATATCAAATTATGTGACATTGGATTGGTGAATCAATCTTGACCATTTGATTGTTTAATTGATTTATGACCTTTAAATTAAAAAATATAGTGATCAAATCAATGAATAGTATTTCTTTGATTTGTATTATAAATAGATTACAGAATTAACTAGATTAAACTTAATATAATTTTAAAAAGTCTAAAAATGAAATGAAATAATTAGTATATCTGAGTTATGACTTCCATAGATTCGCTCTACGTTCTATCTACTCAATTAACAAAAAACAATTGCCAATAACAGTTATAAAATAATAGTTAAAAAAATTAAAATATAAAACTAATAAAATTGTTAATTTTACATAGAAGAAGATTTAAAGAGAGAGTTAAATAAATATACTTACGCTTAACTCTTGTATCAAAATAATAAATTACCTTATTAATTTTAAATTATGAGTTTTACTTTATATTCAAAAACATAACTAAATAAATTGATATTTAACTAAATAAGATAGAGAGGAGAACATAACAAAAAAAATTAATAATTAACAAAAAAAATTGCCAATAACCAAAACACAAAAAATAAAACTTATAAAAAAAGAAAAAAAAACTTATAAAATAATTAATTTTACATAGAAGAAGATTTGAAGAGAGTGTTAAATAAATATCCTTATGCTTAGCTCTTGTATTAAAATAGTAAATTACCTTATTAATTTTAAAATTAATATTCTAAATATATCAATTTATGTGCGATTAGATTGGTGAATCAATCTTGACCATTGGATTGCTGAATTGATTTATGACCTTTAGATTAAACAAGATAGTGGTCAAATCAATGAATAGTATTTACTTAATTTGTATTATAGATTGATTGCAGAATTAAATAGATTAAACATAATATAATTTTAAAAAATCTAAAAATGAAATGAAACAATTAGTATATCTGAGTTATGGTTTCCTTAGATTCGCTCTACGTTTTATCTACTCTATTAACAAAAAAAAATTACCAACAACAAAAAAAAAAATTGTGATAAAAAAATAGTTAAAAAAAGTAAAATATCAAACTAATAAAATAGTTAATTTTTCATTGAACAAGATTTAAAGAGAGAGTTAAATAAATATCCTTATGCTTTACTCTTGTATGAAAATAGTAAATGACTTTATTAATTTTAAATTATGAGTTTTATTTTATATTCCAAAACATAACTAAATAAATTGATATTTAACAAAATAAGATAGAGAGGAGAACATAACTAAATAAATTAATAATTAACAAAAAAATTGCCAATACCCAAAACACAAGAAATAAAAGTTATAAAAAAAGTAAAAATGATAAAAAAAAACTAATAAAATAGTTAATTTTACATAGAAGAAGATTTAAAGAAAGAGTTAAATAAATATCCTTTTGCTTAACTCCTGTATCAAAATAGAAAATTACCTTATTAATTTTAAATTATGTGTTTTACTTTATATTCCAACATAACTAAATAAATTGATATTTAACTAAATAAGATAGAGAGGAGAACATAACAAAATAAATTAATAATTAACAAAAAAATTTCCAACAACCAAAACACAAAAGAAAAAGTTATAAAAAAGTAAAAATGAAAAAAAAACTAATAAAATAGTTAGTTTTACATAGAACAAAATTTAAAGAGATTGTTAAATAAATATCCTTATGCTTTGCTCTTGTATTAAAATAGTAAATTACATTATTAATTTTAAAATTAATTTTCTAAATATATCAAATTATGTGCCATTAGATTGGTTAATTAATTTTGACCATTGGACTGTTGAATTGATTTACGACCTTTAGATAAAAAAAAGATAGTGGTCAAATTAATGAATAGTATTTCCTTGATTTGTATTATAAATAGATTACATAATTAATTAGATTAAACTTAATATAATTTTAAAATTCTAAAAATGAAATGAAATAATTAGTATATCTGAGTTATGGCTTCCTTAGATTCGCTCTCTGTTCTATCTACTCAATTAACAAAAAAAAATTGCCAATAACAGTTATAAAATAATAGTTAAAAAAAGTAAAATATAAAACTAATAAAATAGTTAATTTTACATAGAAGAAGATTTAAAGAGAGAGTTAAATAAATATACTTACGCTTAACTCTTGTATCAAAATAATAAATTACCTTATTAATTTTAAATTAGGAGTTTTACTTTATATTCCAAAACAAAACTAAATAAATTGATATTTAGCTAAATAAGATAGAGAGGAGAACATAACTAAATAAATTAATAATTAACAAAAAAAATTGCCAATAACCAAAACAAAAAAAAGAAAACTTATAAAAAAAGAAAAAAAAAACCTTATAAAATAATTAATTTTACATAGAAGAATATTTGAAGAGAGTGTTAAATAAATATCCTTATGCTTAAATCTTGTATTAAAATAGAAAATTACCTTATTAATTTTAAAATTAATATTCTAAATATATCAATTTAAGTGTGATTGGATTGGTGAATCAATCTTGACCATTGGATTACTGAATTAATTTATGACCTTTAGATTAAAAAAGATAGTCGTCAAATCAATTAATAGTATTTTCTTGATTTGTATTATAGATTACAGAATTAATTAGATTAAACTTAATATGAATATAAAAAGTCTAAAAAGGAAATAAAATAATTAGTATATCTGAGTTATGGTTTCCTTAGATTCGCTGTACGTTTTATCTACTCAATTAATAAAAAAAATTGCCAATAAAAAAAATAGTTATAAAAAAATAGATAAAAAAAGTAAAATATAAAACTAATAAAATAGTTAATTTTACATAGAAGAAGATTTGAAGAGAGAGTTAAATAAATATCCTTATGCTTAACTCTTGTATTAAAATAGTAAATTACCTTATTAATTTTAAATTATGAGTTTTACTTTATATTCCAAAACATAACTAAATAAATGGATATTTAACTAAATAAGATAGAGAGGAGAACATAACTAAATAAATTAATAATTAACAAAATAAATTGCCAATAACCAAAACACAAAAAATAAAACTTATAAAATAAGAAAAAAAAACTTATAAAATAATTAATTTTACATAGAAGAAGATTTAAAGAGAGTGTTCAATAAATATCCTTATGCTTAGCTCTTGTATTAAAAAAGTAAATTACCTTATTAATATTAAAATTAATATTCTAAATATATCAATTTATGTGCGATTGGATTGGAGAATCATTCTTGACCATTGGATTGCTGAATTGATTTATGACCTTTAGATTAAAAAAGATAGTCGTCAAATCAATTAATAGTATTTTCTTGATTTGTATTATAGATTAACAATTTATTAGATTAAACTTAATATAAATATAAAAAGTCTAAAAATGAAATAAAATAATTAGTATATCTGAGTTATGGTTTCCTTAGATTCGCAGTACGTTTTATCTACCCAATTAACAAAAAAAAATTGCCAATAACAAAAAAAAATTAGTTATAAAAAAATAGATAAAAAAAGTAAAATATAAAACTAATAAAATAGTTAATTTTACATAGAAGAAGATTTAAAGAGAGAGTTAAATAAATATCCTTATGCTTAACTCTTGTATCAAAATAGTAAATTTCCTTATTAATTTTAAATTATGAGTTTTACTTTATATTCCAAAACATAACTAAATAAATGGATATTTAACTAAATAAGATAGAGAGGAGAACATAACTAAATAAATTAATAATTAACAAAAAAATATCTAATAACAAAACACAAAAAAGAAAAAGTTATAAAAAAAGAAAAATAAATATCATTATGCTTAACTGTTGTATCTAAATAGTAAATTATCTTATTAAATTTAAATTCTTAGTTTTACTTTATATTCCAAAACATAACTAAATAAATCGATATTTAACAAAATAAGATAGAGAGGGGAACATAACTAAATAAATGAATAATTAACAAAAAAAATTGCTAATAACCAAAACAAAAAAAATAAAAAGTTATAAGAAAAGAAAAAAAAACTAGTAAAATAGTTAATTTTAATTAGAAGATAATTTAAAGAGAGTGTTAAATAAATATCCTTATGCTTAGCTCTTGTGTTAAAATAGTAAATTACATTATTAATTTTAAAATTAATTTTCAAAATATATCAAATTATGTGCCATTGGATTGGAGAATCAATCTTGACCATTGGATTGTTGAATTGATTTTGACCTTTAGATTAAAAAAGATAGTGGTCAAATCATTGATTAATATTTACTTGATTTGTATTATAGATTACGGAATTAATTAGAATAAACTTAATATAATTTCAAAAAGTCTAAAACTAAAATAAAATAATTAATATATTTGAGTTACGGTTTCCTTACATTCGCTCTACGTTTTATTTACTCAATTAACAAAAAAAATTGTCAATAACAGTTATAAAATAATAGTTAAAAAAAGTAAAATAAAAACTAATAAAATAGTTAATTTTACATAGAAAAAGATTTAAAGAGAGAGTTAAATAAATATCCTTATGTTTAACTCTTGCATCAAAATAATAAATTACCTTATTAATTTTAAATTATGAGTTTTACTTTATATTCGAAAACATAACTAAATAAATTGATATTTAACTAAATAAGATAGAGAGGAGAACATAACTAAATAAATTAATAATTAACAAAAAAATTGCCAATAATCAAATCACAAAAAAAAACTTATAAAAAAAGAAAAAAAGAAAAAAAAAACTAATAAAATAGTTAATTTTACATAGAAGATGATTTAAAGTGAGTGTTAAATAAATATCCTTATGCTTTGCTCTTGTATTCAAATAGTAAATTACCTTATTAATTTTAAAATAAATATTCTAAATATATCAATTTATTTGCCATTGGATTGGTGAATAAATCTTGACCATTAGATTGTTGAATTGATTTATGACTTTTAAATTAAAAAAGATACTGGTCAAATCAATGAATAGTATTTCCTTGATTTGTATTATAAATGATAGAATTAATTAGATTAAACTTAACATAATTTTAAAAAGTCTAAAAACGAAATAAAATTATTAGTATATTTGAGTTATGGTTTCCTTAGATTCGCTCTACGTTTTATCTACTCAATTAACAAAAAAAATTGCCAATAACAAAAAAAAATTAGTTATAAAAAAATAGATAAAAATGTAAAATATAAAACTAATAAAATAGTTAATTTTACATAGAAGAAGATTTAAAGAGATAGTTAAATAAATATCCTTACGCTTAACTCTTGTATTAAAATACTAAATTACCTTATTAATTTTAAATTATGAGTTTTACTTTATATTCCAAAACATAACTAAATAAATTGATATTTAACTAAATAAGATAGAGAGGAGAACATAACTAAATAAATTAATAATTAACAAATAAATTACTAATAACGAAAACAAAAAAAATAAAAGTTATAATAAAAGAAAAAAAGAAAAAAAAACTAATAAAATAGTTAATTTTACTTAGAAGTAGATTTAAAGAGAGTATTAAATAAATATCCTTATGCTTAGCTCTTGTATTAAAATAGTAAATTACATTATTAATTTTAAAATTAATTTTCTAAATATATCAAATTATTTGCCATTAGATTGGTTAATCAATTTTGACCATTGGATTGTTGAATTGATTTACGACTTTAGAAAAAAAAAAGATAGTGGTCAAATTAATGAATAGTATTTCTTTGATTTGTATTATAAATTACGGAATTAATTGGATTAAACATAATATAATTTTAAAAAGTCAAAAAATGAAGTAAAATAAGTAGTATATTTGAGTTATGGTTTCCTTAGATTTGCTCTACGTTTTATCTACTCAATTAACAATTTTTTTTTCCAATAACAGTTATAAAAAGTAAAATATAAAAAAAATAAAATAGTTAATTTTACAAAGAAGAAGATTTAAAGTGAGAGTTAAATAAATATCCTTATGCTTAACTCTTTCATCAAATTAGTAAATTACCTTATTAATTTTAAATTATGAGTTTTACTTTATATTCCAAAATATAACTAAATAAATTGATATTTAACTAAATAAGATAGAGAGGAGAACATAACTAAATAAATTAATAATTAACAAAAAAATTGCTAATAACCAAAACAAAAAATATAAAAAGTTTTAAAAAAAGAAAAAAAGAAAAATACATATCCTTATGCTTAACTCTTGTATCTAAATAGTATATTATCTTATTAAATTTAAATTATGAGTTTTACTTTATATTCCAAAACATAAATAAATAAATTGATATTTAACTAAATAAGATAGAGAGGAGAACATAACTAAATAAATTAATAATTAACAAAAAAATTGCTAAGAACCAAAACTCAAAAAATAAAAAGTTATAAAACAAGAAAAAAAAAACTAATAAAATAGTTAATTTTAATTAGAAGAAGATTTAAAGAGAGTGTTAAATAAATATCATTATGCTTAGCTCTTGTGTTAAAATAGTAAATTACATTATTAATTTTGAAATGAATTTTCAAAATATATCAAATTATGTGCCATTGGATTTGTGAATCAATCTTGACCATTGGATTTTTGAATTGATTTTGACCCATAGATTAAAAAAAAGATAATGGTCAAATTAATGAATAGTATTTCATTGATTTGTATTCTAGATTACGGAATTAATTAGATTAAACATAATATAATTTTAAAAAGTCAAAAAATGAAATAAAATAATTAGTATATCTGAGTTATGGTTTCCTTAGATTTGCTCTACGTTTTATCTACTCAATTAACAAATTTTTTTTGCCAATAACAGTTATAAAAAGTAAAATATAAAACAAATAAAATAGTTAATTTTACATAGAAGAAGATTTAAAGAGAGAGTTAAATAAATATCCTTACGCTTAACTCTTGCATCAAAATAGTAAATTACCTTATTAATTTTAAATTATGAGTTTTACTTTATATTCCAAAACATAACTAAATAAATTGATATTTAACTAAATAAGATAGAGAGGAGAACATAACTAAATAAATTAATAATGAACAAAAAAATTGCCAACTATCAAAACATAAAAAATAAAACTTATAAAAAAAGTAAAAAAGAAAAAAAAACTAATAAAATATTTAATTTTACATAGAAGAAGATTTAAAGTGAGTGTTAAATAAATATTCTTATACTTATGTATTAAAATAGTAAATTACCTTATTAATTTTAAAATTAATATTCTAAATATATCAATTTATTTGCCATTGGATTGTTGAATAAATCTTGACCATTGGATTGTTGAATTGATTTATAACCTTTAGATTAAAAAAGATACTGGTCAAATCAATGAATAGTATTTCCTTGATTTGTATTATAAATTACAAAATTAATTAGATTAAACTTAATATAATTTTAAAAAGTCTAAAAACGAAATAAAATAATTAGTATATCTGAGTTATGGTTTTCTTAGATTCGCTCTACGTTTTATCTACTCAATTAACAAAAAAAATTGCCAATAACAAAAAAAAAATTAGTTATAAAAAAATAGATAAAAAAAGTAAAATATAAAACTAATAAAACAATTAATTTTACATAGAAGAAGATTTAAAGAGATAGTTAAATAAATATCCTTACGCTTAACTCTTGTATCAAAATAGTAAATCACATTATTAATTTTAAAATTACTTTTCTAAATATATCAAATTATGTGCCAATAGATTGGTTAATCAATCTTGACCATTGGATTGTTGAATTGATTTATGACCTTTAGATAAAAAAAGATAGTGGTCAAATTAATGAATAGTATTTCCTTGATTTGTATTATAGCTTACAGAATTAATTAGATTAAACTTAATATAATTTTAAAAAGTCTAAAAACGAAATAAAATAATTAGTATATCTGAGTTATGGTTTCCTTAGATTCTCTCTACGTTTTATCTACTCAATTAACAAAAAAAATTGCCAATAACAAAAAAAAAAATAGTTATAAAAAAATAGATAAAATAAGTAAAATATAAAATTAATAAAACAGTTAATTTTACATAGAAGAAGATTTAAAGAGATAGTTAAATAAATATCCTTATGCTCAACTCTTGTATCAAAATAGTAAATTATATTATTAATTTTAAAATTAATTTTCAAAACATATCAAATTATGTGCCATTGGATTGGAGAATCAATCTTGACCATTGGATTGTTGAATTGATTTATGACCTTTAGATAAAAAAAGATAGTGGTCAAATTAATGAATTGTATTTCCTTGATTTGTATTATAGATTACGGAATTAATTAGATTAAACTTAATATAATTTTAAAAAGTCTAAAAATGAAATAAAATAATTAGTATATCTGAGTTATGGTTTCCCTAGATTTGCACAACGCTTTATCTACTCAATTAACAAATTGTTTTTGCCAATAACAGTTATAAAAAGTAAAATATAAAACTAATAAAATAGTTAATTTTACATAGAAGAAGATTTAAAGAGAGAGTTAAATAAATATCCTTATGGTTAACTCTTGCATCAAAATAATAAATTACCTTATTAATTTTATATTATGAGTTTTACTTTATATTCCAAAACATAACTAAATAAATTGATATTTAACTAAATCAGATAGAGAGGAGAACATAACTAAATAAATTAATAATGAAGAAAAAAAAATTGCCAATAATCAAAACATAAAAAATAAAACTTATAAAAAAAGAAAAAAAGAAAAAAAAACTAATAAAATATTTAATTTTACATAGAAGAAGATTTAAAGTGAGTGTTAAATAAATATCCTTATGCTTAGCTCTTGAATTAAAATAGTAAATTACCTTATTAATTTTAAAATTAATATTCTAAATATATCAATTTATTTGCCATTGGACTGGTGAATAAATCTTGACAATTGGATTGTTTAATTGATTTATAACCTTTAGATTAAAAAAGATACTGGTCAAATCAATGAATAGTATTTTCTTGATTTGTATTATAAATTACAGAATTAATTAGATTAAACTTAATATAATTTTAAAAAGTCTAAAAACGAAATAAAATAATTAGTATATCTGAGTTGGTTTCCTTAGATTCGCTCTACGTTTTATCTATGCAATTAACAAAAAAAATTGCAAATAACAAAAAAAAAATTTGTTATAAAAAAATAGATAAAAAAAGTAAAATATAAAACTAATAAAACAGTTAATTTTACATAGAAGAAGATTTAAAGAGATAGCTAAATAAATATCCTTACGCTTAACTCTTGTATCAAAATAGTAAATTACATTATAAATTTTAAAATTAATTTTCTAAATATATCAAATTATGTGCCATTAGATTGGTTAATCAATCTTGACCATTGGATTGTTGAATTGATTTATGACCTTTAGATAAAAAAAAGATAGTGGTCAAATTAATGAATAGTATTTCCTAGATTTGTATTATAGATTACGGAATTAATTAGATTAAACCTAATATAATTTGAAAAAGTCTAAAAATGAAGTAAAATAATTAGTATATCTGAGTTATGGTTTCCTTAGATTTGCTCTACGTTTTATCTACTCAATTAACAAATTTTTTTTTGTCAATAACAGTTATAAAAAGTAAAATATAAAACTAATAAAATAGTTAATTTTACATAGAAGAAGATTTAAAGAGAGAGTTAAATAAATATCCTTACGCTTAACTCTTGCATCAAAATAAAAAATTACCTTATTAATTTTAAATTATGAGTTTTACTTTATATTCCAAAACATAACTAAATAAATTAATATTTAACTAAATTAGATAGAGAGGAGAACATAACTAAATAAATTAATATTGACCAAAAAAATTGCCAATAATCAAAACATAAAAAAATAAAACTTATAAAAAAAGTAAAAAAGAAAAAAAAACTAATAAAATATTTAATTTTACATAGAAGAAGATTTAAAGTGAGTGTTAAATAAATATCCTTATGCTTAGCTCTTGTATTAAAATAGTAAATTACCTTATTAAATTTAAAATTAATATTCTAAATATATCAATTTATTTGCCATTGCATTGGTGAATAAATCTTGGCCATTGGACTGTTGAATTGATTTATAACCTTTAGATTAAAAAAGATACTGGTCAAATGAATGAATAGTATTTTCTTGATTTGTATTATAAATTACAGAATTAATTAGATTAAACTTAATATAATTTTAAAAAGTCTAAAAATGAAATAAAATAATTAGTATATCTGAGTTATGGTTGCCCTAGATTTGCACAACGCTTTATCTACTCAATTAACAAATTGTTTTTGCCAATAACAGTTATAAAAAGTAAAATATAAAACTAATAAAATAGTTAATTTTACATAGAAGAAGATTTAAAGAGAGAGTTAAATAAATATCCTTATGGTTAACTCTTGCATCAAAATAATAAATTACCTAATTAATTTTATATTATGAGTTTTACTTTATATTCCAAAACATAACTAAATAAATTGATATTTAACTAAATCAGATAGAGAGGAGAACATAACTAAATAAATTAATAATGAAGAAAAAAAAATTGCCAATAATCAAAACATAAAAAATAAAACTTATAAAAAAAGAAAAAAAGAAAAAAAAACTAATAAAATATTTAATTTTACATAGAAGAAGATTTAAAGTGAGTGTTAAATAAATATCCTTATGCTTAGCTCTTGAATTAAAATAGTAAATTACCTTATTAATTTTAAAATTAATATTCTAAATATATCAATTTATTTGCCATTGGGCTGGTGAATAAATCTTGACAATTGGATTGTTTAATTGATTTATAACCTTTAGATTAAAAAAGATACTGGTCAAATCAATGAATAGTATTTTCTTGATTTGTATTATAAATTACAGAATTAATTAGATTAAACTTAATATAATTTTAAAAAGTCTAAAAACGAAATAAAATAATTAGTATATCTGAGTTATGGTTTTCTTAGATTCGCTCTACGTTTTATCTATGCAATTAAAAAAAAAAATTGCAAATAACAAAAAAAAAAATTGTTATAAAAAAATAGATAAAAAAAGTAAAATATAAAACTAATAAAACAGTTAATTTTACATAGAAGAAGGTTTAAAGAGATAGCTAAATAAATATCCTTACGCTTAACTCTTGTATCAAAATAGTAAATTACATTATAAATTTTAAAATTAATTTTCTAAATATATTAAATTATGTACCATTAGATTGGTTAATCAATCTTGACCATTGGATTGTTGAATTGATTTATGACCTTTAGATAAAAAAAGATAGTGGTCAAATTAATGAATAGTATTTCCTAGATTTGTATTATAGATTACGGAATTAATTAGATTAAACCTAATATAATTTGAAAAAGTCTAAAAATGAAATAAAATAATTAGTATATCTGAGTTATGGTGTCCTTAGATTTGCTCTACGTTTTATCTACTCAATTAACATTTTTTTTTTGTCAATAACAGTTATAAAAAGTAAAATATAAAACTAATAAAATAGTTAATTTTACATAGAAGAAGATTTAAAGAGAGAGTTAAATAAATATCCTTACGCTTAACTCTTGCATCAAAATAAAAAATTACCTTATTAATTTTAAATTATGAGTTTTACTTTATATTCGAAAACATAACTAAATAAATTAATATTTAACTAAATTAGATAGAGAGGAGAACATAACTAAATAAATTAATATTGACCAAAAAAATTGCCAATAATCAAAACATAAAAAAATAAAACTTATAAAAAAAGTAAAAAAGAAAAAAAGAAAAAAAAACTAATAAAATATTTAATTTTACATAGAAGAAGATTTAAAGTGAGTGTTAAATAAATATCCTTATGCTAAGCTCTTGTATTAAAATAGTAAATTACCTTATTAAATTTAAAATTAATATTCTAAATATATCAATTTATTTGCCATTGCATTGGTGAATAAATCTTGACCATTGGACTGTTGAATTGATTTATAACCTTTAGATTAAAAAAGATACTAGTCAAATGAATGAATAGTATTTTCTTGATTTGTATTATAAATTACAGAATTAATTAGATTAAACTTAATATAATTTTAAAAAGTCTAAAAACGAAATAAAATAATTAGTATATCTGAGTTATGGTTTCCTTAGATTCGCTCTACGTTTTATCTACGCAATTAACAAAAAAAATTGCCAATAACAAAAAAAAAATTAGTTATAAAAAAATAGATAAAAAAAGTAAAATATAAAACTAATAAAACAGTTAATTTTACATTGAAGAAGATTTAAAGAGATAGTTAAATAAATATCCTTACGCTTAACTCTTGTATCAAAATAGTAAATTACATTATTAATTTTAAAATTAATTTTCTAAATATATCAAATTATGTGCCATTAGATTGGTTAATCAATCTTGACCATTGGATTGATGAATTGATTTATGACCTTTAGATAAAAAAAAGATAGTGGTCAAATTAATGAATAGTATTTCCTTGATTTGTATTATAGATTACAGAATTAATTAGATAAAACCTAATATAATTTTAAAAAGTCTAAAAATGAAATAAAATAATTAGTATATCTGAGTTATGGTTTCCTTGCATTTGCTCTACGTTTTATCTACTCAATTAACAAATTTTTTTTGCCAATAACAGTTATAAAAAGTAAAATATAAAACTAATAAAATAGTTAATTTTACATAGAAGAAGATTTAAAGAGGGAGTTAAATAAATATCCTTACGGTTAACTCTTGCATCAAAATAATAAATTACCTTATTAATTTTAAATTATGAGTTTTACTTTATATTCCAAAACATAACTAAATAAATTGATATTTAACTAAATAAGATAGAGAGGAGAACATAACTAAATAAATTAATTATTAACAAGAAAATTGCTAATAACCAAAACACAAAAAATAAAAAGTTATAAAAAAAGAAAAAAAGGAAAATGAATATCCTTATGCTTAACTCTTGTATCTAAATAGTAAATTATCTTATTAAATTTAAATTATGAGTTTTACTTTATATTCCAAAACATAACTAAATAAATTGATATTTAACTAAATAAGATAGAGAGGAGAACATAACTAAATAAATTAATAATTAACAAAATAATTGCTAATAACCAAAACACAAAAAATAAAAAGTTATAAAAATAGAAAAAGAAAACTAATAAAATAGTTAATTTTAACTAGAAGATGATTTAAAGAGAGTGTTAAATAAATATCCTTATGCTTAGCTCTTGTGTTAAAATAGTAAATTACATTATTAATCTTAAAATTAATTTTCAAAATATATCAAATTATGTGCCATTGGATTTGTGAATCAATCTTGACCATTGGATTGTTGAATTGATTTTGACCTTTAGATTAAAAAAGATAGTGGTCAAATCAATGATTAATATTTAGTTGATTTGTATTATAGATTACGGAATTAATTAGAATAAACTTAATATAATTTTAAAAAGTTTATAAATGAAATAAAATAATTAAAATATTTGAGTTACGGTTTCCTTAGATTCTCTCTACGTTTTATTTACTCAATTAACAAAAAAATTTTGCCAATAACAATTATAAAATAATAGTCAGAAAAAGTAAAATATAAAACTAATAAAATAGTTAATTTTACATAGAAGAAGATATAAAGAGAGAGTTAAATAAATATCCTTACGCTTAACTCTTGTATCAAAATACTAAATTACCTTATTAATTTTAAATTATGAGTTTTACTTTATATTCCAAAACATAACTAAATAAATTGATATTTAACTAAATAAGATAGAGAGGAGAACATAACTAAATAAATTAATAATTAACAAAAAAATTGCCAATAATCAAAACACAAAAAATAAAACTTATAAAAAAAGTAAAAAAGAAAAAAAAACTAATAAGATAGTTAATTTTACTTAGAACAAGATTTAAAGAGAGTATTAAATAAATATCCTTATACTTAGCTCTTGTATTAAAATAGTAAATTACATTATTAATTTTAAAATTAATTTTCTAAATATATCAAATTATGTGCCATTAGATTGGTTAATCAATCTTGACCATTGGATTGTTGAATTGATTTATGACTTTTAGATAAAAAAAGATAGTGGTCAAATTAATGAATAGTATTTTCTTGATTTGTATTATAGATTATGGAATTATATAGATTAAACATAATATAATTTTAAAAAGTCTAAAAATGAAAAAAAATATCTGAGTTATGGTTTCCTTAGATTTGCTCTACGTTTTATCTACTCAATTAACAAATTTTTTTTTACCAATAACAGTTATAAAAAGCAAAATATAAAACTAATAAAATAGTTAATTTTATATAGAAGAGGATTTAAAGAGAGAGTTAAATAAATATCCTTATGCTTAACTCTTGTATCAAAATAGTAAATTACCTTATTAATTTTGAATTATCAGTTTTACTTCATACCCACATAATTAAATAAATTGATATTTAACTAAATAAGATAGAGAGGAGAACATAACTAAATAAATTAATAATTAACAAAAAAATTGCCAATAACCAAAACACAAAAAAAAGTTATAAAAAAAGAAAAAAAGAAAGAAAAAACTAATAAAATAGTTAATTTTACATAGAAGAAGATTTAAAAAGAGTGTTAAATAAATATCCTTATGCTTAGCTCTTGTATTTAAATTGTAAATTACCTTATTAATTTTAAAATTAATATTATAAATATATCAAATTACGTGCCATTGGATTGGTAAATCAATCTTGACAATTGGATTGTTAAATTGTTTTATGACCTTTAGATTAAAAAAGATAGTTGTCAAATCAATGAATAGTATTTCTTTGATTTGTATTATAGATTACGCAATTAATTAGATTAAACTTAATATAATTTTAAAAAGTCTAAAAATGAAATGAAATAATTATTATATCTGATTTATGGTTTCCTTAGATTCGTTCTACGTTTTATCTACTCAATTAAAAAAAAAAAATTGCCAATAACAAAAAAAAAAGTTATAAAAAAATTGTTAAAAAAAGTAAAATATAAAACTAATAAAATAGTTAATTTTACATAGAAGATGATTTAAAGAGAGAGTTAAATAAATATCCTTATGCTTAACTCTTGTATCAAAATAGTAAATTACCTTATTAATTTTAAATTATGAGTTTTACTTTATATTGCAAAACATAACTAAATAAATTGATATTTAACTAAATAAGATAGAGAGGAGAACATAACTAAATAAATTAATAATTAACAAAAAAATTGCCAATAATCAAAACACAAAAAATAAAAGTTATAAAAAAAGTAAAAATGAAAAAAAAAAACTAATAAAATAGTTAATTTTACATAGAAGAAGATTTAAAGAGAATGTTAAATAAATATCCTTATGCTTAGCTCTTGTATTAAAATAGTAAATTACCTTATTAATTTTAAAATTAATTTTCTAAATATTTCAAATTATGTGCCATAATCGCAATTATTATTATTATTTTTTTAAATGTCTAAAACTCTTTACTTTATTTCAATAATAATAAAACTAGAATATTAGAAAATAGAGTATGTTTGAGAAAGTTTTCTAAAAAAGAATAATTGAATAATATTTTTGTAAATTAAGAGTTTATATTTGATTAGATTCTAAAAAGAGCACAACATTAACTTTGTTGTAAATTTTTAGATTGTAATTTGTTATAGTATTGTGCACAATTAAATTTGCACTACATATTTTTTAACAGATTACTATAATAAATTACAAGTTTAAACCTATTTATTAATATAAACACACATGATGATTTTTTGGGTTATGCAAAGTTGAGTTTGAAATCCTTGTTTTTTAATATGTTATTATATATTGGGTTTTTGTAGGTTGCTTTTATAATTACACCTGGGACATACAAAAATATAGTTGTTAAAAATTAAAATCATATCATACAAAACAAATGTGTATTAAATATTTTGGATTGTAAAGTTAACTACGTTTGCACAAAACAAAATTTTGGTCAAAGCCTTCATTTTAAAACACAACTGATAAACAAGGAGCTTGCACTAATAAAATTAAAAATTGGGCTCTTATTTTAGAAAAATATTATTCCCTAAATTTTTCTCAAAAAATATTTTATGGAGGGAGTTTTTACCCACTTCCAGTAACCCGAACTCCTTCCGCTCCAGATGAGACTCGAATTTACTACATTTCCTCAATTTGGGTGGATGTTTCAAAACTTGTATTAAGGAATATTATGTTAGCAAAATAGTAATAACAATCAAAGTATAAACCGGAAAATCAAATATTAATATTGCGTATTGAACTTTATCACCAACTGATGCAAACTAATCTAGAGAAGAAGAGAGAAATTTGTGAAAGTTGTGTGTGTTTTTCGTTGTGTGGAATATGTCTCAAGAATCACCTATTTATACATCGGGGAGGAGCTATTAGCATAATTGCATGCATTTAACTCAAAACCGTTTTATAGGTTAAATGCAAGAATTAATTCAAACATTTTGAATTTTAAATCTCTCAATTAAAAGGAATTTAAATAAAAAAAGGGTGTCATTAAAGAGATTAAATGGAGAAGAAGAAAAATAAACTTGACCCCATGCGGCTGGCCATTTTCGGGCGCACACAAGTCGTTTGCACCCCCTGCGCCTGGGTGCACGAGAGAGAGCTTTATTTTTCTTAAAAGCTTATGAACTAAGGAAATGTGATCCTTTATAAACTCACAACTTTTTCCACAAAAATCCAATGTGGGACTTAACACTTCCCATTCCATTTTTTCATCTCAAGTAGTTCACTTTGAGTGACAATTTTTCTCATTCACCACATATCTGTTTTGAGCAAACAAATATACGATCTCGATGTATTCACGGAGAAGAACACGAATCTATATTTTTCTTTCACAATCGAGTGTGAAATCCCGTTTTAAAATTTCCCTCAAAATGGTTCAAAAATTTGGCTTTAAAACTCATTTTTTCCAACATATTATTATTGTCAAATCAAATACTTTTATAAGTTAAAGTTTATTATGGTAAAATACTATACTGTGGCAGAAATAATTTCTAACTTTGGTAATAAAGCAATATTAAGTAGTAATATTTCTGCCTTTTAAATTCATTTAATTCAATTCACTTCCAAAAATAAGGTAAATTAGGGCTGCCTGTTTGCAAAATTGGAAAGTGGTTTAAAAACAACTAATGTAATTATATGAAAAAGTTGAAAAAAGAGATTAAAGATTTGGTGAGCTATTCTATTTATTTTTTTTATATTTTTTGCATGAAAAATAAGTAAAAGACGAACTTACCAAATCACTTATCTCCTTAATTTTTCAACTTGTTACAAAAATTAATCTATAATTTATCTAATCATTTTTTAACTTAGTAATTAAACGAACCCAAAGAGTTGTATTTTAGTTGATAGTATATATATGTGTGTGTGTGTCTTTTTTTTGTATTTATGGGCGACGAACCATCAAATATTCTTATATTAACTATATATATGATGATTAAAATGATAAACACTTTATGTTCTTGCTAATTTGTGGTACGTAAATATGGTATTGTGTAATTTATTATGATATGCATGTGTGTATCATAGTAAATACTCTATGTTATTTAAAAAATTAAAAGAGTAAATTACACCAAAAGCCATTAAACTATATATTGAGTTGTTTCAATTTACCCACTAAACCATTAATTGTTTTAATTTACCCACTTAACTATGCAATTGTTTCGATTTACCCACTAAATTATTCAGTTGTTTCACTTTACCCACTAAACTATTAATTATTTTGATTTACACGCTTATCTATTTATTTGTTTCAATTTAGAATCGGTTTAAAATGTTGATAGAATTAGACATATGCGGTTCACATTTAGGGTGTTGAAAGACAAATTTTCCCTCCCGTGTGAATTGCACATGTTCAATTTTGTCAACATTTTAAACGAATTTTGACAAAATTAATGGGTAAATTGAAATAAGATCGAGTAAACAACTTAATTGGCCATTAAACTTTGGTTTTGATACTGTCATCAAACTTTAAACGAATCATTTTAGTCATTTAACATTAAAGCGAGTATCACTTTGTCCATTCCGTCCAATTTGGCTTTTAAATTGGATAGAATGAAGCCATTTGCGAAGCAAATGATCGATTTCATGTAAGTTTGTTTTGGTCATTTTAGTCATAAAATAACCTAAGTTGCTCTGTTTTATTCATTGTGTGTTTCATTTTAACATCATTTAAACATAATTAAAATGTTAAATCACTAACTCGAAGACTAAAGATGTATTAATTTAGAGAAGTATCCACCATAAATTATAGAAAAAAAATACTTGTCATTTCACTACTATATATAGATTTTGTAAATATGTAAAATGTGCCAATTAATACATTTTTCAAATGGATCCTATGCTCCAGCACTTCAACGCTCGTTTGATAGTCCCCCTGGTCTGTATGCAATTTCTTCATCCTATTGTAATCAAGCACCATCTTCACAGTATCAATGAAAATTTAAATTTGGGCAAGCATTTCTGCAGATTGACTGGAACTTTCTGAGTTTGGCTGCCTAAATTATGATTTTTAGAGAAAATGAAGTAAAGAGACTCACAACAAGAATTTGTCTTTTAACAGTTAAGGCCAATATCAGTTTGTTTCTTTATTTCTTATTTATATAAACACCAGAGTGACTTTGCTTTGTTTGTAAATAATAGAATCTTACAGAGTACAGACTAAAACCTGCTTATATGAATACTAGCTTAACAAATTCTTCTTATCACAACAACATTTTTATCATCGTTTTTTTTAGAAGCACATTTTTCTCATTGTTCTTAAATATAGATTTTGAATGTTTTAACTAAGAAATTGATAAAATAAAATTTAATAATTTTATATGTAATATGGATCTTGTTTGTTTGGTAGGCCTAATTCGTACTTGCAATCATATAATTTTTTATTCCAATAGCTTTATAGCACAATGGTAGTGTTAGTTGGCATAAGGGTTGATCGAGAGGGAAGGCCGGGTTAGGGTTTAGATCCACACCATGTAACTAAAAATATCATTTAACTTTAATAAAAAAGAATACTTTATAGCATGAAAGCCAAAATATAAAAAAGAGACCTTCTAAAATTGTTTAAGAAACCCTCTAAAAGTACATGATTACCTTCACAATATCTATTTTTCATTTTTGCCACATCACATTTATGGTCATTGCTAATGCTTGCATTGGAGATCATTATTTTGATTCCTCGTTTATGCATCTTATTATGCAATATCTCATTTTTATCCAATTTATAGTTACATTTTTTTTTGTCTCTGCCATAAAGGTATCCCCACACCATATTGGGATGAGACTAATACTTTGCTTACTATGGCCAGCCACCGCGTGCGTACCATAGCTGCGAAAGCTCAATCATTGGGTGCTCAGTCCTTATGACACAGTGTAAGTGATGGCTGGCCCCAAATTAAAGATTATGGTTACATTGAAGATACTCTAAGAGGGAGCATTTTACATCTATGTAGATAGATATTATAAAACTCCAATATATTAGATTAGTGACAATTATGTTCCAAAATTGATTTTAAGCATTTTAAAGATTTTTCAGTATTTTTGGGGTCAGCAGTCAATGAGAACAATTGACTGTTTTAATGGCCTAGAAATGGCTAAAAAGTTCTAGACGTTACCTTTTTAAGAGAAAGTTGTTCTACACAGTGTGAGCAATGCAGTGGAGTAAGAATTTTGGAATTTCACTATTTGGGGTTCGGGTTATCATCTAAAACATGACATGGTAAATTGTAAATTGTGTATGAAACAAATTGTACGTACATAATCATTGCAATATTGAGATTATTTAATGCTATTTGTAAATTTTTGAAGTTAAAAGGGAGCGAACTTAATTAAGATGCATCTAGCTATTTATAATATTAAAAAATATAATAGGAGTAAATTTGTAGTACTAAAGTCACTTTTCTTGAGTGTGGCACCATCATTGATAATAATGATTCAAGAGGAAGAAAAAAACCACTAGATGCTGGTTTCTTATATGGAGTATGATCTAAGATATTGAAACATGTAAAATTGTATTCAATCTTTGGATTTTATCATTTATCGTCAAATTAAATATTTTTAGGATCCGTTTGATAACAACATAGAAAAAGAAAATAAAAACAATTGATTTTTGTGGGAAGTTACAAAATAAATTAAACATATGGTGAGATGCATTCTTACTTTAATTTATGACTTTTTCCATGGAGAATTTTTTTTTATTGGTTGAGGAAGAAAAAATTTTCACAAAAAATATATGAAAGTTATAAAACACCCACCCATAAAATGAATATGAAATATAAATTATCTTATCACATGTTTCAACTTATTTTTCAACTTCTTATCAAGACAAGTATTTTTATTTTTCTTTTTCACGTTGTTATCAAACTAAGCCTTATAAGTTCAAATTTATTATTTTAAAATAATACTATACTATACAAATAATTTCTATTAATTCTTGGTAACAAAAACAATAATAAGTTTCTTTTTTGTGTCTTTTAAATTCATTTAATTAATTCACTTCAAAAAATAAGGTACAATAAAACAATGTGGTTTGTTTGCAAAATTGGAAAGTAGTAATTAAATGCTTGGATTTTCAACATGTTATTTTCACAGTGATTAAATGCTTGGATTTTCTTGAATCTTTTTAATAAAGAACCGCTTCAACCCATCCACTATAAATACAAGTAGTAGTACTTCACAATAATCCATTCTAGATTGATATACATACTAATAATCTTTTCTTTTTGACAATGGTGAAATTTCTTCAACTTGTACTCAACATTGTGCTTGTGGTACTTATGATCATGGTCACAACCATCCCAGCAACCATGGGATCCAGACCCGGCACGAGCGCTACCGTAAAGCCCAACGACTTCCATATGCTTCGATTTGGTTGTCCTTGCCCTAAAGTTCAATTGTGCTGCCCTCCGTAAAAGCAACGTTAATCGTTTACTCAGTTTGAAATTGCGGTGTGTGTTGTTTAAGTTTCTCTTTGTAATAAAATGCCTTTAATGGCGTCTTTCTGAACTCAATCTCCTCTTAGTCGAGTTTGAGCTTTTAAGGTTTTGGTGTTTGCTTTGTAATGCAGTATTCTATCGGTCGAGTTTAAGTTTTAGGGATTGTGTTTTTTATTTTAATGTCTTCTATTGTGCTACAAATAATTTGGTCTTTCCCTTGTATTCAGCCATGGCAACTCTAGGGATTTCGTACTTAATAAAGACACATGTTTGAGCTTCTCATAATTTCTTGACTCAAAAGTATATATCAAACAAAACGTAGATGGTTTGAACCAAATTAACAAAGAGATTAAAGATTTGTTGAGCTATTTTATTAATTTTTCTATAGATTTTTGAATGAAAAGTAAGTAAAGATAAAGATCTCACTAAATCACTTTTATCTCGATCCCTTTTCAACTTGTCACAAACATTAATATTTAATTTGTCGAATCATTTTCAACATGTGTAATTTTGATAGTAATTAAATACTTGGATTTTCTTGAATCTTTTTAATAAAGAACCGTTTCCACCCATCTACCATAAATAGAAGTTGTACTTAATTTACAATAATCCATTATAGATTGACATGATTCGGGTGAGGACAACTATCTTTTTAAATGGACGAGATTTTATTTTTGCTAAACTTGATTTGTTTTCATTCCTAGACAACGTACGTACAAGTATACACATCTTCAATCATCACTTTTTTATGTAATTGTATTTTATATAATTATTATATTTTATTTGTTTTATCATGCCGAACGGCACGAGTGTACCCTAATTTTTTAAGAAATTAAAGAAGAAATTGTAATACTAAATTATTTTTATTCAAAATTGGGGGAGTAAGATTAATACATAGGCACTTCATTAGAGAGATGGGTATGGATGAGTCGATGAGAGAGAGAGAGAGAGATGCTTGCCTTAATAATAATAATAATAATAATAATAATAAAGGGCAAAAAAGATTTTCACACTAAGGCCAAATTTTTTTTTTAAATAAAGGGCCATTTTTTATTTTATTGATAATATGACTTTTTTTTTTCATTATAAAATGACATCAGCCCTTAAAATAAACTAAAAAATATCAATATGCATTAAAATATGGACTGCAAATCCAGATATGTATGTCCTTGACTTGTGTTGTGCAAAGTCCTATTTTGGTGCAGTCCATATTTTTAGTGCCATATTGCAATATTATGCAATTGAACTTTGCAGTATATTTTATTGCTAAACTTTGTCTTTGGATTTTAAAAAGGGGTAAAATGTTCCTCATATGGTATTCAAATTACCAATTAAAAATAGATTCATTCAAAAAAATATTATTCATTGATTTTTGGTAAAAATCAATGTATAATAAGCCCTTCTACCTAATTTCTAGTAATAATAATAAAGCAAAAAAGGAAATTTTCCAACTTTGTCATGTGTATCTTTGTATTTTTGTGTCCTAAAATGTTTGTACTAAGTCTTTGGATTTTAAAATGTTCCTCATATGGTATGAATTTATTGACAAAACCAAGGCAATTCTTATATCTTTGTATTTTAAAATGAAAATTGAAAGTTCTAGACTTATCTCAGCATATAATGTATATAGTACAAATTGCCACAATCGCAATTATTATTATTATTATTATTGTTATTATTATGTTTTTTTTAAATATCTAAATCTCTTTACTTTATTTCAATAATAATGAAACTAGAATATTAGAACATAGAGTATGTTTGAGAAAGTTTTTTTTTTAAAATAAGTGAATAATATTTTTGTAAATTAAGAGTCTATATTTGACTAAATTCTAAAAAGAGCGCAACATTAACTTTGTTGTAAATTTTCATATTGTAAGTTGTTATAGTATTATGCAAAATTATATTTGTGCTACATACTTTTTAACATATTGCTATAATAAATTACAAGTTTAAACCTATTTATTGATAAAAACACACATGATAGTTTTTTGGGTTATGCAAAGTTGAGTTTGCAATCCTTGTTTTTTAATATGTTATTATATATTGGGTTTTTGTACATTGCTTTTATAATTACACCTGGGACATACAAAAATATACTTGTTAAAAATTAAAAGCATATCATATAAACAAATGTGCATTAAATTTTTTGGATTGCAAAGTTAAGTTTTGCACAAAACAAAATTTTGGTTAAAGCCTTCATTTTAAAACACAACTGATAAACAGGGAGCTTGCACTAACAAAATTAAAAATTAGGCCCTTATTTTAGAAAAATTATTATTCCCTAGAATTTTCTCAAAAAGTATGTTATGGAGGGAGTTTTTACCCACTTCCAGTAACCCGAACTCCCTTCGCCCCAAGTGAGACTCGAATTTACGACATTTCCTAAATTTGGGTGAATGTTTTAAAACTTGTATTAAGGAAAATTATTATTGTCAAATTAAATACTCTTATAAGTTAAAGTTTATTATGGTAAAATACTATACTGTGGCAGAAATAATTTCTAACTTTGGTAATAAAGCAATATTAAGTAGTCATATTTCTGCCTTTTAAATTCATTTAATTCAATTCACTTCCAAAAATAAGGTACATTAGGGCTGTTTGTTTGCAAAATTGGAAAGTGGTTTAAAAACAACTAATGTAATTATATGAAAAAGTTGAAAAAAGAGATTAAAGATTTGGTGAGCTATTCTATTTATTTATTTTTAGAATTTTTTGCATGAAAAATAAGTAAAAGATGAACTTACCAAATCACTTATCTCCTTAATTTTTCAACTTGTTATAAAAATTAATTTGCAATTTATCTAATCATTTTTTAATTTTGTAATTAAACAAACCCGAAAAGTTGTATTTTAGTTGATAGTATATATATATGTGTGTGTGTGTGTGTGTGTGTGTGTTTTTTTTTTTGTATTTATGGGCGACCAACCATCAAATATTGTTATATTAACTATATGTATGATGATTAAAGTGTTCTTGCTAATTTGTGGTACATTAATATGGTATTGTGTAATTTATTATGGTATGCATGTGTGCATCATAGTAAATACTCTATATTATTTAAAAAATTAAAAGAGTAAATTACACCAAATGCCATTAAACTATATATTGAGTTGTTTTAATTTACCCACTAAACTATTAATTGTTTCAATTTACTCACCTAACTATGCAATTGTTTCGATTTACCCACTAAATTATTTAGTTGTTTCACTTTACCCACTAAACTATTAATCATTTCGATTTACACGCTCATCTATTTATTTGTTTCAATTTACCTATTAATTTAGTTAGAATCGGTTTAAAATGGTGACATAATTATATTAGACATCTGTGGTTGACATTTAGGGTGTTGAAAGACAAATTTTCCGTCCCATGTGAACTGCACATGTCCAATTTTGTCAACATTTTAAACGAATTTTGACAAAATTAATGGGTAAATTGAAAGAAGAGTAAACAACTTAATTGCCCATTAAACTTTGGATTCGATACCGTCATCAAACTTCAAATGAATCACTTTAGTCATTTAACTTTAAAGCGAGTACCACTTTGTCCATTCCATTCAATTTGGCTGTTAAACTGGATAGAATAAAGGCATTTGCAAAGCAAATGATCAACTTCATGTAAGTTTATTTTGGTCATTTTTGTCATAAAACAACCCAAGTTGCTCTGTTTTAAACACTATTTGTTTCATTTTAACATCATATAAACATAATTAAAATGTATCACTAGCTCGAAGACTAAAGATGTATTAATTTAGAGAAGTACACACCATAAATTATAGAAAAAAGTATAAGTTTATTTTGGTCATTTTAATCATAAAATAACCTAAGTTGCTCTGTTTTATACACCGCATGTTTCATTTTAACATCATGTAAACATAATTAAAATATTAAATCACTAACTCGAAGACTAAAGATGTATTAATTTAGAGAATTACTCACCATAAATTATAGAAAAAAATACAAGCCATTTCACTACTATATATAGATTTCGTAAATATGTAAAATGTGCCATTTGATACATTTTTCAAATGGATCCTGATGGCGTCAAAATCTAGAAGTAGATAATTAACCAATCAATAAGTGAATATCGGTGAATAAAAAATAAATGCGGCGCAATGATGAACACATGACATTTTTTTTAAGGTAGGTTCCCCCGGTAGCGCTTATGCTATTCCAGTGGTACGTCCTCCTTTTGTGTGTGCTTGTTTTGTATTAGCTCAAAGGCGATCAATTTGGAAGATAATACAAGCTACCAACTTCTCTCTCTCTATAATTTCCTTAATTCTATTTATAAGTATAGAATTATGATTACAAATATTTCAACAGAATAAATAATAAACTGTGTAGGAGAGAGAGTGTATAAGGGTTGTTGGCATTTTTTGGAGTATGAAAATAGAGAGTATAAGACCCTTCTATTTTTTGGGGTATGAAAATAGAGAGTATATGACCCTTCTATTTTTAACAAAATATATAGGAGAGAAAATATATATTTTTGGTGAGGAGAATTGTGTGTTTTTGTTGTGTTTTTTTGGTGTGTCTTGAATGAATGAATGGTAGGAGGTATTTATAGGTAAATGTTGAGTGGCAAAAATGTAAATTTTTTGTGGAGGATAATTATTTAAAGGAAATTAAATAATTATCTAAAGGAAAGTGTGGAATATAATGGAGTGGGATAATTATTTAAAGGAAATAATTATCTAAAGGAAAGTGTGGAATATAATGGAGTGAGATAATTATTTAAAAGAAATTAAATAATTATCTAAAGGAAAGTGTGAAATATAATAGAGTGGGATAATTATTTAAAGGAAATTAAATAATTATCTAAAGGAAAGTGTGGAATATAATGGAGTGGGATAATTATTTAAAGGAAATTAAATAATTATCTAAAAGAAAGTGGAGAATATTATTTTTGTAGGCCAATGGTAAATTAATATTTACCCCATCAGATCCTATGCTCCAGCACTTCAACGCGCGCTTGGCATGCATTTCATGTCTAAATTTTCCGTCTCTTCAAGACCTTAATTAGGGTTGAATTATAAATTATATTGATTGTTTGCGCATGTACCATTGTCTTCTAAAACTCGTAAGTATCTATCTCACTATTCTTCTCCCCTTCTTTATGTTTAATCTGAAACTAATTGCATTGATAGTTCCCCTTGCCGAGGCGGAGGCAGTGTAGGCCAAGTGGGGGCTTAAGCCCCCACATGGGTTTGGATTTTTATTTTTTTAGGTATAGTAATATAGGGATTTTTGTATAAATATTTGAAGTTTGAGGTTGAGTTTGTAAGATCTCAAAATCTTGAAGATAAAATTGTAATTATTTTTAGTGAAGATCAACAAAATGACGAGAACATTTTTTTGCACAAAAATTCTAGAAAGAAAAAAAAAGATAAAAAAATGAGTTTATACTTGTAACTCTCTCTCACTCTCTCGTGTTAAACTTCTTACTCAGATTCACACTCTTTTTTTAGCCTCAAGACGGCGGGGATGATTGACTAACAAATCCGGTATCTTTCTCTTAAGAGTTTATTTTGCTATATTATTATTTCTTGTAAATTTTTTTACATAGTGCTAGTCAAACCCCCACTATGTTGAAATCTTGGCTCCGCCACTGTCCTCTCGTCTACATGTAATTTCTTCATCCCATTGTACTCAAGCTCCATCGTCATCGTATTAATGAAAATTTAAATTTGGGCAAGCATTTCTGCAGATCGGCCTAAACTTTCTGAGTTTGGCTGCCTAAATTATGATTTCTAGAGAAAATGAAGTAAAGAGACAACACAACAAGAATTTGTCTTTTAACAGTTAAGGCCAATATCAGTTTGTTTCTTTATTTCTTATTTATATAAATACCAGGGTGATTTTGCTTTGTTTGTAAACAATAGAATCTTACAGACTAAAACCTGCTTATATATATGAATACGCTTAAAGAATCCTTCTTATCACAACAACATTTGTATCATTATTCTTAAATATATATTTTGCATGTTTTAAATTGTATTTCTTGATTGATAAATGATAACTTTGATTTCCAAAGCACAATGTCCTGCACTCAACCCTGTTGATGATACATCACTGAAGTAGAAAATTACAGGGTGAGTTGTTGGTGTTTTTCTACATTAGCGACCTTTATTTTCAATGATAATGCTTTCAGTAGTACTGTGCGCACATTGCGGGGTGAAAATCATGTGGAATTGGTTTCTCCCAACAGTGATCTTCGCGGATTGGTGCCAGCTGACCGCTCAATGTCAAAGCAAAAAATCAAGGTTAAGGCTTCAATTACAGGGTTTTCACATTTGCTATAGTTTGCGCATTCATAAAATATTACTAGCTGGATGTAAAGCTCTTTTTTTTTTATCATTGTATTTATTTAGCTACGTTTGAATGGCCTATGAGGTGGCCTAGTGGTTTACTAGATTCTTGTGAGGGATCGATTTGTTTAGCGGGAAATCCTGTGTTTGAATCCCTCCAAATACAAGTTGTTAAAAAAAAACGGCCTTTTTTTTTTTTTTTTTTCTCTTTCTGCTTCTTTGTTGAATAATTTAGTTAAGTAACACAATTGTTTTATGTATATATTTGCTATTTATTAATGTTTGACAAAGGGTTTGCTGCTTCTGGCTTATTATTATTATTATTATTATTATAGCTGATAAAGTTGTGTTTAGCAGGTCAATTCTGGACTTTAGAAAGAGTAAAAATAAGCCTACATAATTTCGAGCGTAAGAATTGTATGTGTAGTCTTATTTTTGTTCCAATTCTAATTTCAAACTTCAGAATTGGGTTGCCAAATAATTATTTTATTTATTTATTTTTCCGTTATTTCTATTGATTGATGTCAAGCACAACATTTTTTTTTCTTTCCATTTTTATGAAAGCTTTAATCGCAAGCTAAATTTTTAGATGGAGGTTTAAAAAAATTTATAGTGAATAATCCTATAAACAAATTTTAATTTTGAAGTGGACTTCTCTATACTTTCTTTTATGGTAAATAAAATTATAAACTGCCCGCACATCGCACGGGTTGAATGCTTGTGCGTGTATATATATATATATTTCAATATCCTAAGGCAAAAAATGAGTTAGGAACCAATATCTAGTGGTTTATTCTAGTGAAAGAGTACACGCCCATGGATGGATATATGTTTGGGCTTCTTAGCTAGATTAGGCCCATCTTCTAAGAGGATGTCATATTTTGACACATTCAGAGGATCTACCTTGGTTGAGTTTGGTATTATAAATAAGGTATTTTAACTTTACAAGTGTACATAATCGTCGAGGAACGTAGTATAAAATATTATTCCGTAGTATAAAAAATACTAAGGTTAAGTTTAGCTAAATTTGATACCGAACATTATATATTGTGACTTTTAGTGCCTCACGCCACATTTTGTAGAGTTGTGACATTTCGAACTCATGTCGCAATGTGTTGCTTTGGGGATTTCTGTCTCCTACTTTTATACTCTCTCTCCTGCATTTTCTCTCCCTTTTCTACTTGTAGTCTTGTACTCTAATCTCTACACTTTCTTTTTCAAAATACCGCATAAAATATATTTAATCTCTCTATTTACCAAACTACTATTTAATACTCGATTGCAATATCTTCGGCGCTTTAATCCCAGTTTGTTGGATGTTCTGTAGTTTTTCTTTGTTTAATGGGACAAAAATTATATGAATAATAATGCTAAAAGAATTTTGAATTATTGCAATATAATTCAACATTGGATGTCCGTTTATAACCTTAAATTTCTGGGTGATGATATAGGCATCTCGATTTTGTATTCAAAACATGATTAGTAATCTTAAGACCACAATTTTTAGCATTATTTAAAATGGCATTTATATGGGGACACCCCAAATTTAAGCACCGAAACACCGATTTGGTGTCCTGTTGCCGAACTTAATTTGACATTGGATTCGGTCAACGATTGCCGAGTTTGTTATTTAATGTCGACAATCTATTACTATTCAATTTTTATCACTATCTCAGTTGAACTGTACCGAGTTTTATATTATTCCTCGATTAAAGTACAACAAATTTTGTCATACATTTAGTGACGAGTTGTTGAGAGACAATCAAAATTAATATTTTATAACCTGAACATCATCACCTAAAATTTATTTAAACCTCTTTGACCTAAATCATCTCCTTCCTTGCCCACAATTTCTTTGGCGTCCAGTCGGTTTTAATCAAAATATTATCTAGACTTGGACTTGTAATATTTCTCATAGTGTCCCACCTTGGGCTTGTAATATGTCTCAATGTTGCTTTAATTAAGTCAAGAGAATACACCAGTTGCAGTAGTTAGGAGTTGCTAAGAATTTAAATATTTCGTACAATTTTTTAGTTGATGATTTGCAAAAGTCAATGTAAACGTTTGTTGAGTCTTGTAACATACTTTGATTCTAAACTGGAGTGAGCCTTTCCTCACGTGGGAGGGCAAATTGATTTTCCAACAACCTCAATACCTTCTTTTATTTAACCTAAGTCAGAGTCCTGTACTTGTTTTTCTTATCTTCCAACCAAAGTTGTTCAAATCCTAAAATGAGATGTAACCCTTAAATTAGACCTCAAAATCCCTCAAATATTTGTGCGAAACACCATGGAAAAAACACTTTACGATGCTGGATGACCAATTTGTCCTCCCACGTGAACCGCACATGTCCAATTATGTCAACATTTTAAATGGATTCTGACAAAATGGGTAAATTGAAACAAATAAATAGATGAGCGGGAAAATGAAACAATTAATAATTTAGTATGCAAACTGAAACAACTCAATAGTTTAGTGTTCTCCGGTATAATTTATACTTTTCTTTTAAATTGAATTTTATTTAAAAAAAAAAAATTAAAGCAAAATAAAAATAGTATTAAATCAAAAGGAAATAAGGCTGAGAAGCCTATCTGGGAACAATGAATCCCAAGTTTCCAAATCAACAATAGATACGGCAAAACAAGGATACGATGTAAATGAGTTATCACTAAAGATAAATCAAAATTATCTACCTTTTAAATCAATGCTCCATATTTATTATTCTACCAGAGAGAGAATTGTGATGAAAATATGCGTAAGAGAAAACAAAATGGAGTATGTGAAAGGAAACATTACTAAAGCTTTCATTAATTCACAAGCAGTACTCCTCCAACCACACTTTGGGGGGGGGGGGGGGGGGGGGGGGGGGGGGGGAGGATTGTGTTCTTTAAACACATTTCTGCAGTAACTAAATTCATCTACATCTGAATTCAAGTAATATATAGTTCGATGTAATATTGATTTTTTAAAGCCTATACTTCTGTTATATAGTTCAATTTACCAAATTACACTTCATAGAATTAATAGAATTTCTTTACAATTCGACGCTCATTTTTTCTGTCCAAATAATGAATTCAAAATTCAAATATGTCCAATTTCAAGTCATGAAATTGAGACTCTCAAAGACAAGATTAATAAAACAATAATAAGGAGATTAAAAAAGAACTAAATACATAACCCAGAAGAGGGAGGGAGGGGGGGGGGGGGGATGGCCGTTTCATGTTGTATATATATAAATATAAAAATTATATATATATATATATAGTATTTATTTACCCAAAAGCGTCTCTTCTCTAATTTTTTTTTATGTATTTATAAATAATAATGATAATAATAATAATAATAATAATAATTCATCCGATCTTATATACCTAACCCGTTGCCAAGCTATTTTCTTTCATAAATAAATAAATAACACACCTAAAATGAAGTAAATGGCTATACACCACACCTATAATTAAGCTATAGTAAATGGGGAATTAATGGAAGATAGACAATATACTCACACATATAGAAAAGAAAAAATAAGCTAGAATTTTTTAAAAATAAAATAAAAAGATTGACCCACAAAAAATTTATTGACACAACATATACATATATTGACTAAATATTGCCATCCAACAATTGAAAAACTCGAACTATTTTACTATAAAAGTATTTTTTTATTTTATTTTTGGTTATTTAATTTGTAATTCTTTTTAGCGTTCTTATATATAAGAAAAGAAAAAATAAGCTAAAAAAATTGTAAATATTCTAATGTACAAAAAATAGAAAGAACAAATTTTTCTTTCCACGACAGAATTTCTTGAGACATTCCTGCCCCCCCCCAAAAAAAAAAAAAAAAAAAAAACCCAACAAAATTAGAACTAGAATTCCATTCAATACTTATTTAGTTAATCTACTAAGAACAAGATCTTACAAAATAAGAGTTGGTATCAATTGGTATCAAAGTCTTACAAAAGGGCCAGGTCTAAGCATTCACACATTTTTTTGCCATCAATTATACAATTCCCATGACGTACCGGCAAAAAAGAAAATGCTCAACAGTCAACACCTAAACATTAACTCCAAGACAATTGCTTCGGAGCATTCAATCCGAAGACATCCAAATCATCAAACTTAACAAAATAAATTCAGTATAGATAAAAAATCATAGACAACTTTTTTTGAAGGCAAGATTGATAGACAATTAGACATATATATGTATTCACACGCGTAGCTTAACCACAATATGAATGAAGATCAAGTGCAATTCAAGAAGCACATGAAAAACTCAGTACGTCAAACCTTCTTATAAGCAGCGACAATCGAACTTGAAAGTGCAGCCAATCAGCCCATAAAATAGGGTATAAAAGCACATGTAGAAGGTTTAACTATTGGTAAATCAAATTGTAAGACAACAAACGAGATTTAAACATTGCATGGATTATGGTTAGTTAATAACTTTACAGTGTTATTTGCCTTGAGAAGCAGAAAATTTTCAAACCATAGGAAGTTCAATAATGGAAATACTCATTCTGCATGCTGCTCTATAATGTTTTACTCTGTCATCATTTTCCTCATTTAGGGTAACATATAAATTCAGAGGTATTAGTTCTTGCATAAAAGATTCAAAAGAACCAAAAACAAAAAGGAAAAATATCTTAGAGAATGTTACAAATATCAAACAAAGATACTTGGACCTTTAAGCAATAGTGCCTAGCTACTCCTATACTTGAAATTTTATACTTGGCCCAGTGGTACAAGATTGCCACCGGAACAATCTTGGGATCGACTTTCTGCTCCCAAGGTTGATTTATGGCGTTGTTAAAATAATGTTTAGCCACCGGCAGCCACGCACTGCTAGTGGGGATTAGTCGAGGTGCGCGAAAGCTGGTCTGGACACTCCGTGGAGTAACCCTCGAACCAAAAAAAGTAGTAACTTCATCATTTAGTATCATTAGATTGCCAGCCACGTTCACCAAGGGAGGGAGATCATAACATTAGAAACCACAAAACTTGCAAACTCATACGTAATTCATTCCTGGTTTCACCTTTAGACTCAGAATTTTGAACTTGACATTGCTCTTCTGATCTAATTGCTTCTCATTGTTCTCAGGCTGATCCACAAACTTGAATACTGTCGTTTTGAGATTCAAAATTTAAAATAAAATCAAAGTAATATTTGAACATAATAAAAGGCGGATTAGTCTCAATGCTGTCCAAGTTCAATCATATCCAAGCCGATTGCAGTTTCTATTAAAAGAAAAGGTGGTAATCTTTATACAAAAAGGGGCTAGGCACAGATTTATTACTGGTGTGGCATGTAACAGCTCTTCGGCGCAGTGGTTTGAAACTAAAACAATATGAAAGACACACCTTATAACTCTAGAGGTTCGATGGCGCTGGTTAATCAGATCTAACGACCACGATATGGAGAAGGGACGAATAATGTCATAAAAGTACTCAATTAATTACCACGCCATGTTATCATTAGCTGTTTAAGTACACTCAATTTCCAAAAAAATTGAAAAAACTCAACAAAAATTACCATTCATCAAGAGATTGAATTTATTTGCTAAAGTTTGTGCTTAAAACTTCTCAAGTGGTTGTAATGTCTCGAGTTTGAAGTTTGAACCGAACCACATGATCCACATTCCTTTACTAGAATTCAAATATTATATGTGAAATTAAGAATTATTCAAACCTACTTTAGAATCTCTTGAAAACATGGCAGCAGGATACCTTGAAGACAACATGACCTTTCATCCCAAACATGAAGGGGAAAAGAAATCCCAGATTAAAAAAAATACAATCAGTTGTATTATTTTTCACCAAACAAAACATATCTAATTCCATTAATTTGTCTAATTGATCTGAATTGATGGAACTCTGCTTGAGAATACCTACACCTACAAATACATACATATGTATATATGAAATGAATTTGAAAATTTGAAGAGTAAGGCATGGTGACCTAATCCGAAATATAGCTTTTAGGAACCTTTTATCATATTTGGTAATTGAGTATGATAAACATACTTTTAAATCTGTTGTAAAAGGCCTTTTTTTCTACCAGTGGGTGGAATATGAATTGGTTACTGATTTCATATAAAAATTGGGGAGTGTTTGGCCATTCTGATTCAAAGTACAAAAAGAAAATTAAAGTTCAACAACAATGGTTGGTGAAGAAACAAATTAAAGCCTATATTAATTGCTAGAGAAGGTTGCGGGGGCTAACGAGGTGAATGACCAGAGTGCTTGTTCTTCAAGCTACATTGAAGTGAATGCTGGGAATTTAGGTTAGGAATGCTACAATGCAACAGACTGAGCAAGACCATATTGTTGATAAAATTGTCGGCAAGCGGAGTATTAATGCGGTAGCAATGGATGTTCATATGTTGCAACAAATTCTTCCAAAAAGATTGATGATTTTTAGGTGTGCAAATGCAGGGTGGTGAAGGAGCAGTAGGTTGAACAATCAGTCCGTAAAGAAAATATGCGGTAAAATTGTTGAAAACAAGAGCACTATTCAAGTTAACAACATGTTGGTTGCATCGAATGTCGAAAACAATTTGAATGAAGATAATCTTGAAGTTCGGTGCAAGGGATTGAGTGAAATATATAAAACATTAACTCGATCAAATTGATCGATTGCATGCTCTTGGAACAAGTTGGCCTCAATGATCCAATTCGCAAGAGCAGTAGGCCAAAGTGGAATATCCATAAACCTATCTATTACAAATAATTTTGTAATTTTCATTCTTTTCTTAAAAAAAAAAAACCCATCACCACCACCACACACTGATAAATTTACTTATTGACACGTCATTTAGTATACTAATTTAATCGTATAATAAGTTAAAATACTTTTTTTGGGTACAAAAATTTAATCGTGCTACGTTCATATCTTAATGAATGCTTACAATGATTTTTACATATCACCCATCAAGAAGGAAAATTCGTAGCGAAATTCAAATCTAAACTTTAAAAGCAAAATACGTATTCAAATGTTTATTAACTCAACCAACTTTCATTAGCGCCAAATACTTATCACTTTTCCATTTAACAACAAACATCATTGTTACTTCATTGCACAAACAATGGCTATCTTATGGGAAGTGCATGCTGATTGATGTTATCAATTACCAAACCAAAATCTTAAATTTGGGTCACAAAATAATTGCGCCACCCTAAGAGAAGGCCTATTTATGGCGTCACACCCTTTATGAACAAACAAATCCAACCGACCGTTCAAAACAAGGAGCTTCCAGTAAAAATTACATTAAATACTCTTATCCTTCGACATCTTTCCATTTTTTCTGAGGAAAATGCTTTTCTTAATTACCCACAAATCTCACCACATATTTTTACTAAGCGTATTGAATGGTTTGTACTCTTATTATATCTTATAAATGTACAACCCATATAATAAATGCTAGTAAAAATAGGTGGTTAGAATGTACGTATAAATTGGCTTACTTATCCAAAAACCGTTTGAAAAAAAAAAGAGGATATATTTAACATTGAAAATTAATGTCAAAGTTATAAGTAATCTAGTGGGTTAATAGCATTTTCAAATTCTCTAGTGGCTAGAATTTGAATATTGTTAAATACATATCTTTTTATGAAAAAGTATTAACATAGGTTAAATTCGAGAATTCCTTTAAATCTCACTAGATGGATGGTGAGGACTAAATTTGTAAAACAAAAATCCAGTATCCGTGACCAAAAAAACTAAGACTTTCGTAAAGATAGAAATCATTTTGTTAGCTATTAAGTTGTATTAATTATTTTTGACTTCCCAAACTCTTGCATATGCTACGTGGTTTGAATTCTTACACTTGTAAAATTAATGAAACCATCAAGTGTCAAGTCACCTATTACTTCTTTAACTTCTTTAACTTCTTCTTTCTTCTTTCTTTCTTTATTTTCTAAATTATTTATATCTCGCTATACTTGCATTGTTTGTACACAAAAATTTAGTATTTTAACATTGGGTGCTAGTAAAAACACCATAATATTTTAAGTTGGTTGGAGAAAGATTAATTGTTATTGATGTAATTTAGTGACCAAATATATGTCGCAAATATACTGTTTTGTTTTAAGCATGTATTTATCATTAGAGTACCTAAAATATATATGTGCTCTTACAAATTTAAAATTAAAATATAGACGCTTAAAAAATAAGTGTTTAAATTGAATTCTTAGGGTACCCTTTAACATTTTGGAACTATGATCTCTATTAGTTTTAGTGGGTACCAAAATGGCAAAATCTCAAAGTCATGTGGGAGGTTTGATAGGTAAGTGTTGAAAAAACTGAGATCCCAACAAAAAGTGTATTGTCACGTGCCAGCCAGCCTCCATAAGTTGGTTGAAAGCCTTGGAGCCGCCTAAGAAACTAAGAAGGTCAGTTAGGCACGTGACACCCCCAGCTACCTTAATTTAAACCTAAATTACCAGCCCATTCGCATATATAAATCATACCACATGCCATCAATTTATCTCATCAACAAATTTGTATACACCCATACCATTTTACACAATTGATACATTCTTCTAAATTCCGACCCCTAAAAATTAAAGAAGAAAAAAATGGTGACCGTGGAGGAGATTCGAAAAGCGCAAAGAGCAGAAGGGCCAGCGACAATCTTAGCGATTGGAACAGCGACTCCTACTCATTGTGTCGATCAGAGCACTTATCCGGATTATTATTTTCGTATCACCAATAGCGAACATAAGGTCGAGCTCAAAGAAAAATTTAAGCGCATGTGTAAGTTCCAATCATTTTTTTTTCTATTAATTGATCTCCGGTGCTATGGGATTTGTTTAACCATAACGTCCATGCAACATGAAAATGCTACTAAATATTTGTGTAGCATAACACATGAGAGTTTGTGACTTGAACTTTTAAAGTATCATTTAAAAATAGATATCCCGAGAAATTGAGACGAAAACTAGAAATTTGATTTCATAACCACGACATGCTTAAATAAAAATAAAATAAAACCAAAAAATTATTTGCCCACATGTATCTCAATTTCCTTACAAATTAAATTTGCCGGGAAAATGCGTAAAATTATGTTTATTTCTACATATATATATATATATCTTATTTTTAAAATTTCCATACTACAATGATTTTTGAAGATAGAGTTATCCGATGAAAATAGTAGTTAATTTTATTTTAATTTTGTATAAATAGTAGTTTATTAGGGGCACGAAATTTTCATTAGAAGATAGAAAAAAATCTATAATTTCTAATGTTTTTCACACACACATATATATATATAATATAAGCTTCTGGTCTAACACTACAATTTTATATATAAAAGTATGTAAAAAAATATTTAAGTTTTATTAATGACAACCGTTTTAACTGAAAGTAGTATTGTTTTTTTTCTAGAAAGTAGACAATTAAAGTTAGACTCTCAATTCGTGGTTAAGGACCATTTGTTTTTTTTTTTTTTTAATAGCAAATATTCGTATCTTATTACATGTACCATGTAATTACAATTTTTTTATGACAAAAAATGGTGGTAAAATTAAAAATTAAAAGTACATCACAAATCCAGAAGTAACTAAATGGTCTTGGGTTTATTTTTCTTTCAAACAACAAAAAGATCTAACCATATATTCAAATAAAAAGAAAAACGTGACAAAGCTAATATGGAGACAAGGTCATTTGGCTCTATATATAAAGATAATAATAATTTGTATTTCATTATTTCAGGTGAAAAATCAATGATTAAAAAACGTTATATGCACATAACCGAGGAAATCTTAAGAGAAAATCCAAGTATGTGCGAGTACATGGCGCCTTCTCTAGATGCTAGGCAAGACATAGTGGTGGTAGAAGTACCAAAACTGGGCAAAGAAGCAGCCACAAGGGCAATTAAGGAATGGGGCCAACCCAAGTCTAAAATCACCCACTTGGTCTTTTGTACCACCAGCGGCATCGACATGCCTGGCGCGGACTACCAGCTCACCAAGCTCCTTGGCCTAAGCCCTTCGGTCAAGCGCCTCATGATGTACCAACAAGGCTGCTTTGCTGGTGGCACAGTCCTCCGGCTGGCCAAGGACCTGGCCGAGAACAACAAAGGGGCCCGTGTCCTCGTGGTCTGCTCTGAGATCACTGCAGTCACTTTTCGTGGACCCAGTGACACGCATCTCGATAGCTTGGTGGGCCAGGCATTGTTTGGCGATGGGGCAGCCGCTATCATTATTGGGTCCGACCCAGTGGCAGATGTTGAAAAGCCGTTGTTTGAGGTTGTCTCGGCAGCCCAGACCATTCTCCCTGATAGCGATGGAGCTATAGATGGACACGTCCGCGAGGTTGGGCTTACTTTCCATCTGCTCAAGGATGTTCCCGGGATCATCTCCAAGAACATTGAGAAGAGTCTAGTGGAGGCCTTTAAGCCTTTGGGTATTTCGGACTGGAACTCGCTTTTCTGGATCGCCCACCCGGGCGGGCCAGCGATTTTGGACCAAGTGGAAGAGAAGCTAGCCTTAAAGCCTAAGAAGCTCGAGGCCACAAGGCATGTGCTTAGCGAGTATGGTAACATGTCGAGTGCTTGCGTTCTGTTTATAATGGATGAGATGAGAAAGAAGTCCGGCACAGATGGGTTCAAGACCACCGGTGAGGGGCTCGAATGGGGCGTGCTTTTCGGGTTCGGGCCAGGGCTCACCGTTGAGACTGTGGTTCTCCATAGTTTGTCTACTTGATTTGGGTCCAAGAATATTGTTGGATAATTTTTATTTTTCGCATGGTTTGCCCTTTTACTACTTTGTTGGAATTCATTTCAAAGAACCAGTGGACTTTATTTTAATTTGTTTGTAAGGCCATATTGTAATAAGAACATTGATATAATAAAATTGTAATGGATATGGTATACTGAAAGATGGCAAAAAAGTTGGGGGCAGTAGACAATATAACTAAAATTAATCTTTGTAAAACCAATGAAACTTTAATTTTACATATATGATTGTCCTAACTAACCACTAAATTATAAGGATGGTGCTATTGTCAAAGTGATTATTGTTATTGTCAAAGCAGTTAGGGGCGAACTTGGGCCTCGGATACTATTAGTGAAGCGCTAACCACCATACTGTTGTAACTATTTAATTACATAAATGCCCTTTACACATGCTCTCCCCTTTTGTTCCTTAAAGGGTTTTATTGGAAATTACCAATCATTTTATTTATAAAAAAACACTAATGCAGGGTTTCGAACTTATTAAGTCACGTAAAAAAAGTTATGTTATGACCAGTGGATTAAATGAAATCACGTATTTCAATTTGAGAAATTATTAGGTATAACATTGGACACAAAAACATGAATGCAGGGATTCTAACTCACATACAAAAAGTTATGTTATGACCAATAGAACAAATGAAATCACATATTTTAATTCGAGAAATTATAAGGTATAACGAACACACACATTGCATAAGTAAAATAATACTTAATTAGGAATTTGATGCGATGACCATAAGTATCTCTTTAGCACTTAATCAAACACTATTTAAGGGTATATAGTCCATTTGATTTTTTGCAGGTATATATTGCTAAGAAGGAATCAAAGGTGCATTATAAAATGTAAACAAAAATTCATAAGTGGAACGGAAAATACATTAAAGAGAGGAAAAAGAAATTGCAATAGATCATACACAAAACTCAAAGGAATGGTATATAACATGAATCGAATACGCCGTAATTGCAACCCAAACCATATACTCCTGTAATAATTATATCAATCTTGAACGGAAAAGCAAAAGGCAATAAAGACAAATAAAAAAATTGATAACGAGACATGAAACTCAAAGAAATGGTAACATGAAGGAAATATATCCATAAACAAATTAAATTGTGAAAAAAAAACTTTGTAACTTTGATAGTGTGAAAAATATTTAAAGACTGTGACCCAAGCAAATGAATCCAAAAAGAGCAATATATAAAGGAAATGAAAAATTAAAAAATGTAAGGGAAAAGGCAGGAGAGAGAAAGGGGGGAAGATTGCAACAATTAACGTATGAAACTCCAAGAAGTAGCAACCCAAAGGCCGAAGCAAATACATCCATACCTATACAAATGTATATACAAGTTAAATTGCGCAAACATGATAAATACTTGTGATACTGTGAAAAATATTTGAAAAATGTGATGTAATGCAAATACTTCCCCATGTACAAGATAAAGGAATCTAAAAGGTGCATTAATGAAATTAAAGGTGCATTAAATGGAGTAATAATTTCATTAACTCTATACAAAGATATAGTATTGTACTCCTACAATTTGCATATACGTAGAGTGTACCCTAAGACTAGTTATATATAAAGAACAATACTATTATGGCTGCAGGAGTGAAGTCAACTCTGCTCTTGATGTAGCATTCATTTGAATGTTCGACTCCCAACACTCCGATGTAGTAGAAAGTGCCTTTTGCAATCAAAACCAACGAGAAACCATCTTGTGACTTTAAAATATTTTAAAATTTTACATCATGCCAAAAAGTTCTCAAGTATAATATCAATGACACATTAAATATGCTATAAGTTCTAATATACATATACACACACTATTAATAAGCATGACGAAGGTTTTTAGTATCTCAATTGAATTACCAAAATATCCCTATATGCTAAGAATATAAAAGAAACTCAATTAAGGGATTCCAACCAAGACCTAACACATGAAATAAGCTTCACTTTACCATTTGAGCAAACACAATCTTACTTTACAAAAGTGCTACCGCTTAACCAAAGTAGGGACGTTAATTAGTGTTTTGGGGTTATATTTAGGCCTGATAGGACACGGCAAAAGTCATGTTATTTTTACGAAACACAAGCACAACTCGCCTAAAACACGATATGAGACAACATACATAATTACAATTTTTGGGTCCTAATAAACACATTATAATAAGAGAACCATTTTGAGTTGTTAATAGGGATGGTAATGGGTAGGTTACTGGCCGAATGACAAGGTCCAAACCCATCCTTTCTAAAAAACATGCTTGACCTGAACCCTTCCTAACCTTATAAAAGAAAATGAAATAGGCAGAGTTACACAGTGGGTTGGAGATTAAAATTTTCACTAGTCAGTAACTCTATATCAAGCATACATATGTTAGCCAATCAAGTCCAAAATAACACCAAGAATACGACGATGAGGGCAACGTACTGCAATGGCTCAACACAGAACTACTATGAAATTATTAATCACCAACAAAAGCTAAGCGACTATGCATATTTACATCTTAAAGGTTTCAAGGATCCATGATTTTTGTACAATAATTAAAATTATAATATAATATTTTCCTAATTAATTCTTACTAGAGAAGATTAACCCCAAACAAAATATATATATATATATATAAAGAAGAGAAAAAGGTAAATAAACTTAAATAAAATAATAAAAGAGAGAAATACTTACAATGATAATTAGTGTTAAAAGAAGATTATGATAGATAATAACTTTATTGATTATTATAAGAGAATTGGTTTCAACTTTAAAGAACTTTTATTGAATCTATTTCTATTGATGATCTTTCTTTCATGAGTGTGGGATATACAACTCTCTCTCTGGATGCTCTATGAATACAAGAGACTAATATATATATATATATACAAGGCAAAGTTAGTATTCTAGTAAAAATCTTCTCTGACAAATTTCTACCTTCTTTTACTACGATAAATGTTGACCCTCACTTCATTTCTTCTTTTGACAAATGTAGAACAGTAGTAGATATTTATTATGTTTTTGTCTGGCTTTTTATTTTGATGTCATGGCTGGCGTTTGTAAATTATTATCGCTGCTTACGATTTGCTATCCTTTAATCATATTCTTGATATTATGTCTTGTGTTCTATAATGACTTCATGTTGTTCATGCAATACTTCACTGTTATTTACCCATTCTGGTGGTATACTAATAATTAACAAAATAAATTGTTCATGGTTTATTGTATCTCTATCATTTTCTATAACTTCTTCGAGTCTTTATAGATACAAAATTTTTGCCTGCATATTTATTGCTTCTAACAGTCTTCTCGAAAGATTTGAATAATTCTACATCATTTGGATAATAGTAATATTCAAGACTAACTAAAAATCCATATTTAAATAAAAGACTAATAGTAATAGGATTTAACAGTAAATGGTACTCAAATTGTCAAAGTAATCTCGATTCATGCCAAAGAAATATATTATATGCAAAATATCTTTAAAAACTAATTTAATTTGTAATTACAATTGCAATTATAATTACTTTTTTATTTATATATATCATTATTATTGTTATTTTATATCTTTTTGAATCATCACAATCCCCATCTCACATTTGTCAATATGACAGATTTGTAAAAAGGAAGGGGTACCGATATTTTCAAATCAATTATTTCTTTACCAGTAGTTTTAAAAAGTTGTACCATACACTTTTAGAGTTGTACTTTTAAAAACCAAACGGATGAATTAGCAGTAATAATTCTTACATCTTAATCCCGGTTTAAAATAAATCCTTACATCTTTGAACCTTCTTCAAGTGGCCAAAATCACCAACCATTTTTTAACTTCAAAGCTCCATCAGCCAGAATGATTGCATATCTAAGTAGAAATTATATGATCAGTTTGCCAATATTGGGTCTAGGGTTTCTTTCAAATCCAGTCAATCGATCTTCATCCCATTTTTAGGACCTCAAAATTTATTTCTAGTTTTTCTTATGATTACCCGCCAGCTGAAATTCAAATTCCTCAACAGAATATCAACACAAAACCCAAAACGTATCAAGTTTTTCCACTCTGTGATTCAGCATGAACACCACCTGTTTGACGAAAGTCCTCAATCAAAGACTGTTACTTTACACCGCTCCATGCTCACATGTTTGCGAAAAAATTGTCAATTTGAAGCGCTTGGGATCTTCAAGAAACAGCTTCAAGTGGGTATTACTAACATTGATGAGGCTGCAATTGCCCTTGCTCTAAAGGCATGTCGTGGAGAGCTAAAACTTGGGTGCCAAATCCATTGTTTTACGGTAACTACTGGGTTCATTTCGTATATATCCGTTTCGAATTCGTTGATGAACTTGTACTGTAAATCGAGGCAGTTTAATAGAGCATTGTATATTTTCCAGAACTTGGATAATCCCGACATTGTTTCTTGGAATACCATTCTTTCAGGGTTTGAAAATGGGGAAGAAGCGTTGTGCTTTGCTAGTCAGATGAATTCAATCGGGGTGGTGTTTGATGCAGTGACTTATACTACTGTACTCGCACATTGTACGGACCATGAACAATTTCTTTTCGGAATTCAATTGCATTCTCTTGTACTTCAATTTGGATTGGGTTGTGAAATTTTTATTGGGAATGCACTTATAACAATGTATTCAAAATGGGCATGGATGGTGGAAGCTCAAAGAGTGTTTGATCAAATGCCCGTTAAAGATTTAGTTTCGTGGAATGCAATGCTTTCTGGATACACCCAGGAAGGAAGTTATGGATTTGAAGCCATATGGGCATTCGTCGAAATGGGGAGAAAAGGGATGAAACACGATCACGTTTCATTTACTAGTACGGTTTCAGCTTGTGGGCATGAAAGAAATTTGGAGCTTGGGAAACAGATACATAGTTTGATTACCAAAAGGGGATATGGAACACATGTTTCAGTATGCAATGTATTGATCTCAATGTATTCGAAGTGCTCTTCTATCAAAGACGCAAAATCAGTCTTTGAGAGCATGGATGATCGTAATGTAGTCTCATGGACAACGATGCTTTCTATAGACGAAGAAGATGCAGTGTCTCTATTTAACGGGATGAGAATGGACAGAGTTTATCCAAATGATGTTACCTTTGTTGGATTAATCCATGCCATAATTTCCACTGATATGGTGCAAGAAGGCCTCATGGTTCATGGATTTTGTATAAAGACAAGCTTTTTGTCAGAGCTGAATGTTGCTAACAGCTTCATTACAATGTACGCTAAGTTTGAGTCCATGGCAGACTCGACGAAGATTTTTGATGAGCTGGAATGCAGAGAGCTTGTTTCTTGGAATGCTCTAATTTCCGGGTACACTCAAAGTGGGCTTTTTCAAGAAGCTCTGAAGACATTCTTGTCAGCAAGAATGGAGTTAAGACCAAACCAGTACACGTTTGGCAGTGTACTGAGTGCAATTGGAGCCGCCGAGTCGATTTCTTTAAGGCACGGCCAGAGTTGCCATTGTTACCTAACGAAGCTTGGATTTAACACTGATCCAATAGTCTCAGGTGCTCTTCTTGACATGTATGCAAAACGGGGTAGCATTTCTGAGTCTCTTAGGGTTTTTAGCGAGATACCAGAAAGAAGCCAAGTTTCTTGGACGGCAATTATTTCGGCTCATGCTAGGCATGGAGACTATGAATCAGTAATGGGTATGTTCAAGGACATGGAGAGGGAAGCTGTAAAACCCGACTCAATTACTTTCCTTTCTGTATTAACAGCTTGTGGTCGAAAGGGAATGGTCGATAAGGGTAGTGAGATATTTGACTTAATGGCTAAAACCCACTTGATTGAACCCTCCTCCGAGCATTATTCTTGCATGGTGGACATGTTGGGGCGGGCAGGGCGGTTAAAGGAGGCAGAGGAGTTTTTGGGTCAGATACCAGGCGGGCCGGGGCTGTCTGTATTACAGAGTTTGCTTGGTTCTTGTAGGACCCATGGTAATGTGGAGATGGGTAGGAGAATTAGTGATGATTTGATTCAAATGGTGCCCAAGGATTCTGGTTCTTATGTGCTGATGTCGAACTTGTATGCTGATAAAGGGGAATGGGAAAATGTAGCGAAGATAAGGAAAGGAATGAGAGATAAGGGTGTTAAGAAGGAAATAGGGTTTAGTTGGGTAGATGTTGTTAATCTTGATGGTTCCTTGTACTTGCATGGGTTCTCATCGGATGATAAGTCTCACCCGCAGTCAGAGGAGATATATAGGATGGCAGAATCCCTAGGATCAGCGATGAAACTTTTGGAGAGGCAAATTTTAACATTTGACCTTGATAGACAAGAATGCTTGGAGCCTTCGTTATAAAGTGCTAAATTGCTTAATTGCCTCCATGAGTCAGCTGTCCAATTCCGGAAGGTTTTTGGTCACCTCCCCCATTCCAAGTCGCCTGTACTTTTGGAGCTTGGACGGCCAACTGTACTTCCTGCGTGATGCAATGTCGCCCCAAAAGCAGAGTTTTGACCAATATTCAAGTGTCCAATTCAACTAAAACTGTAACCATGGGGGACACTGAGACAGAGAGGTCTAGGTTTAATGAAGAAGCTACACAAGGCAAAACGTAAGGCTTTGACTGGCAAGAAGCTAGAACTTGTGAAAATCCATCCGCTTAATATGATCGTAGTACATAAGATGATTGCAAGCGTTGTTGGAGTGTGCAATGGCAATACTTTCAATTTGAGTGAAATCAAGCATGAAATTACAGGCCATTATTTCACCAAGTTCTTGATATCGTACCAGGAGAAGATCAGGTATGGGTGCCACCCACTCGTCGAGGTCCATCCCTGTCAACTGTAACTTTCACTGGTAATTTATGTACACAACTATATGTTTGTTTTAGGATCCTTATTTTTTGCATTATGTTTGCTTGCCATTCATGCTTAGTAATTTACTTACAATGTTCGAGTTTTGAGATCATCAATGTTTAAAATGTTGAGAAAAATGGAAATTGTAACTCATTCTTCTTTAACTTGGTATTGCAGTATAATAACGGTGGCTGTCATTCTCAGAAAAGGAGAATAAAATCATTCATCATGAGCCTCTTCAGATTGATTGGGAGGGAACTAAATTTCTCTTGTCTAGTTCTGTATCTGATATTTCTATAGCATCAAAAAAAAAATATCTCCCTCCCATTCAGTGACGGATCCAAAATTTTTCTAACGGGCGCATTTTAACACCACCTTTTGTCAAATTAAAGGGGTACTAATAGTATTACATGGTTTTTCGCTATTAAAGGGGGGCAAACTCAACTTATATATGTACTCTCTTCCGTCTCAAATTAAGAGTTCAAATTCTTTTTTGGGACATACTAAATGTACTATTATAATCATCAAGTTTTACTCTTAACTGTGAATTATGCTAAAATCAGTTTATCATCGAAAAAATGTGGCAGTCAAATATGAACTCTTAATTTAAGGCAAATGATGTATTATTTTAGAAAAAAATCTTGATACAAATTCATATTTATCTTTTCAAATTTAAAGGAGGCCACATTTCCCATTTATCTGCAGGAAAAGAGAAAATTCAGTTTTCTTGGTACAAGAAGATGGCAAGATAGAAAAGAAAAGAAAATTTAATTTGGCCTTATTCTGAAAATGGTGGATTTCCTGTCAAGTATTCTTTCCAGGTATTGTGATATTTTTTGCTTCCTATAGGCCTAAAGTTAAGATTCGGTTTGTTTTTCTAGCCTCTGATTATTGAACACTGAATGGTGAATGAAAAAAATAAAATATGGTTTCGCTGATTGGTTTTGAATACTGAATTGATGTTATTTTACAAAATTTACTCTTATTTTTGTGATATATATCAATGGAGGGAAAAAATAGGGGCACTATTAGAATAAAATTTTATCAAAGTTAATTTCAGCATTTAGCACTGCATTTGCCTACTAACGCTTAATGCTGAATTTTAATCTACTTCAATATTAAGAAGTCGAAAAACAAACACCAATTCTATCTCTTAATGTTAAATTAAATTAACATTCATGATTAAGAGATAAAAATAAACACCATTTTTGTCTTCTTCACCCATAACTCTTTGTCTTATTTGAAACAAGTCCCTTTCAAAATTTAAGACATCTTAATGATAGTGCAGTGCTGAATCTTTATCTATTTGATTGTCTGTTTACTTGAGAAGATGGGGGTGGGAACTCAACTTATACATGTACTCTTCCATCCCAAATTAAGAGTTCAAATTTTTTTTAGGACATACTAAATGTACTATTATAATCATCAAATTTTACTCTTTAACTGTTGATTATGTTGAAATTACTTTATCTTCGAAAAAATTTAACAACATAGACTCTTAATTTAAGGCAAAAGTTGTATTATTTTAGAAAACAATCTTAATACCAATTCATATTTATCTTTTCAAATTTAAAGGGGGCCACATTTCCCATTTATCTGCAGGAGAAGAGAAAATTCAGTTTTCTTGGTACCAGAAGATGGCAAAACAGAGAAGAAAAGAAAATTTAATTTGGCCTTAATCTGAGAATGGTGGATTTCCTTGTCAAGTATTCTTTCAAGATATTATGATATTTTTTGCTTCCTATAGGCCTAAAGTTAAGGGTAGGGTCGGTTTGTTTTTCTAGCCTCTGATTATTGAACACTAAATAGTGAATGAAAAAAATAAAATATAGTTTTGCTTATTGGCTTTGAATATTGAATAGATGTTATTTTACAAGTCTACCCTTATTTTTGTGATATATATCAATTGCTAATGAAGGGAAAATAAGGGCACCATTAGAATAAATTTTTATTAAAGTTAAATTTAGAATTCAGCACTACATTTGTCTACTAATGCTTAATGCTGAATTTTAATCTTGTTTAGTATTAAGAGTAGGGGTTTGCAAAAAAGCGAAAAAACCGACCCGAATCGGCCCGAACTAGCCGGTTTTTAAGGTTTTCGGTCCCGGTTCATTTGGAGAATATGAAAACCGAAAGGGGTCGGTTCGGTTGTCGATTGTTGGTGTTATAGAACTGGTAAAAATCGAACCGAACCGAACCGAAAGGTATTTTATAAAAAAAAGGCTAAAGAAGAAAAATATTAAAATCTTTTGTTTTTTTGTCAAAAATGATTTAAGAAGCAAAAGTGCCTAATTAATTAAAAACAAGCCCAATTTTCTATAAAAATGACTTTAAATCATGGCCTAACAATATAAAAATAATTTTTAAGCCATAGTCCAACAATATAGAATAGGCTCAATTGCTCAAACCAAAAACCTATTAACAGAACCGAGTTCGACCGAACCAAACCGACCTCGACCGGTTTTAAGTCTTCACCGGTTCCGCTCGATTGATCGCCATCTGAAAATTGATTTATCGATTCAGTTTACGCTAAAATCGAATGGTTCGATTAACCGAACCATATACAGTCCTAATTAAAAGGTCAAAAAAACAACACAAATTTTATCTCTTAAATTAAATTAACATTCATGGTTAAGATGTAAAAATAAACAACATTTTTGTCTTCTTCACCCATAACTCTTTGTCTTATTTGAAACAAGTCCCTTTCAAAATTTAAGACATCTTTATGATAGTGCAGTGCTGAATCTTTATCTATTGGATTTTCTGTTTACTTGAGAAGAGGTAGCCCTTCTCCTATTTGTCCTGCACTCCTGCTATATTTATTGAGAGAGAACCCATTGTCACATTGTGTACTTCCTTCTTTTGCATCAATGGAATTTCATAATATAAAACTATATTACTAATTGTTGTGTTTATGACGACTCCATAAATAGGATATAAAATTAACCCTAAGATAACAATATAAGAAATATATATATATATATAATTAAAGTATGACCCAATTAATAAAATCACATGTTTATGGTTTGTTTGACAAAGACGATAAAATAAAACCATGACTAAAATAAATTCCATAAACAAATCTGATGCCATATACAATAAAATCTTGATGTCCAACAGTGTCTTTGGTATGAAGCACATACACAGGTGCAAGTGCGACATGATGTGAGTGCGGCGATTCGGAGATCATAAACAAAATAGGTACAATTTCGGCTAAAAATAAAATAAAACTATAAAAAGCTTAAATTCCCTTCTCTTTTTCTTTTATTTTTTTCTTTTTTTTCCTTTTTTTACAATGATACATTCGTACCATGGAATAGTGAATGATGTTACATTTCTTGATCGCTAATATTGTTATAGATCCAAATTAAGATAAATTAGCTAAGCAACTCATGTATTCTTTACCTAGAAATTTAAGATATTGTATATATGTTCTTTCTAAGGTGTAAAGGTTGTTTAATAGTTGGAGCAGCACTTGAGGTTTGAGAAAAAATGATAGTAATTACTTCGTCCCGAGTCTAGATTGACTTTTACATATTTTTTAAGGGTACGACAATATTAACATAAGCAATAGTTAAAAATAGAATTTGTTTACGTTAGTGAAATATGGCACATTAATTGTGTTTTAAAAAAAATTAGACTCTTAATTTAAAATGTCGCAAAAATAATATTAACCTTTCACTAACCGTTTGATTATAAAATTAGAAAATAATATAAAAAATAAATAACTTGAACAAGAGACAGAAATAGAGACAGATATTTAGTGACATGTTCTTCGTACTTTTCTTATATATCTATGTTATAAATAAATAAATAACATCGAATCTTTCACCCCGAGAATTGATTTTCTTGAAAAACTAAAAAGTAACCGAAAATCTCATCAAATCACTCATTTCATTTTTTTCATTTTTCAACTCTTCACTTATTTCTTGATACTCACTCTCAAAAACCATTTTCACCCAAAAGTTTAAACCGATAATGAGTGGGGCAACGAATATATACTGTGCTTTATAAGAATCAAAATTAGACAAAATCCTTATTTTAATAATTCTTTAAATTCACACCCCTTTTCTGTTCTCTATCAAGAGACAACAGATTTCGCTGACTAAGTCTAGTTTTGACAAAAATTAGGGACAAAGTGAAAAAGGTAGTACTTTATTTACACTACCTGGTTGGCTTTTGAATTGACCCATGTGAATGTTTTTCCTTTTTTTACTAAATCTTTATACCCACAAAGCGTGTCTCATGAATCTCATTTAGTTATACACAAAATATAGAGAAATTATTAAAAAAAAGTAACAAGCATAGTAGTTAAGAGTCGTATTACACTTATTAAAAATAAGAATTTGAATCTTCTACTTGTGTTAGAGATGGCTTCGGTCGGAATAAAAACTAAGATATCCTAAATTCAAATCAAATATAAAATTTTAGTTTTTATTCAATTTGGTTTTGGTTTTTTAAATCTTTAAAACACAAATTCGAACTAAACTATTTGGTTCGATTTCAGTTCGGTTTTATTTGGTTTTGAAATATGTTTTTTTTTCCCTTAATGAACTTAACATAACAACAAAATACTAAGGCTGTGTTTGACGCGCTGAATAAGAGGGTGGGATAAAATAACTTTCTCATATTTAGTGTTCATCGAGATTGAATATTGAGACAAATTATTTATCCCACTAAAGTTTTTTATGCCATCGAGAGAAAGATTAACAAATCCCAACTAAGAAGTGAGAATTGTTGCATCCTATTCGAATAGGATTAAATAATTCAATCCAACTCTTTAATCCGACATGTCAAATACACCCTAACAATAATATAAGATTTATTCATATTTAAATCAAAGTCATGGTTTCCTAGAAACAATGAGTAAACGTACATAAACCACGTTCTCTATTTAATTACCATTTTATTTATACATTTACAAGAATAAAGCACATTAAATAAAATGATGAATTATCTTATCATCATATATATGATAAAACAAATCTTAATATCATGCAATTAATTCAATATTAAAGGCATGCATTAATGCCTTTTTTTAGGAGGATCACAACATACAATTAATAAAGAACCATTCTTGTAAAAGTCCCTATTTTTTGTATCATAGTATACTTAACATATGCCCTTAAAGTATATATTAACATATTTAATTTTCTTATGCATAATTCAGTTATATTCAGTTTGGTTTGGTTTTGGGTTCAGTTTTGTACTATCTAGCCCCAAACCCAAACCAAACTATTCGATTTCAGTTCGGTTTTCTCATTTTCAATTTTGGTTTAGGGTTTTACGAATTGGTTCAATCCGTTCGGTCGGTTTTCAAATTGATCATAACCCCCCTAACTTACGTTGTGATTAAATATTTTTTATGTGAATTTAAAGCCCGCAAAAATAAAATTAGAAAAACAAAAGCATGACACGGAATCCTGAAATACGACCTGGTTAGCTTTAAAACTTTTCACTTTGTATTTTGTAACTTCCTCTAATGGGCAATCACTTGTAGTAGCTGTTTAGTGGGTTGAGACTCATTTAACATGGTACTTGTAACATTTGTAACATTAAAAGCTAATCCCAAAATAACTTTGTTTATCACCTAATTGATATTTTTCTCAAGCAAAAAGAAAATTAAAAATGTGGTATATGAATTCATGAATGAAGTAATCGAACTTTCGCATTCGCACTTGTCTTTGGAGACTGCAGCGAGCCTTCTTGTTCGCGATCATGCTGGACATCTTGTTGATACATCTTGTTGATTCATTTGCTTTCATCTTCCTTTGTGTCGCGATGAGCCTCTGCATTTCCGGTGTAAAATCTGCAAGAATAAAGTAACGGTGAAGAAATGAAGTCATAAAAGCCCCATGATTTACGCTGCTAGGATAGATTGATCTTTACTTTACGCGCAGCAACAGTGTTTTTATTATTAACGATTAACTTTATAAATTTTCATAAATTTTTTTATTAATTTATCCCTTTAAATGGTCATCTCTTCCTTTTATTTAAGTGAAAGAATACTTTTTTATGACTTAACTCTCTCTATATATATTTTGAGTTCCGCCGCATTGCACGTGCAGGTTATCTTAGTCTTAATACTTTCACTTTCTTATTTGGAATATTTCAAATTAATAAAAAAATAAATTATTATTATTATTATAAGAAATGAAGCACATACATGCATGAGTACACTGACACGACAGTTCCCAAAAATAAAATAAAAAAATAAGGCAGGACATGGCCGAAATATATCTATAAATATTTCTAATTTGTTTAATATAATTTATACCTACTATGGACTTCAAAATTAGTAATTAATATAATCTGCAAAACTAATGTAGTGAAGTAGTTCATATGTGTATTAAGCTCGATCAAGTTAGAACTTTTTCTTTGGGTACATCAAAAAAAGAAAAAAAAAAGTAATGGTTAAAAATATGTTTTAAGCATTTCTTCACTATTAAAAAGCAAAGGTAACAACCAGAAATTTGAACTCTTATAGGTACCGTAGTCCTCAACGTGTGAATATGTGATCATTTCTTAGTTTGTAAAGTAAAACCTTAAGGCCTCGTTTGATTCAGGTATCAGGGTCAGTGGGATTAATAATATCAGTATTAATAGTACTGGACTATTAATTTTAGTATTAATTTAATATTAATACCTTTTTGATTCATGCAGTATTAATACCGGTATATCTCATGTTGACGTTAATACCATGTTTGATTCTGTAACTCGTATACGGGATTATATTTTGGATTAACAAAATAAAAAAAAATTTAAAAAAAAAAAATTAGTTAAAATAATAATAATATAGTAGTAGTGGCATTTTTGAAAATATTATAGTAGTAGTGGCATTTTTTAAAATATTATAGTAGTAATGGCATTTTTGAAAATATATAATTCATTTTTCTTAATCCTGGATAAACAATACAACCTCCCCCCTAGTATTAAATTATACCACAAAGAGTGGTATTAAGTTAGTACCGATATTAGTAATCCCAGCACATTTATGCGAATCAAATAAGGTATTATAAAAAAAGTGGTATTAACAATCCCATCCCATTTTTTAATAACCGAATTAAACGAGGTCTAAAAGTTTTTAAGATTTTAGTATTATACCAATGCACTCGTATTACTATCCACTTTTATAGGAGTGAGCACGATTTGAATTCTATCATCAATAATTTGATAGAGTAGTTAATTAATCACTTAAAGATGGTGTTACAAATATAGATTCAAAGTGAAATTAAGCGTTTGAATAAGAACTCGAGAACAAACAGTACGTGATTCAAATTCAAACTACCTTCGGGACATTTTCAACACTCTTTCAAATGACAATTTGATTGGAGAGGATTGTCCCCGTTTGCGTATTCTAATTACGATTTTTTAAAATTGTCCCCGATTGTGTAGTCTAATTACAATTTCTTAATAAATTTAAGAGAGAACTTATGCTTTAGGACATATTTGATTGCCTATTGTAGCAAATTTTATGCAATAGTGCTATAGCATATATATTATTTCTAATGAGTCTTCGTATGCAGGGATGGCAATAGTTGGGTTTGGCCAAATTCAAACTGACCCTGCCCCGACCCAATGTGTGCTTGATTTTTAAAAGCCAAACTTGCGCGCCCCAAATAGTGTATGTTTAAATCCATACCTACCCAGGCATGTGGTAATTATAATATATTAAGAGGGTATTTAAAGAAGAAAATGTTATATTCAAGACCGAGTAGGTCAAACAGGTTACTTTTATGCAAACACAAATCCAAATCCGGCCCAAACTCTCACCGAATTTTTATTATTTAACTTGGACCCATCTCATTCGAGTCAAGTCGAGTTAAAAACCTTCTAGATTATGTTATATTACGATCCTTATTCATCAGACACAACTTTTAATAATAAAGATATGTATTTTTTCAAAACAACATGATTATATAGGGACAAGACCCCTAAATCATAGGCAGTTCTAAAGGCATGGGACATATCCAGTATTTTGTTACATAAAGGGGAAAACAATAAACACACAACAAAAAAAGATTTGATCTAGTGCATGTGTTTCTTGTAGGCTACTCCTCAAAGATTACACATCTTTTCTTTTAACAAAATCACATTAGGCGACACGATTAGAACAATGTGGTGCTTTGTGCCTTTGTGGATAAATGTTATCTCCAAACTCTCCACAAAAAGTTGGTCGCAAATTATTCACGTGGAATTATTAGAAGCCAAATTAGGTACAAATCCATGTGATTTAGAATAAAAATATTTAGAGAAATTATTAGGGCGTAAAAGTCAAATATTTATTAGATAAAATCACGTGTATTATTATTTAAATGCGAGAATCGATATTCCCCTTTTTTTAACAATAATTAATATTCTTCGCTAATTTGCTTTTACTTTTTTGCTACCAAATTTATAATAGTTTTGTATTATGTTTTACTTGTGTATGAAGAACATTAAAAATTTTAAAATTAGTATCTTTTTTGTTTTAAATTAAGAGTCTAATTATAAATTATTGAATTTTGAGATCTTTTAGTTTCGAATAATTTTTTTTACCACTCAATTGGTAAACTAGGTATTCTATCATTAAATTTTTGCACAAAAAAGTCAAGATCTAGAATATTAATACAAGTTAAATAGAAAATAAATCCACCTAACGAGGCTTTCATATTTGCCGAAATGGATGATAAATTAAGGTGGGTTGATGCGACTACTATTTCACCTTTTTAAGGCTATAAAATTGGGTGATATTATATACATGTTTTTCTAATTTGTAGTCAAGATATCACAAACTTATTTGATATTGTGGCTACAAAATTAAAAGTTGACTGTCCAATTATATAAAATACAAGTCGGTGGTAAGTTACCGACTTAAAAGTTCATATTCGGTGACAATTTATTGAGTTAGAAATAAAAATTCAACTAAAGGTTGTCGTTTATGTTAAATTAGTGGAACATTACTAAATCGAATGTCTATATTTGACAACAAGTTACCGACTCGGTGTTTAAAATTTTAGGTATGAAGAACATTAAAAATTCTAAAATTAGTATTTTTTTTGTTTTAAATTAAGAGTCTAATTATGAATTTTAAAATCTTTTAGTTTCATCCAATATTTTTTACCACTCAATTGGTAAACTAGGTATTCTATCATTAAATTTTTGCACATAAAAGTCAAGATCTAGAAAATTAATACAAATTAAATAGAAAATAAATCCACCTAACGAGGCTTTTCATATTTGCCGAAATGGGTGATAAACTAAGGTGGGTTGATGTGACAACTATTTCACCATTTTAAGGCAATAAAATTTGTGGAGAGTCATTTACACACATCACAAAAAGGACAAAAATAATATAATGCATATGAGTACTGGGGATGTAAATGCTTTTTATTATAAGTTATAATAGATATATATCTATTTAAATTTATATATTTTTGTTATATCTAGGAGCTATAATTTGTCAAATATTGTTACACTAATTAAATATACGATAATCAATATAATAAGTACTTGATGTTCTTGTTAATTTGTGATAAATAATGGCATAGTATAACTTATTATGATATTTATGTACGCACTATAGTTAATATTTTATATTACTTAAAAAATTAAAATAAATGGTTCTAGTTTGAAAAAAAAAATCTCAAATTAAACTGTTGGTCTTTTTAATTCCATGTAAATATAATTAAAATATTAAATCACAAACTTGAAGTCCAAAGATGTGTTAATTTAAAGAAATACCCACCATAGTTTATAGTGAAAAGTATCTACCATATTACTACTGTGATGCATATATGGTCAAATGAATTTATTGAATTACTAACGGGTTTAGCTTGTTGCAACCAATATTAATTTATAAACTATTATATAAAGTAGGTAAGTATTTAATATTAATGTTGTGTCGTATTTTTAAAATTTTAATTTCATTTTTGCAGGCTTTTATTTTACGAAATTTTTTTGCAATAAAGTGTAAGCAACAAGATTCGAACAAGGTTCGTGACCGCTTTGTTACTTAATATTTTTTTCTAACTCTTTTTCTTTAAATTATTAATATATGTGCGTGCACGAAAATCTACTTACTCTTGAAAACCAAGCAATGCTAGATGATTATGACACCAAATTTAGCATTACCAAAATTTTCCTTATATTTGTAGTGCTTCCAGATAAAAAACAATACTAGAAAGACTTGGACCGTTAATATTTAGGTTTAGTAATATTAAGCAGTGCAACATTCATTATATATTTTTTGAAATGTTCCCAATCAAAAATGTTTGTTCTTGCATATCCCTACGGATTTTCCAAATTAGTCCTGCAAATACACATAATTTAAAAGAATATGTGAGTAATTTATATACATCATATTTTTCTTTTATCAATGGTTCTACAAATTAATATGTTTCCACAAATAATTGAAATTCTGCTTTTCGATATGTATCTTCTATTTTTGGAAACTTAGAAAGTTGTTCCATCAAGTCCTGATCAACGAACCTACAAAATCCTTCAAATTGTATATGAATAAACGTAGGTATTGTATACATTCCCTAGCATTGTGACCTTTACCACAATGATATTGCCCATAGATCAAATTATTTCGTGGGTTGGGTTTCACTTGATTGTCTATAGTTTCATTGCATGTGCTCGGGGTAGAAGTTTTGTATAAATGTATCGCCATGTTATAGGACAAATAATCTATTACATACGTATGATCATTACGCTTCAACTGAGTTATTCTATTCCATCTCTTAGAAGGTATAGAGAAAGAGTGAGACTATTTACAACCTCCATTTATCTCACTAACACCCCACATTTAATTTTGAATAGATCTACTTTTAAACACCCCCTTTTATCTCACAAACACCCCCCTCAATTAACATATTTACTCTAAGGTAAAAAAATTAATCTATCAATTTATCCATGAGTAATAAATTAATCACACACTTTAAAACACCCCCCTTATATCTCATTATCTCCCCACTTTGGTTGAGTTTATTCCATTTACTCTCCCCACATTAGGAGAGTAAATAGCATATGTTCTCCCCACATGAGGAGAGTTTAACTTTAAATTTTTTTAGTGGGTTTAAAAGTCAATCTCCTTACTTTAGCTGAATTTATTCAATTTACTCTCCCTACATTAAGAGAGTAAATATCATATGTTCTCCCCACATCAAGAGAATTTAAGATTAATTTATTACCCATGGATAAATTGATAGATTAATTTTTTTAGTTAAGGTTAATTATATTTTTAAAGTGTGTGATTAATTTTAGTTAAAGTTAATTATATTTTTAATTACATACTTTATATAAATTACTTAAAGTAAATATGAGAGGTAAATAAGGGGTGTTAGTGATCAAAAAATTAGATTTAGGGGGTGTTTGTGAGATGAGAGGTGTTAGTGAGAGAAATGGAGGTTGTAAATAATCTCACCAATAGAGAAAACATTGTAGATATAGATAAAAAAAAAAAAAAAATCTTATTAGAATTATGACAAATAGGCTGATGGGGAAAATAAGACCCCACTTTCAAAATAGAAAAGTAAACCATTATATTTTGTCTTTATTATTTTTCAAAAGTCTTCTTTTTCAAATTGAGTAAACAAAAGCATTTTTTATTCTAATTCCATTCCCTATTGTTCTCGGCTAATCAACATTTAAAATGAATATGTGGATAAACAAAGTGCACGCACACGGTTGATTATTACATTAAAATAAAAATAAAATAAATATTATAATTCCCTATCTTTTTAATATATCAACTAATTAAATAAAACTAAGTTGCAATCCGTGCTAAATATTGTCAACCATTCAAAAAAATATTTATAATCTCAACAGTATAATTTTTTTATTTTTTTATTTCTTTACATATTTTTATATTTTAAAATTGATCATATTAGTATTATATAAATTCAAGGGGTGGCCTAGTGGATTTGGTACGTGTGGCACGATTGAGGTTGGAGACTTCCCTAGTGCAATTCTTTGGAGCTAACTATCACTCGTGGAGAACGAACAGACATTTGATACCAATGCATTAGTCATAAGATTTAATCACATTGTATAACGGTGACCTGTACAAAAATCGGAGATTATTAAACCGAAAATGCAAATACTTCGGGACATAGCAAAAAAAAAATATAAAAAGTTATAAGGTAATGTCAATGTCAATGTCAAATTAATCTCAACGAAGGAAAAAGTCTAACAGCCTATTGGTTGAATTGGTCTACCGTCTCTACTACGTACTAAAAATCAAAGTCTAACAGCCAAAGCAATGTATATATCACCACTAAGAGACGACCTCATGTGGCCTCTTAACATTCATTCAAAATTCAATAATTCATCAAAGACATATCTTGTCAAAAAAATAAATTCCAATACAAAATTTTTGGACATCTATATATATACACAAATCAAAAGTTGTATCATTCGGTTATGACAATAAATTAAAAGTGTATTTCTTATTTTGCCCATATTTTTATTTTACTTTTTAATAAAAAAATTATTAGACGAAAGTCGAACTCACAAACTATTAAGTTAAAATAAAAACCTCAGCCATTTGGCAATCTCATCACTGATTATGTATTTTATTTTTATCTAATTTAAATGTATGTATATAAAGAGTGTGCACTCGTATCACATGTAATGATTGTCTAATATTTTTTTAAGATACTATCATGTGTCATTTACTCATTTATGTCTTGGTCATAATAAATTTTCTCTAAAATTTATTCATAATAGGTTGATTCATTTACCAAAGTATTAAGAATATAATTTTTCGTAATGAAATGAATTTACTAATTAAAATACTAATAACAAATAATTGTATTATTTCTTTGTGTCTCTAACATGCGTATGATAAAAGAAGGTTATCTATATTGATAAAGTAAATTATTTTTTGCTATAGTATAATACTATTTTGAGAAGTTGTATTTTATACTTTTTAAGTTATACATTATTCTGACAATAAATATAATTATTTTGATATCAGATACACACTAAGTGATCGTTTGATTCGAGTTGTCGTTTGTTCTTGGGACCTAAAATAGTAATTTTCACATGAAAAGTTTTTGCTTCATCAAGTTATAATTCAATCTCTTGACGTTAATTATAAAAAGACTTCTAATGTGCATTTACCACTTCAAAATTTTAATGATTGAATCAAAACTTGAACTAGTATTAAAAAGAACTTAACTCCTCTCCACAGTCCACACCCATTGGTCTAATTTCATCCATGGGAGTTTAGTTAGAGGGTAAAAATTCATCTCCACAAAATTTGGTATAGATAATCATCTCCACAAAATTCATCAGAATATTCAATTTAAAAATGAGTGTGGTGATCATCTAAAATTTTAATAGTTGAAAATAAACATATGTATCAAAATTTAGTACACTTACTTCCATTTTGAATATCTCGATAAAATTTTATAAAAATAATTTACTCACTAAATAGATAATTCCCACCAAGTTTTATAATTTTTTTTTTATCTATTTAACTCTTGAACTAGATTCTATTGATAAAATAAAATCAAAAAATAATAGAGAAGATCTGATTCATTAAAGTTAATTTTTTTTAAATTTTAAAACGTTTAAGGAAAAAAAAGGTTACAAATTAAAAAGGGAAATTTTGACCAAGAAAAGAAAAATAATTTAATATTAAGATTAAGAAATGGGAAAGCAAGTTCCCTCTTTCCAGGCTTCACATGCAGCCCCCTCCCTTTTTTATACTCTCTTTTCTCTCTCCTCTCTGACTCTCCATATTCCAATTTTGTGTTCTTTATCTTCTGCTACCCAAAAAAAAAAAAAACTAAAAATCAAACCTCTTTTTCTTCTTCTCTTTCAACTTCCATCTTCACAACCAATTTACTTCTACACTATAAACATAAACATAGTTAATATCTATTTGTATAAATAAAAAAAGAAAAGAAAAAAAGAATCATTCTATTATATTCTCTCTGTTTTTCTCTCAATCAAACAATGAATATATACTTTTCTTAGTCTCTTTTACTTGTCTTAATCTCTTTTCTATTTGATTCTTCTTTTGGGGTTATTATTCCTTTTCCAATTCAAATGGTTTAGTTTAGGCCCTTTTTCTTTGATGGTGGGGTTTTATTGATTTGCCAATTCCTTTCTTTAATACTTTTAATTCCCTTATCAGATTCTTTACAAAACCCTCTTCCAATTTTTTTCTCAATTCTTGGTCATTTTTTTAATACATATTTGAATCGCCTACCACATGTTTGTGGGTTTGTCTGATCTGGATTGGATCACAAGGATCTCTCTCTTTCTTTCTCTACTTCCACATAGGGGTGGTGGGGCTTAGTAGCTTAGTCCTTTTTGGCTGCAATCTTGGTCTCTCTGAAGAAGAAGAAGTAGAAGGTGAGATTTCTTCATAATATTTTTGCTCTTGTTTAGGACCCCTCTAAGATTCTTTGCCTTGTGTTTTGTGATAGCTGTAACTGTATGCCTTGTTGTTTTCCTGTATCATTTGGGTGTAATTTGAAGTTGGTCTGATTCAGTTGTGATGACTATTTTCAATTTGGTGAAAAATTAGGAACTGAGTCTCTTTTATTTGGTCAACTCAGTGGTCTGATTGAATGAACCGGTGGTAGGTTTGATTCTACTTGGGGCAGGTTTGAATTGGGAAATTGGCACAAGCTATCGATTTGGAACTAGGGGTTTTTGTTCTTGCTCTCCCTTGGTGGTAGTTTTGTATGATTGAATAGGGTATTGGGTTTTGACTGTATAAACTCATTATGGCGGGTATTGATGTTTCGAAGTATGCCCATAGTCCTGTCCACAGAGCCATAGTGATTAAAGATTATGCTGGTCTTAAGAAAATACTTGCAGGCCTCCCACGTCTTTGTGATCCTGCTGAGATTAACTCTGAAGCAATTTCACTAGCTGAGGAAGCAAAGGCTGAGGCTATCTCTGCCGTGATTGATCGACGAGATGTCCCTAACCGAGATACCCCCCTCCACTTGGCCGTTAAACTTGGGGATGAGGCCTCTACCGAGATGCTTATGCTTGCAGGTGCCGACTGGAGCTTGCAAAACGAGCAAGGGTGGAGTGCACTCCAAGAAGCTATATGTACTAGGGAAGAGGGAATTGCAAGAATTATAGTTCGGCATTACCAGCCTATAGCTTGGGCAAAATGGTGTAGAAGGCTGCCTCGGTTGATTGGGACGATGAGGAGGATGAGGGATTTCTACATGGAAATCACTTTCCAGTTCGAGAGCTCGGTTATCCCGTTCATTTCCAGGATTGCCCCTTCAGATACGTACAAGATTTGGAAACGGGGTGCGAATTTGAGGGCGGATATGACTTTGGCTGGGTTTGATGGGTTCAGAATTCAGCGGTCCGATCAAAGTATTCTGTTTCTTGGTGATGGGTCCGAGGATGGGAAGGTTCCACCTGGATCACTTTGTATGATCTCGCACAAGGATAAGGAAGTGATGAATGCACTTGATGGTGCTGGTGCACCTTCAAGTGATGCTGAGGTGCAAGAAGAAGTGACTGCAATGTCTCAGACTAATATTTTTAGGCCCGGGATCGATGTGACCCAGGCGGTTCTCTTGCCACAGATGACGTGGAGACGAGTTGAGAAAACAGAAATGGTGGGTCTTTGGAAGGCTAAAGTGTATGATATGCACAATGTGGTTGTAAGCATCAAATCAAGAAGGGTCCCCGGGGCTATGACCGATGACGAATTCTTCTCATCTTGCAATGAAAATGAAACGGAGAATGAGGAGCTTAACGATATTCTGACTGAGGATGAACGAAAGCAACTTGAAGTTGCACTTAAACTGGATTCATCAGAGGTGAGCAATGAGAACAATGGCGATGGGATTATTGGGCACCGTCATAGTTGTTATGAGCAAAGGGATATCCCTATTGAGGACATTGGCAGTTGCAGAAATAGTGAGACTAAGCAAGAGAAAAAGGGATGGTTTGATGGATGGAGAAAAAAGGATACGAAAAACGAAGCGCAAAAAAGGGCTGTCGCACCAAGAAGTTCTTTGTGCGTAGAAGAGAAAGTAAGTGATCTTCTTGGTGATTCTCCATCTACATGTCAAAATAAAACAGGAAGGCATTCGATGGAGGTGGTTGTTGCTAAAGGGGATGAGAATCGTAGAGGAAGAGATGCAAAAACGGCTTCTTCCTCTTCGGGGACTGGGAATCGGCGAAAAGATGGAAGCCGTGAAAACGAGTACAAGAAAGGGTTGAGGCCTATTTTATGGCTTTCCCCTAATTTTCCACTACGGACTGAAGAACTATTGCCATTGCTCGACATTCTAGCAAACAAAGTTAAGGCTATACGACGCTTACGTGAATTACTCACAACGAAGCTTCCAATGGGAACTTTTCCAGTCAAGGTATGCTGTACACTCAGCCTTCTAATTTGGAACCCCATAAATGCTTAGTTCAGTATCTGCTATTTTTCGATTTGATGCATGTGTACTTTCCTGATTACATAGTTTTTATTGAAAAAATAAATCAATAAATAAAATATCTTAATTTTGGCTAGGAGTCTAGACTTGATGAATATTATCTTTACACAGTTGCTCCCCTTTTTTTCAACTTAGGTGGTGTTTTCTGTTTTATTCACTTACCGAATGAAATCATTCAATTGATAGTGATCAGGCATTTTATCTATGGGAGGGGTTAAAAGGGGAGTTTGGGGTGGAAGGTGGATCCTTTTTATGGCTAGCACTAAAATCAGGGTGTTTATCTTTAACGTATGTTGGTGCATCAAAGTTGTGTTCAGACGGATATGTAGATGCTTTTTAAAATGTTTGTTTAGTAATATATTGGTTGTTCTATTCATCAGTTTGCCATCTATTTTGTGATAGTGGTTTCAAATATCTAATCCTTTTCTTGAAGAACGAAATGTGAATGCGATTATCCTCTTTGAGGTTTCTTAGTCTAATCATCCTAGCATATCAATATGTGGGTGGAAGAAGTTTGAACATGAATTGCTAAAGCTCACACATGTTAATATAGGGTGTTCATTAAGAGGGTTGTTTGGTTTTGGTTTAATAGGTCCTTGGTAGCATTCCCACATAGTTTATCTCTCTTTCTCTCTCTCTTGCTCGCTCGCTCTCTCTCCCCCCAATAAAGTGAACAAGTTGCCTCGTTAAGTGGGACGTCTGAAGAGCTAAGTTGAGGGTGTGATGGGGTGGGTAAAATGGTTAAGGGGAACTTGGCCTTTATTGGGAAATGAATGAGATTTCGTATAGAGCAACATACTCTTTGGCATTCCATTATTGTGGGCAAAAATGGTGTTCGATCTAATGGGCGTGATTCAAATGAAGCAGGAAGAGCTTTTAACGATCTCCTTTAAAAGTTCACTGAATTTGGAGGTGAAAATTTTATTTTTATCATATATTTAGCTAGTCCAACAAACGTCAAGCTTTGATTCATTTTGTTGCTTCTTGGACATCTTGCTCCGCCTATACGCAGGAGTTATGTTTCCAGAGGAATTGTACTGACTGATAGGGTGTGATTATTTGAATTGTAATTGAGACTCGTCAAGGATATTAGGGCAAATTAGGTTTCATTGGATATAAAGATTTTGTTATTAGAGTTCGTAGCATGCAACCCAAAACTAGTTGGCAATGGGTGGAGTAGCCCCTCCCGTCTCATATATTGCTTCATGAGGAACCAATTTCCCGACGTGGGATTTATAATCTCAACACGCCCCCCTTACGTGTGGCGTAATTTTGAGCGTAACATGCCGATTGATTATATTGGGTGACGTGGAGCTCATGTGGTCTTCGTAGCATCCAATCATAAACCAAATGGCAATAGGTGGTGTAGGCCCTCTATCTCATATATCGCTTCGTGAAGATCCAATTTTTCGATGTGGGATTTATAATCTCAACATTAGTTGAGTCATTCTTTTGCTCTTTATGCTTGCAAGTATTTTAGGGTCCATTTGATAAAAAAGTTAATAAATGATTGAAAACACTTCTAATTTTTTATGAGAAGGTGGAAAAATGGATGAGTGTTTTGATGAAATGTTCTATTACTTTTCGGTTTTCCATGAAATAAAATTCTTTGGGGGTGGGTAAGAATTTTTTTTCCATGGAAAATAAGACAAGATGGAGAATATCTTACCAAATCACTTGTGTCCTTTCCCAACTTCTCACAAAAATATTAATGTTATCAATCATTGTCCTACTTCTTTTTTTTTCGAAGGCGCCCCTAATTTGCTCTCCTTTTATTAGCAACCCTTCATCATCAACATCTAAGTTAAGTGAATACTTGTGATATCATTCAAACTAGAAGACCCATTATGGTCTTGTGGCCTTCATGGTTTTTTTTGACCAAAGAGGAAAGAGAACGTGATTTTAGACTTTTGAAAAACACACCAAAAATTTCAGTGTCGGCCTAAGGTTCCTTTATGCTTTTGATATCAATGCAGTACAATTCTTGTGGAGGTCACCAGGTTGTGGCGGTTGGCCCATCTTTTCTAGCCGTTAAGTTAAGAGGAGTTATAAAGTCATGGTGGAATTTTAGGTTTATTAGTATTTATGTAGAGAGTTCCATCTTAAAAGTTATTAGTAGACATCAAGATAAACATATGAATTGTTGTTGTGAGATCAAGGGTTCGACTCATGAGGGTGGGAGGGGGTTTTTTCTTTGTTTGTAGGATTAAGGGAGAGACTTAGACCTCCCTTAATTTATGTTAAAAAAAATCTGGAGTTCCGTATATTAAGCACTTAAAAATTAGTATAATTTACGAAACTAATACAGTCAAATTTTTATTTTATTTTTAAATGTCAACCCTAAGTCAAACTCAGTGTCATAATTCCAAACGAAACATTGCACCTCTATGAAGATCAAAATAGACAAGCAAAAAGGGACTGGACTGTTAGCTGGTTCTCATTTATCATCCTCTCCAACATCTTTTGTTCATATTTAACTTGGTAAAATCTTAAAATATTCATGAATATCTGATAAAGATAATTTGTTATTTGATTGCAATACTTGATTTTCTATTCGATTTTGGAGCATCCAACTCAAAACCAATTGGCTATGGGTGGAGTAGCCCTTTATCTTATATGTTACTTTTTTGAGGCTTCAATTTCCCAATGTGGGATTTATAGTCTCAACATATTCCTTCTCTTGAAAAACTCAGTTTTACCTTATTAGCCAGTAACATGTATGAGTCGGCATGGTTTTTTAAGACTATGCAAGATACAAAGTATATTATTTTTCATTTTTTCCTGTGTTTGATAAAGTCTAAATGCCAAACAATCCTGACATGCCATGTGTTGTGTTGGGCATGAATATGAGCCATTTAAGTGTCCATGAAGTATCGGTGTCATTTGGATCCAAAACCACGCAGCCCAATCAGCCATCTTGCTTGCCACAGCCTGCCTAAGCACTCACCCAGCCCTGCCTAGGCACCTGGGTGAGTTTTTCACTGGTTAGAAAGCCCAAGGGAGGAGGCACTGGCTGATTTTTAGAACATTGGAAATTAATGAGACACTCAGAAAGAGTAAACCCAGTAAGATATGCTCCATTTGGGCCCAAGCCCTTGCGGTTTTGCTTTTTACCCCCAAAGACCTTTTACTAGGAAGGACAACTAACCACACTTAGTTAGCACTTCACTTAACCAAATCCAAATGGACAAACTTCCTCTTGCTGCAGTCACACAATGACATCTATAGTAGTCTGCCAATAATACTAGCATTGTTACATTTATGCAAAACTGGATTATGATGTAAGTAGATTCCTGATGTTTTTACATGGCTAGAAGATGAAATTTTTCTAACCTTGAGAATTTCATTGAGGGTGTACAAGTGTAAAAGCTTAAGAGGGACAACATTTTTTCTTTTGCAAGCAGTAGAAGCGTGACAAAGTAAAATTAAAAAATACAACATAAAAGATTTTAATCTCTCTTTCACAACAAAACATCAAACTAATGTCACGCTGTTAACAGTAATCCTCTTTGAGATCATGGCTGGGCTTGAAGATGTGCAGGGTGGGTTACTGCACGGCCTGGTTACAATAAAGGGTTTTGTCCATGCATGAGGTCTAGTAGTTTATACAATGCGTTAGAGTAAGGGCTAAAGTTGTGGAATGTATGTGTGTTTTAAGAAGCTTCATATGTGCTGCGAAATGTCTATTTTACACTTTCTTGCGACTCCGTCACTCAAAAAACTTGCCTATGCGTTTCTTTCAGGTTGCTATCCCTGTGATCCCCACCATCCGGGTGCTGGTCACATTCACAAAGTTTGAAGAACTACAGCCGTTGGATGAGTTTTCAACCCCGCCCTCGAGCCCCAACGGTGCAGGCCGAGAGAGCCCGGGCATGAACCAATCTTCAACAAGTTCATCTTGGTTCGGGTGGATCAAAGCCCCGTATCACCGGTCTGGCTCAGCCAATGGCGGCTCTAGCAGCAGAATCGAGAATATACAGGACCCGTTCGCCATTCCCACTGAATACACATGGATTACTGCTGAAGCAAAGAAGAAGAAAATGCAAGAGAAGAATAAATCAAAGAAAGCAAGAAATCATGGTTCTTGACAGATTTGGTGGCAAATATTTGTTTTTCTCCATTGATCATCATCATCAACTGTTTCTTCAAAGGTGAAACAAAATATTTGCGTGACATTTTTTTTTTTTTACTTTAAAGACGCATTTGGTGGGTGAAAATTGGGTAAATCATTGTGGGGGGTATAAAGAAAAGAAATTGGGAAAAATTTGTGATTCTTGGAAATGCTTGTAATATTGGAACATTTGTTTGGTTTGCTGGTGGATATGCTGACACCATTTTTTTCTTTTTGACATTTTACTTAGACTACGATAATCTTGTGGAGACGTCGAAAATTACTGACAGGTTTGTAATAGAGTTGTGTAATATTGTTCATTTGATTCGTTTTTCGGGTATATTTTCCTTTTTTTCTTCTTTTTCCTGTGTGTTATTAGTTGGATTATTTAGCATCTCTGCAGGCGATGTTTGGATCGAAAATGGCTTCTTCTTGAATTGATTTGAATGTATAGAAGTTTTGCACAAGAGGTAACATGACAAATGAATGCTCTGGTGATGGGGAATTGTTTGTCATTGTGTTAAAATCTAAAATTAGCTCCTTTCTTAAAGAGCATCTTTTGATAAGAGTGTATTATTGACATCAATTATACCAATGTTCTTTACCTAATAATTTCTTACATTGTATGTAGTACTTTAAAATGGTAATAACACGTGTTCTTTTAAATTTAAGATTGTGCATTCACGTCTTTATTTATGTTGTATATTTATCATTAGTTTTCAAGCATTAAGGGTAATTTTGCAACTACTCTCACTTTATGTTTAGCATGTGTTTGACGCGAAGTATTAGATTGTTAGAATTATTTAATATCATTTGAATATGATAAAACAATCTCAATTTTTAAATAGAGTCTGTTAATTCTTCTTTTGATAGGATAAAAAATTTTGATTATGATAAATAATTCGTTCTAATATTTAATCTTGAAACTCCCAAACGGTTACCCTAGCAATAAAAGCATATTTTTAAAATTATGCGGTTAGATGCATGATCTCATGTTTGACTCCATAATTTTTAATAGTTTTTCCTTTTCCTTGTGCAAGTTGACTTTTGGATTTGTTTGATCAAAATAGTAGTTAGAATAGATAGGGAGCCAAAAGGCCTATCTACATCTCATTGGGTGTTCCATTGCAATCATGGGGCCGGACAAATATTTTGGGGTGTCACCTCACACCATTTAATCACATAAAGCTATTTTATATAAAATCATTGCAAAAATTGCCAAATAAATAGTATAATTAAATTACTTGCCATACTTTTTTGGCCATTACCAAACTAGTTTTCTGAGTAATGGATGCTCTAAGTAAAGGCAATTCATATTTGAATTGTAATATGACCCTATTTTCTTAACCCATTGGCAGTGCAGTTGTAAAAGTTTTGGGGACTCAGGCGAAATTTAAAAATGAAATCTCACTAATAGTATAAATATAATATTATTTGTGGTTTTTAGTATTTTTTTAATAAATATAATTATTAATCGATAGCAAATGGGAAGAAAACATTAATTTTACCACTGATAATAACTTTTGGGGTAACAATTTGAGTAGTCATAATAGTAATATGTGTGGATTTTTATTATTCAAGTGGGGCCTTTTTTATATATATATATAAAAAAGGTTTATAATATATGAGTGGGCTCTTATATTTCATAGGTATCAGTATATCTATAAACTAGGTTGTAATCTGTGCTAAACGTACTACCCATTATTTAAAAAATATCTTTAATTTCAGTTAAATAATTTTTTATTTCATTATACATTTTTAAGATTCGAAACTCAAAGTCCCTTTTAGATGGATATAAAGGGAGTCCCATAAAAAGTTTAAAAAAATTGGGGTCCAAGCGGTTGCTTTCTTTGCCACACCCTTGGGCATCTGCTCATAAGAGTGGACTAATATGTAAATGAACCCAAACATATTTTTCTCCTTCATTTTCCACACTTCAGCTTCGGAGTGAAAAAGAGTTGGCTTGAAAACAAAGATGGATCCACCCCCAAGTATTTGAAAATTCTTAGAACTTTGGTATTTGGTTATAAATATTTCGGAATTATACTTAATCCCCCCCCCCCCTCCCCCCCACCCACCCACCAACCAAAAAAATTTTACCCCCTATGTGTAAATACAAAAATCGCCTTGAATATAACCTAATATATGGTAATAATATTAATTATATCAATAAAAATATCTATATTTACCACTATAAGTTGCATTCAATCATGAAATCTTTATAAGTATGTGTAGTTATGTTACAAATGGATATTTTTCATCATCGAATGTATCATTATACAAAAAAAAAAAAAAAAAAAAAGCTTTAACGATGATATGGAAGCGAAAAAAAATTCCAAATCGTTTATTGGCTCAAAAATCCAATTTTTCTATAGTATGGGTAATTTATATTTTGAACCCTAAGGGCCAAGTCCAGACTTCGTCCCTACTGGGTAAAGTAGTAAAATATTGGTCAAGAACAAAGAGCTTCTAAGTTCGATTTTTGGCACCCTAGTCCCTGTTCCTCCCCCAAAATCAAACAAAAAAGCTACCCGAAATTGTTTGTGGCCAAAAGAAAAATAAAAGTTCGGAGTTAATACATTATTTATCCTATCTTATACCATGCTTGACATGCAGGATAAGATGATGCAAATGTTGTATTTAATGTGTAGGATAAGTGGATGAGCTAAGATAAAGTTATTCAATCCCATATTTGATTTTAGTCAGGGTTGAATAACATAGTAAATTATTTATCCTCCAAAAGGCTCTAGTATTACCGGGAAAAGGGATTAAACAATCCCAACTAATAGGTAATATAATTATTTATCCAATCCAATATTTGTTTTTGGTCTGGGTTGAATAACAGTGTAAATTATTTTATCTTATACGACATTCTTATTTGATGGGTCAAATGCATTAGACTTAAGGTGCATTTTTTCCAACCTCTTAATGTTGAATGATGAATACTAAATGTTGAATGATTGAATCCAAGCTCTAGAATGTTATTTTTTTTAATTATGTATGATACTTTGAATATTAAGTGTTTATTTAATTCAATTATTTAAAATCAAGCATTAAGCATTTAGTGGGATTGATACCTCTTAATGTCAAATATCTTCTTAGTGCTTAAAAATACAAACAACTTATTGAGCATAAAATATTTAAAACTCTCTCATTAAATATTCATATACGAAATCAAGCGCCTGAAACTTAAATTCACACAACTATTGATCCCTAATCAAAAGAAAAAGCTATCTATATTGCCAAAGCAATTATCCTCTTTTTGAAAGAAAAAAAAAGAGTTATTAAAAATTTACCCCTTTGAAGTTTACCCGCTTTTGCACTTTCGTCCACAAAGTTTAATTTGCATAACTTCAGTCCTTAAACTTATATCCCAATTTCATTAGAGTCCATCACCCCATACACCGTTAGACTGTTGGACATAAAAGGCCATGTGCCTTGCACATGGCCACTGTAGCATGGGTAAAATGGTCTAGCAGCATTTTCTTGGCTCATATATGCTTCTTCTAGGACAAAGTTAGGTCAAATTCGTGTGGGAGTGAGCAATACAAGCAATTAATACTGTTAAGCTTCATTGAAGAGGAAACTTAGTTGCTAACACATAAAAGATATAAAGAACGCATAGTCATATACATGAGCATGTTCTGAAAGACCTAGAAGGAATGCGGGGGAGAGGGCACCCAGGCAGTTGATTTCTCTAATTATTTACATTTTTAACAAATAAATAAAAAGTGAAAAAATCAACCTAACAATCCCAGCTTGTTGCAATTGTGAATGCTCTTTCTCATGATGATATTAATTTTAGTATTAATATTATATATTATATTAATAATATATATTTAAATATATATATATATATAATAATACCGATCCGGTTCGGTCCAACTGAAGTATTAAATATAAGACTGAGGACCGGACCGAACCGAACCATTTCGGTCCTTCAAAATTTGGACCGAACTGGACTAAATTAAAATGGTTCGATCCAAATCGGTCCATTTTTCGGCCCGATTCATTCGGTTTAACGGTCCGGTTTGATTTTTGAACACCCTTGGCTATGTTAGCCAAACAAGGTTGGAAATTGTTGATTAATCCTCTATATCTGGTGTCTCGGGTGTTTAAAGCTCGCTACTATCCTAATGGCAATTTTTTAAATGCAAAATTTGGGTCTAATCCCAGTTATATTTGGCACAACATTCTCTCATCTCAACAATTAATTCGACCGGGTAGTAGAAAACAAGTAGGGTCGAGAACTGATACTTTAATTTGGGGCGATCCATGGTTAATGGATAAAGAGAATCCATTTATTGAGTCTCGGATGGATGAAGGCTTAGAAAAGGCTCTTGTCTCGGCATTAAGGCTATCTGTAAATGGTGATTCGGACATAAACCTGATAATTGATTTATTCACTGCGAGAGATGCTCAGCAAATTATTCGTGTTCCTTTATCTATTACTGGAGCTGCAGATTCGTGGGTATGGTTTGAGGATCCAAAAGGGGTGTACTCCGTGCACAGTGGTTATCGAGGGCTTTTAAAAAATATTAGAATGCAGCAGAACCCAAATGTGACCAATTGGAATTCGATTTGGTCTTTCTGCGTGCCTCCAAAGGTTAACAATTTTATGTGGCGGTTTTTATCGGGTTGTTTGCCTACTAGGGAGGCTCTCTGTTCAAGCAAGATTGAGGTAATTTTTACTTGTCCTATGTGTTACCAGGAGGTAGAAAATGATATGCATGCTTTAATTACATGTCCAGTGGTGAAGTAGAGTTAGAGTTTGTCTCAGATTGGAGATAGAGCAGGGCAAGCAAAGTCAGTAGTTCATTTATGGGATATCATTAGGGCTTCATGTTCCAAAGATGAAGCTGAGCAAACAATCATGGTGCTGTGGGGGTTATGGAATACACGTAATTCCACCATTTGGAAACAAGCAACAGTTCCGACAAATTTAATTGACATCTAAATAGTAGCTGCATTCAATTAGTGGAAAGCTGCTCAATCAAATATTTTGCAGAAACTGGATCGAGGACATATTGGTAGTAGCATGTGGAAGAAGCCCGAAATTGATTGGGTAAAGTGCAATGCGGATGCTAGTGTATTCGCTGATCCGCCGGCTAGTGGATACGGCTGTGTTATTCGTGATAGTAACGGTATTTTTGTGGCAGGCTGTCAAGGTATTCATGCTGGTATGCACCCTCCATTGATAGCCGAAGCATTTGGTATTCGGGAGGCTCTTTGTTGGCTTAAAGCTCGTCGGGTCTCAAATGTGTCTCTCGAGTCGAATTCTCAACTGCTTGTGCAAGCTTTGAATAACTCCAATTTGAACTTATCTGTTGCAGGTCCAATAATCTAATATTGTATTTCCATGATTAAGGACTTAGTTAATTGCATTGTTTGCTATGTTCCTAGATTAGCGAACAGTGAAGACCATCACTTGGTGAGAGCAACTCGTTTAGAGTTTGGTCGGATGGAGTGGGGTGCTGCTCCTCCCTCGTTTATTTTAGATGCTTTGTTATTTGATTCTATGAAATAGATTGGTTCTTTCTTTTTCAAAAAAAAAATATCTTAATTTTTTTTCGATTGAAGTTTTAATAAATCGGTTCAAATTAGAACGGTTCACCCGTTTAATTCCTAGGTTCCTTTGATCGATTTTTGAATTTGTTATAACACTCTTAGCACCACCCAAAAAAACCCAAAAAAATAAATTAACAAAGCTAATTACTCCCGTCAAAATACTCATTTAATTGGTATAATAGAGTCGAGAGCGGAGCGTTTTGGTGTTTGTAACACCGCCCAACAAAAATGTGGCTGACACGGTGACACTCCCCCCCTCTTGCACTTACGCGGCACAACCGCCTCTAAGCTCTATTCCTTCCCTCCAATCGCACATTTTTCCTCTAAAACTCAGACCTTCTCTTTATCCCCCCTCCATTCGCAGTCGCCACTACCCCCATCATCACCGATACCATTGCTTAGGGTTTTCATTCTATTCAGAGGATTGATTTTGTAAGTTGCCTTTTCCTCCCTCATTTTCTCTCTTCTTCTTCTTCTTCTTCTTCTTCTTCTCATTTCATTCCTTCATTCAATTTTAATCAATGCCACACCTTATTAGATAAATAATTTTAGTATCAAAATACAGAGAGAATCTTGCTGCGCGTGAAGCATTTTTGAACAAATTTCGATCAGTTTTGAGGAAGGTGGAATCTACTGTGGTTAAATTCAGCCTGATTAGATTATTTTTGGCTTGAATTGCTTGCAATTGCTAATATTAGGGTTTATATTTCTGTAATTACAGGAGTTGGATTATCGAATGGGTTACTTATTTGCAATTGTGCTTATTGTTTACTTGGATGGCTTGTTATTTTTAACTGTAAGGGTCCGTTTGATTAAAAAAGCTTGAAAATTTCCCTGCTTTGTTAAGATTCTTGGAGCCATTGGGGTGTCTCCCGGACAAGGACTCGTGGGATTAGTTGGGGTGGGATCTAGATACCGGCGGATATTGAATTTTTTTTTTGAGAAAATGATTGTAAAACGGTCAAGTTATATGAGAAGTTGGAAAAAGAGACGAGTAATTTGGTTAGAATTTCTCCATCTTGTTATATGTTAAAGCTGTAAGGGATCAATGCCACAACTTATTAGATAAATAATTTGAGTATTAAATACGGAGAGAATCTTGTTGCGTGCTGTGCCTGAAGCATTTTTGAACAAATTTCGATCAGTTTTAAAGAAGTTGGGAATCTACTATGGTTATATTCAGCCTGATCAGATTATCTTTGGCTTGAATTGCTTGCTATTGCTAATATTAGGGTTGATATTTCTCTAATTACAGCAGTTGGTTTATTGAATGGGTTATTTATTTTACAATTTTGCTTGTTGTTTACTTGGATGGCTTGTTATTTCTTACCGTAAGGGTCCATTTGATAAAAAAGTTAGAAATGATTGAAAAACGATCAAGTTATGAGAGAAGTTGGAAAACAAGATGCTTAATTTGGTTAGAAATTCTCTATCTTGTTTTTCATGAATTTTTTTTTCTCTTACTTATCATCTAAATAATTGAATTCCATGGAAAAACCCGAAAGGTAATAGAACATTTCATCAAATCACTCATTTGTTTTTTCAACTTCTCATAAATTTGCTATTGTTTTCTATCATTTTTCAACTATATTTTTTTTCTATCAAACACATCCTAAAAATCTGTTCATTTAGGTGCTGTTTATAAAAATAAAAAATCACGGTTCATTTATTTTTTCGTTTTATCTCTGTTTCAGTGGATGAGAGTTATATAGTTTATTGTTTTTGAGTGAAAAGAAGTTTGACAGAGAAGCTTCTTGTTTACATACTTTTCTTATACCAATTCTGAAAATGATATTTCCACCGAAACACATTAATGCCTAGTATTGTTTCAACTTTCAAGATTAACTCATGCATTTTCTACTAGAATTCAATTGCTGGATTATGAGGTAATAGATTGATTCTAGTTCTTTTCTGTTGCTTGTTCTTGTAGGTTTTGCATCTAATCGGTCATCACTGTGCAGTGGTATAGCATTCATCATAGTCTTGCTCTTTTGCATTCTCCTGTACAATCAGAGAGCTTGGCTTCATTCTAAACATGAACAGGTATACCCAATTACATTATCTACGGGTATGTTTGTGATGTTTTCAGGTTTTGGATTATATTTTATAAAGGCTGATATAATATATATATATCTAATGTAGGGCTGGCATTTTGCAACCGCAAACCGACAACCGATCGCCAACCGACCGAACCGACTTATTTCGGTCGGTTTACCAACCGACCAATGCTTCCTCGGTAACCGACCATGTGCCGTTGCGGTTACGGTATTAAATTTCTTAATAATCGGTAAAACCGACCGACCGAAAAAAATATTTAATAATTAAACTTTTAATTTTATTTGTTTTAAATTAAAACTTTTAACTTTTAAATCTTAACTAAACTACTAAAGTTAACTTTTAAAGTTTGTTTCAATTAAACCCTCACTCAGTCGGTCAGTCCCTCACTCCCTAATCCGTCCCTCACTGCCTCCTCCTCCTTTGCGGTTCTACGGTTCCACGATGCATCTGCGCATCTGCTGTACGCCTGTACGTTAGCTTGTTCTGCTTTTTTTTTTTTTTTTCACTTCAAACCTGTCGGATACTTGGATTGAATGTTTTCAACTTTTCACATTTGTTTGTTAAATGCTGCTGATTTTTAGGTGTATATACTATATACTATATATATATTATAAATGCTACTGATTTTTTGTTAAATGCTACTTTTTAGGTGTATATACTATATATATATATTAAATGCTACTGATTTGTGAAATTGGCCATAAGCTGCTCACTGCTGCACTGCTTCTACGGGATTCGGTTTTTACCGAAACATTACCGAACCGACCGAACAGTTCGGTTTTACCGACTGTCGGTTTACCGACCGCTGCGGTTCAAAACCGGTATGCTTTTTGAGCCAACCGACTTGGTCGGTTCGGTAATCGAATCGTTACCACCCCTAATCTAATGTAGTGATCACATTGTTCGCTTGTTTTTATACATTTGTTTCTTCTTTTTAAGTTTGGCTTGGATAAACATAATAATTGCATTGGGTCTTCTATATAGTGTGCAAATTGTGCACACTAATAGACTGAGATTTACGAGGTTTGGCTTCTTGAATAAGCCTATACCCATGCATGATTTGTTTTGGCAAAGACCCTTTTCTTTCCAATTTGGAATTCATCACTTTTAGTTCCAATATGACTTGGCCATAGATAAAACCTATGCCTGTTTATTGTTGAAATCAGAATCTGACCTCTTCTGGTGTCAAAGATCCCGCTTCACGAATTGACTTGGGCAGTTTATTCAGTTCAGTGGATCAAATTACATCGATGCAGGCTTGCTATAAGTCACAAATTACATCACTGTTGGATCTCTCTGTTGTCCATGGGTAGTTTTTACAGTTAGGGTAAACGGCTGTGTTATCTTTTTACTTTTACTCATCCTGTGATTTTTTTTGAATATTGAGATTTTTTTCTTCTTTTATTTGTTTACGGGTTTTCCTATGTTCTTAAGCATTCATAGTGGGCTGCTTCAGTAAGCTGAACTTTTCTCGTTTCTCAATAATTTATTTTCCTGGTCGATAAACATAGACAAGCACGTAGAGAAAGATGGAGGAATACATTCTGAAGCCACACATACTGACATACATTGAGATAGAATATTTGTAATCTACTGTAAATAGTTAATACTGCAAGGACTTGCTGAACAACTACAAATTTGGATTTTGATGTGTGTGTTTTTCAGTAGCAGTTGAATTTACATTTAAATGCCAATTATTATCCCCTTTAGGCCACTAGATGATGCCCCATCATCATTTTTGTTACTTCATAAAAGGAGGTCACCACCAAATGTTAGTCCCATCAATGGCCAGTCCTGCGGTTGTCCAGGGTGGTTAACCGCATAGGGCCCTAATTAGAATAGAAGTTTTTTTTTTTTTATTTGTACAAGGGGCCAAACAGTGGCGGATAGAGGAGAGAAGAAAGGTGGTTGGGGGGGGGACTAGCTTTTTGAAAATTTGAGTAGTAATAGTATTATTTTGTTATGTATCAACATGCTACATCTTATTGGGCCCCTTCAAGTTTTTTCCTATAAATAAAATTTATAACCTTTTGGGCTTTAACATACAAGTGCAAACTCTAATCTTGCGTACAATGGGACTACCAGTATAAAAATATGCAGAAAACAACACGCAACAATTGTAGGTCTTTCTTGGTTAGCTTATTTTGAGCTTGTTTTTATGTTAACTACTTTTATGTCAATTTTTTTTATTTTTTTTTTGTGCTTGTGTTTTGGCCCCCCGCAAATTTAAAATTCTGGATCCGCTGCTAGGGCCAAATATTTTATAGTCCCTCCACTCCATAGGGGCGGTCCAGCCCAAGTTGCGAGTGGACTATATCTTTTTGGGATATCCCAAATTAAGATCCTTTTTCTGGAACATAATCGATGTACCGCTTACGATATTTAACAAATATTGTTCAACCATTGAGTAGGTTGAAATTAGTCTTCTCTTAAAGAGTATCAAGTCAAGTGGGACTCCAGATTTGAGGGGGGGAGTAAATGTATTAGAATAAGGGTGCACAATTGAATTGTACATGGAAAAAGGGCCACCCATTTCAATTTATGTGCAGGGTATTATAAATCTCAAGGTAAACCTTGGTCCCACCTTACAGATGGAATAAACTTAGACATAATCTATACCAAATGGCAGCTCTAGCTTGAGCCAGCTTTATCCCATGCTTCAGAATTCTAGCATTTTATAAATGAACTAAGAGATAGCCCCCATGTGTCACTTCATGCTCCTATGTTGTTTCACATATATTAAGTTTTTTGGAAATAGGTTGATTTCAAGAGGAGTTGCTTCAAATATCTACCGGTTGAAATTTATGCGGAAGACTTTCTGCAGTGATGCACCTGCAAATTTACATGCTGCAAACTCTAGACAAACCAGCACTGTAAGATTTTCACTGTGTGTATGAACCTTTTGTTCTCATGTTCTAGCTAATGTTGACTGAACTCTTATTTTCCTTTGCCAGCTTTGAAATCGTCAATTCTTCTCTTCAGTTCATTGAACATTTTAATTTTTCCCATTATATATAACCTATATGCACTTTTAAGTGTAATTTGGGGGGAAATTTATATTTTTGCTCTCGAGTATCTCCTTACATTGTACCTGAAAACAGTAAATCAACCATGTTATTTGTTATCTTCTGTATTTTCCTTCCCTTTAATTACCATTGAACCTTATTCATTAAGATATCCATTTAGAGACCTTTGGTAAATACTAAATAGTGATAGTGACTACATATGCCTGCAGCAATTCAGAATCCTTGTATCTATTGTATTCAAGTTTTCTTACTTGAAAAGAATGTGTAGTATATTCGTGTAGGTTTACTGTTTGTTGAAATTATGATTATCCTGCTAGTTTCTCTTTCTACTTGGGTGTCAATGTTTTATATGTTTTCTCCTTTTTGGTGCAATATATTGGCTTGGGTTTCTATGCAGTGCACGGATTGTTTCTTAGGTTCCAGCTGAAGTATCTGTGTCAGCTTATATTTACAGGTGTAGGGCATTAACTAACTCAGCTCGTTCTTGATACACAATAAAAGCTATTCAGTGCACTGGTATTAAAGTCACTAACATGTTTCTGCACTCTAAGGAGTATCTTAATTCATTTTAAACATGGCAGATGACTTGGAGCAACGGTTGAGAATATAAATACAGCGGGGGCTGATCTTAAAAAGGAAAAAACCTGTTACTATATTTTTGTTATTTTTAATGTTAAATTAGGCTTGCCTCCTGTTTTCATTATTATTAAACTTTGCCCCCTGCATGCAGTGGAATCTCAAAGTGTTTTGTAAAAATGGAGGGCAATTGGCAATGTCTAATTTTGTATTTTTTTTTCCTTTGATGTAAGTCCCTGCTTTTACTTAATTCTTTGAGATTCGCATGCCTTTTTTCTCTTTTATTTGGTTGATGCAGAAACCAATAAATCAAGTTATGTTCATTCGTATAGGAGTTGAGAACATGTTATAGAGTTGAATGTATTATTCTGCGTTGCTTCTTTCATAGGCAAAAAATGTTTAATACATATAGACTTCAGCTTCTGCAAATTTATGCCTTGACTTGTATTCACTCGCTTTTCCTATATTTGGAATAAATAATAGTTTCCGCTTTAGGCCTTCTGTTGAAGTAAAAGATTTATTCTTTATTCTAATGTTTATAGTTCAACCTTCTAGGAGTTCATGGACGAGCACGATTTGGCAAACAATGTTCCCCACTATGACATTGCTATTGTTGGAGGTGGCATGGTTGGCATGGCTTTTGCTTGTTCCTTAGGTATTAATGTATTATTAACATTTTTCACATAGTCCAATTAACTTGTAATGGAATAGGGAGCACTTTCTGCCAGGAGTTGATTGTGTCAATTAATGATTTTTTTTTAATTGAAAATCTTCTATTGCACTAACATAGTATTTGATTGTAATAATTAGTTTCAGTAATACTACTAGTCTGTATTCTTGTTGGTCTTTTTTGACTCCTCCCCCTGTTCTTAATGTGAAATTAGACTTGCCACCCTATTTTCATAATCATTGGACTTTGCCCCTTGCATGTAGGGGAATCTTAAAGAATTACATACGACCTTCCCATTACACTATTGATTTGGGATATTTTGGGTCGTTACAATCTCCTCCCGTTAAATACTTGACGTCCCGTTAGGACTGGGTCACACACAAACGGTAGTGTTCTTGGGTTCGCCACCCCCAAAATGGCTTGCCCAAGTTGTAATTTAGGTTCACTGTTCTCACATATGTACTATGGAGTATGGACCTTCCCATTACACTACCGATGTGGGATATTTTGGGTCGTTACAGTCTAATTGCACATAAAATGGGCAAAGTGAAAAAAGCCCATTTATGTTTTACTTTGGTAGGCGTGGTTTACTTTGCTTATCATTTTGTCTGTGATGCGCCCTAAACCTTCTAATGACACCACATAAAGGTGTTTCCGAAGAGAAATATAATTTTGTTTAAGTAGATATATGTTGGTTTGCGAAAAATTAATATCATATAAGAATTGCCATGCAAATGTCTGAAACTTTTATGATTTTTCCGTGTGCTTGCAGCAAGCACGCCTTTGATGAACCACTTGAAAATTGCCATCATTGATAGCAATCCGGCTTTGGTGAGTGGAGCCTCCATTAAAAAAGATGATCCCCCAGATCCAAGGGTCAGTACAGTCACACCTACAACTATTTCTCTCTTCAAAGGTATTAAGTTTGATGTCTTTGCCATTTGCATTTTGTGTACAGCTAATTCAATAATCTTCACAATGTCCACTTTGCATGTACTTTCGAAAGCTTCTCTTATGATACTGCTGCTAGTTTAGCAGTAGAAATTGGAAAAATTCTGTTTTATTTTACAGTTTTTATATACATAGATATATATATATATATAGTGTAAATTTCAGGTGCGGATTACTATTTACGCACTGTCCGTACGGATTGGTCCATTTGGCACGCTTCCCGATGTAATTTTTTGATGAAATTTTGTTGGGATGTTCTTCATCGTGTCTAGAACATCTCCACCAAATTTCATCAAAAAATTCAATCGGGAAGTGGGTTAACTACGTGATTGAAAAATATTGGTTACAAAATTTCATCAAAAAATTACATCGGGAAGCGTGCCAAATGGACCAATCCGTACGGACAGTGCGTGAATAGTGAGTTCGCATGGGAAAGGGACTCTATATATATATGTTCTTAATTTTTGTTTCAATTTATTTCTACTGTGATTGCTGAAAGTACACCACTGAGGACAGGGTGGAGCAGTAGTCGCTTAAGGGTTTGTTCTTTTATTCCATCTTAATAAATAATAAAAAACAATGTACCTTATATAGGAAATAAAACACAACTCCTAATTAACCTAGAGTTCCTATCAAGGTGGGATTCAACCCACAACTAAAATAACATAAATAAATAAAATAATACTGAATTATCAATACTCCCCCTCAAGTTGGTGCGAAGATATCCATCATGCCCAACTTGCTCACTTGAAATTCGAACGGTTGCCTTAACAGGCCCTTGGTCAAAATATCTGCCACTTGTTGATTAGACGGAACAAAGGGAGTACATATAATTCCACCTTTTAGTTTCTCTTTGATGAAGTGCCTATCAATCTCAACATGTTTTGTCCTATCATGTAAGACCGGATTGTGGGCAATACTGATAGCAGCCTTGTTATCGCAATATAGCTTCATCGGGAGACTTATTGGCCTTTTGAGTTCCTCTAAGATCCGTTGTAGCCAAAGAACCTCATATACTCCTTGAGCCATTGATCTAAACTCAGCTTCTGCACTGCTTCTAGCGACAACATTTTGCTTCTTGCTTCTCCAGGTAACCAAGTTGCCCCAAAGAAACGTACAGTAGCCAGACGTGGACCGTCTATCAGTAATCGAGCCAGCCCAATCAGCATCGGTATACACCTCTATCCCTCTTTTATCGTTCTTCCTGAAGAACAGACCTTTCCCTGGGGAGCCTTTGAGGTAACGAAGAATACGATACACAGCCTCTAGATGCTCTTCACATGGTGAGTGCATGAACTGACTAACCATGCTCACAGCGAAAGCAATGTCAGGGCGTGTATGAGACAAGTAGATTAGTTTCCCAACTAACCTTTGGTATCTCCCTGTTTCGACTGGAACACCATCTTTAACATCTCCTAACTTGGTACCCAGTTCTATGGGAGTATCCGATGGCTTACACCCACTCATCCCAGTTTCTGACAGCAGATCCAAAATATATTTCCGTTGTGATACTACAATACCACTTTTTGAACGGGCCACCTCCATTCCAAGGAAGTATCGTAGGTCACCAAGATCCTTAATCTCAAATTCTCTAGCAAGATTTCGCTTCAGTCGATTCATTTCTTCAACATCATCCCCTGTCAAAATCATATCATCCACATAAACAATGAGAACTGAAAGTTCGTTTCTTGCGGACGTCTTTGTGAAGAGAGTATGATCAGACTGCCCTTGATTATACCCTTGGCCCTTGAGGAACTTCGTTAATCTTTCGAACCACGCTCTAGGGGATTGTTTAAGACCATACAAAGACCTCTTTAACTTGCAGATTTTTGTCCCAAATTCCTCAGTAAAACCAGGTGGAGGTTCCATATAGACTTCCTCTTCTAGGTTTCCATTCAAGAAGGCATTCTTCACATCTAACTGATTCAGAGGCCAGTCCAAGTTAGCTGCAACTGATAAGAGAACCCGAACTGTATTTAATTTTGCCACGGGAGAAAAAGTTTCGGAGTAGTCAACTCCATACGTTTGAGTGAAGCCTTTAGCCACCAGACGAGCCTGTACCGTTCCACTGACCCATCTGAGTTATACTTCACAGTGAATACCCATTTACAACCAACAACTGACTTTCCTTTTGGAAGCTTTACTTTCTCCCAAGTAGCATTCTTCTCCAGCGCTCTCATCTCCTCATACACCGCTTCTCTCAACTCCGGAACATTTAGAGCATCCTGAACATTGTTAGGAATAACCACATTCGACACACGAGAGATAAATGCAGAATAGGAGAGTGAGATATTTTCATATGACACAAAGTTCGAAATGGGATATTTGGGAGATTTCGTACACGCTTTGACTCCTTTTCTAAGAGCAATAGGGAGATCAAGTTGATCAGACTGAGTTGACTCGATATTGGCTTGAGAACTACCTTCAGGTATCTCGGAAGAGTCATTGTGAGTATCATGATCCATCTCCAGGTTGGATTCTTGGGGTTGCAGAGGAATGGTTTCTTCCCTTCCTTGTTCTGGATTTTTCCTAGAATAAACAAGACCTTTATACCGTTTTGCACACATCTCTGGTCCATCGGTAGTCAGATTTTGGGATGACACTACCCCTGGTTGTTTTCCATTACCAACACAAGTATCTTCAATATTTAATTCATTTGTTTTCCCAGATTGTATGTTAAAATTAGGTACTTGTTCATACAAAACATCAACGACTGAATTATCAAAAACGTAACCACCATCTTCACTCGTGCTCTCCCCCTGAAGATGGGAGTTGTAATAGGATCGCCCCTCGAAGAAAGTAACATCCATAGAAATGTATAATTTCTTGGAAATCGGATCAAAACATTTATACCCTTTCTGATTTGTAGGATAACCTACAAAAATACATTTGTGTGCGTTTGGATCAAGTTTAGAATTTTTTGGGTCATGATTATGAACAAAGGCAACACTTCCAAATATTTTTAAGGGAATATCCCCTAATAACCGAGTGTTGGGAAATAGATCAGAAAGCAATTTTATAGGGGCTTTAAATTTCAAAGTTCGTGTTGGAAGCCGATTAATAAGGTAAGTAGCAGTCAAAATAGCATCGCCCCAAAGGTATTTTGGAACTTTAGTTTGAAAAATTAGAGCACGAGTAACTTCAAGTAGATGTCTATTTTTCCTTTCGGCAACTCCATTCTGTTGAGGAGTATAATTACAAGAACTTTGATGAATTATCCCATTTTTTACAAAAAAATCCCCTAACATCTTATTAAAAAATTCCTTCCCATTATCACTCCGAAAAATTTGAATTTTGGTTTGAAACTGTGTGTGTATCATGGTGTAAAAGTTTTGAAACACACTCCCAACTTCTGATTTTTTTTTTAAAAGAAAGACCCAACATACTCTAGTGTGGTCATCAATGAAAGTTACAAACCAACGTTTATCAGACCAAGTGGGCACTCTAGAGGGACCCCAAACATCACTGTGAATCAAGGTGAAAGGTTGTGATTTCTTATATGGTTGAGACGGAAAGACCGTGCGTTGATGTTTTGCTAATTCACAAGATTCACACCGAAATTTAAGCAAATTTTTATTCATTAATAACTTGGGAAACAAATGCTTTAAATACTGGAAGTTTGGATGTCCTAACTTATAATGCCATAACAAAATCTGACTATCACTAGAAACAGAAATAGAATTAAAACAAGTCTGCCGGTCTTGCCTTCCAGAGGTAGACCCATTATTGAAGAAGTAGAGACCCCCATCCTGTTTAGCAACCCCAATCGTCTTCCCTGAATTTGAATCCTGAAATTCACAATGAGAAGACCAAAAGTTAACTTGACAATTGAGATCAAGAGCTAATTTGCTGACAGATATAAGATTATACGATAGATTAGGGACATGTAAGACATCTGTAAGAGTAAGAGACGGAGAGACGATTATGGTTCCTTTGCCGGCAACAGCAGCGAATGAACCATCAGCAATTTTAACCTTTTGATTCCCTGCACACGGAGTATATGACGAAAAAAATTCCGAGATACCAGTCATGTGGTCAGTAGCCCCTGAATCTAATATCCAGTTGCTATGGGATTTGATACAGGCAATTTTAGCGGTAAACTTATTACCTGACTGAGCTATGGAACAGGAGGAGTCAGAGTTTCCTAAAGAATGGGCTTGAACCATTTTACACAGATGCTCAAATTGTTCCTTTGTGAATGGAAGTGGTTCTGAGGAAGATGGTTGCACTGAATCTGCATTGCTTGCTTGGAATGCTCGAGTTCCTCCCCTCGTTTTGTTATCACGCTTCTTCCAATTTGCTGGTTTACCATGAAGCTTCCAGCAACTATCCCTAGTATGACCTGACCACTTGCAATGATCACACCACAATTTCTGCTTTCTTTCCCTCTTATCACTGTCTACGGCTTTGTCAAGGGCTACCAGTGCAGAGCCCTCACCATCTGTACGGGGCTCCCGTTCGTCTTTCAACATCACAGATCGTCGAGCCTCTTCTCTTCGTACCTCTGAAAATACCTCTCGGATAGTGGGCAACGGTATTCTGCCTAAAATACGACCCCGAACCTCGTCTAGGTCCTTGTTTAGTCCAGCCAAGAAGACAAACACCCGACCTCGCTCAACCTTCTTCTTGTAACGAGCACTATCATTCGGGTTTTCCCACTCTTCAGTTTCAAACAAATCCAACTCTTGCCATATGGCCATCATGTCATGGTAGTAGGCTGTAACCCCACGATTCCCTTGTTGCATCTTCCACAACTGGTTATTGAGTTCAAACATTTGAGAATAGTTGTCTAGATCCGAGTACGTTTCCTTAACCGCGTGCCAGATATCTCGAGCAGTCGGTAGGAACATATAGGGTTTACCAAGTCCAGCCTCCATGGAATTGATCAACCATGAGGTAACCATCGAATTCTCCTCACGCCATGACTTAAAGCCCGGGTCATCAGATGGTGGTGGTACCACCTCACCATTCACATAACCTAATTTTCTTTTGCCGTCAATAAACAGCCTCATTGATTGTGCCCATTCAAGATAATTCCTTCCATTCAATTTATGACTAATATTAGCCACAGGATTTTCACTCACTGAATAAATATTAGCAAATTGCGACATAGTTTCTGTGAACGTAGAAGACGAGCTTGTGGTGGATCCACTAGCCGAATCTGTGAGACCCGAACTACTAGCACCCACCATAGCAAGTTTATAATTCATATGGTAAGAGAATCAAACCAAAAAATATAGAAAGGATTGAACAGTACCCCCACTGGACGGAACAGTAACTGAATAGTACCACACTGGACGGAACAGTGCCAACTGGCTCAAAAATACACTGACAGACCAGTAACTAAATAGTACCAACTGGATTAAACTCGCCAAGTCCAACTCTGGACGGAGTAGTACCAAACCAAGGCCCGAATAGGGTGCGGAACACTGAGACGACCGGATCTGGAGTTTTTGGTGATGATCGGAGTCTCCACGCGCCTCCACGCGCGGTGGATGTTGACGGCGCGTGAGATCCACGCGCGGGGAGAGGTGGCGCGTGTGGGCGCGTGAAGCGTTGGTTTCCGGCGCTGCTTCCAGGTTACACTCGTCTACTATTTCCGACCACGCTTATGTGGTTGGTTTCAGGTGAAGGCGACGGCGGCTAGGGTTTTTACGTTAGGCGGCAGCTAGGGTTTTTTTGGGCGTGTCTTTTGGCTTGAGTAGACTGCCAATGGAGTTCCTAACCTATGCTCTGATACCATATTAATTTTAGAGAGAACAATAATTCTTTTATTCCATCTTAATAAATAATAAAAAACAATGTACCTTATATAGGAAATAAAACACAACTCCTAATTAACCTAGAGTTCCTATCAAGGTGGGATTCAACCCACAACTAAAATAACATAAATAAATAAAATAATACTGAATTATCAATAGTTAGTAACCATCTCACCTAAAAGCTTAAGCTATTAAGTAGTGGGCCAACAATGTATATCATACTCTTCAACACTCCCCCTCACGTGCAGCCACTCGCACGTGGATAGACAAACGAAAACCAAAGGCCAAACCGGCCAAACCAAAGGTGCACTTTGTGCACAAACAACAACATGCATACTGCACAAACACAAAGGGGGAAACAAATGCAAGCGGGGGGATTCGAACCTGAGACCTTGTAGAACCTGACCTCTGATACCATGTTAGTAACCATCTCACCTAAAAGCTTAAGCTATTAAGTAGTGGGCCAACAATGTATATCATACTCTTCAACAGGGTTTATGTCACTGTTTTCAGTTTAAAAATTGTTTTGGGAAACTAAAAATATGTACACATTAGCTAGGCTGGTGACTAGCATGGCTATGTGGGTTTCGCTCTTCCTTTTTAAGAGGTCTTGAATTCTGGGAAATGTTTGGTTAGAAAACTCTTATGCCATTTTGATTAAGTTTGATTTCTTGTAATATATGTTTAGAACGTAAAATAAGTAAAAAATGACTATGAGGTGCCTTCTGCCACTAGCCTTCTGCTTTTTAGAATTCAAATGGTTTTGATAGCCCTTTTAGGTTTAAATGTATATGGCTTCTACTAAAACTTGTACGACCTATCTCTCTCCCTCAAAATTTTTCAACAATTTTGAGTATTGAACATGTTTAGAAGTTGTTTGTCAAAACAAAAAAAAAATAATAAAGAAATGCTTAGAAGTTAGAAGTACAATATCTTTAACAAAAGAGGTAATATAATAGTTTTTTTTTTTTTTTTGGTTGGATATTCAGTATTGACATTTCTACTTTTCAGATGTTGGCACCTGGCAATATGTTGAACAACATCGACATGCTTATTTTGATCGCATGCAGGTAATGATTATTGTTGACTCATTCCTTTTCTTAATTTGTCTTCAAAATTTTATCGTACTTCCTTCTTTTGATTGATAACTATTAATGTGGTGAGGCACCAAAGAGAGTGAGAGACCAGCCCTGGTACAAGTATTTTAATGAATTAGAAAAAAAACAACTATGTATCAAAACTGCAAGATCAATGCTACACGAACTTGCTTCATCAACCGGTTCTTCATACCGGATGCATTGATGGGTTAAGAGCAATCCTACACTTACAACTCATTAATGCAACTGGTATGATCATCTGGTTTATATATCGTTCCCAAACTGCAACTCTACCGGAGGCGAGGCATAAATCCATCACCAAGGAATGCTAAAAAATGTACACTAGAAGAGAGGAAAAGTTATAGCTATGACCTTGAATCTATTTCCCTAAAAAATATTTCCATGACAATGAGATTTGTGAATGTGCTATTTATGTTATGTAACCACAGTAGAGAGCACAAGGACAAAGGGTAGTGACCTATGCATTGTAATTTGTATAAAGAGGTTTTGCTCCATAAATTGGAGCAAATAAAGAGAGTCGCGATCCCATAGAATGACACCATGATCTCATATTTTTGGTGGGTGTGAGTTGGGATGGCGGAAATGATTTGTTGAGACGAAATCTGTGTATTCTCTACGCGCATTTGTAGAATTAACCATACTTTTTTCGAGGTTTCTGCCTTGTTATCAAAAAGAGAGTTGGGTAAAGAAAACTCCCTCCTTGGACGAGCATGGGCTTAGTGAAATAGAACAGGGTGAGACATTGACAGCGACATTCAAGAGATCAATCAATCAGTCGAAAAAAGCCCCCTCCCTTCCATATCTGCAGAGACATTTCCCCTCAATGAACCCTATTAAAATAGTGGAATTTCAGAATATGAAACTATATTGATAATTGTTGTAATAATTGTGTTATTACAAAGACTCAGTGCGGGAATAAATAGGACACAATAAACCCTAAGGTAACAATATAGGAAAGGAAAGAAAAGAAAAGGAAATAAATAAGGAATGACTCAATCCATAAAAGTCCCTATCTATGGCATGTTATCACAATTAATAAATTACCATTACTAAAATAAATTCGATAAATCTATTTATTGTTGTTAATAATAATAATAAAATCTTGATTTTCAACCAAAATCATTCTGTTTCCCAAGATTCCCTGGATAATGGGTCTACAACATCTTTTCTTTTCTGCGAGACTTGAATCCTTGTTGTTATTATTTCAAAGAAAATATCATGAGTTTGTCGAGTTTCTTATTCACTGAGAAGGGAAGGGTGAACAGAAAATTTGTGACGAGACTAGATAATTGCTTTAAATCAAGCTCAAGAACCCATTATTTGCATGCTTAATGTAGGATCATTTCCACCCAGAAAATCTCTCCTCAGAACTTTCCACTATGAAATTTCATATGGCTTTAGACCAACTGCAATAACCAAAATAAGAAGATGGGGAAGAACGGAAAATTAACTGAAAAGATGTAGACTCGGATCCACTTTATCCATCTACCGTTCTGTCTATCAGATCAACCCGGAAGTTTCAATTATACATAGGTTTTCTCAAATGTCCATCTTGCTTATAACCCTTAGCACATTTTCATAGGTTCCAGTCTCCAAAGAGCGCATGGCAATAAAAATGGCATCAAGAATTTGTGGTTCCCTCGAAAGCATTCTTAAAATCCAAAGGCAATAGCCTCCTCCACTTGAGGGAACTGATTTTTTTTTAAGCGGAATGGAATGGATAACGCACTAAAGCTCTTTTCAAAGCTACCCTGAATATAGGACTTAGCCTAGAAAACCATCACTTATTATGTAGAGCGTTGAATTACCAAATTGAAATGTATAATTATTGAATATTGTTATTAATTAGTGAAGTAACAAAAGTAAGAAAAGGCAATTGAATAGAACATTGACAATGTGGAAAAAAAATAAAAGAAAATACAATATGCACAAAGGAGATAGATGCAAAACGACTTTCAATGTTTAGAGATAACCAGGCAGCTTGCATGGATTACCAGGGAATAGATTGCCTGCTCTTGCAACTGCACAAGGCTTAACATGGTTGAAACTGAATCAGTGTGTTTTATGTTACAGAAATGTGAAGCCTTGTGGTTTCTGGTATAGTAACCATGAAAATTTGGATGTTAACACTAGCTTTGTGCCTTTGTTATGTATCTTGTATGTTGAGACTATAAATCCCACATTGGGAATTGAAGCCTTGTAGGATAAAGGGCTTCTCCACCCATTGCCAATTGGTTTTAGGGTGGATGCTCAACTCTAATATGCTATCAGAGGGAGGGGTGAACCATTCACCTTGTCAAGGCCCAACGGCAACATAAACTCCATGTCACCCTATATAAACAATCCACGTGTTAGGCTAAAAATTACGCCACATGTGGCGTGCGAGACTATGAATTCCACATCGGGAAATTGAAGCCTCACAAAGCAATATGTAAGGTAAAGGGCTACTCTACCCATTGCCAAATGCCAATTGGTTTTGGGTTGGATGCTTCGAACTCTAATATTGTACATATGCATATTGACAGAAATATAAGTAGACTAATGCTCATCTATTTGATCCTAGGCACATTTTAATTGTGGACATTATCACATGCCTCTTAGACACCTATCTTAGATCGTATTACCTTTATCTAATATCTATACTATTGTAAAGCTAACACTAGCTTTGTGCCTTTGTTATGTATCTTGTATGTTGAGACTATAAATCCCACATTGGGAATTGAAGCCTTGTAGCATAAAGGGCTTCTCCACCCATTGCCAATTGGTTTTAGGGTGGATGCTCAACTCTAATATGCTATCAGAGGGAGGGGTGAACCATTCACCTTGTCAAGGCCGAACAGCAACATAAACTCCATGTCACTCTATACAAACAATCCACGTGTTAGGCTAAAAATTACGCCACACGTGGCGTGTGAGACTATGAATTCCACATCGGGAAATTGAAGCCTCACAAAGCAATATGTAAGGTGAAGGGCTACTCTACCCATTGCCAAATGCCAATTGGTTTTGGGTTGGATGCTTCGAACTCTAATATTGTACATATGCATATTGACAGAAATATAAGTAGACTAATGCTCATCTATTTGATCCATAGGCACATTTTAATTGTGGACATTATCACATGCCTCTCAGACACCTATCTCAGATCGTATTACCTTTATCTAATATCTATACTATTGTAAAGCAAGCACCCGTCTTTTGAGTCGTTCTTATGTCCACGTTAAGGATTTCCTGGGATAGAGGATGAAGTGCTTCTGCTGCTGTTTGTTCAATTGCTGGCTTCAACTTTTGTCCGATCCGATTCCATCATTCCAAAGAAGGAAGGTGAGACAAAGCCAAAGATCGTGCGCGGACACTTTTTTCTTAGGATAAGTTAGAAAATCCAAAATACAATAGGGACAACTGTTTCTGGCGCCAGGAAGAAGAAGAAGCTGTGTCATTTTTTTCCAAATGCCTATTTACCCTTGCAATCTTCTTGTTCATAAAAAAAATGCTTGCAACAGGACTTGAACCACTGCTTCTATACACGTTAAATAATTTTCAAACCACTATGACTTGTCATATCTGTTAATTAATTTATTCAGATTAAATGTATACGTGTTGCAAATACATTGCGTGTACAGGTGATCTAGTTATGGAAATAAGCTGGGGACATGCCGTGGGGAACTATATTTTACAGTTACCTTTATATCTCAATAGTCCCTTGTACGTTTGGGATTATACTGGGCTAGGATACACAAGATACAGTGCGCGAGATGTATATAAAGATGTACTAGGTTAAGAACACAGTTATCTTGGCTTCCATATTATTTACATCATGCAATTATTGATGGCGTATTATTCTTTGTTTGGACCTGTAATTCAGGTGCGTTGTGGAGAATAAGGTGCTTCATAGATCTCTGTTGTCATGCATGCAGGTACTTGAATTATATTCACCGTTTTAAGTTTTTCAGGTATCCTTCCTTAATGCTTGCAAATAGATGCCTAAATTGGAAACTTAAATATTTGGGTTTTGCAAACAAGAATTTCAAATATGAAATTATATTGATAATCTTGTGATTACCAAGATTCCCAAAGTGGGTATGAATATGACACAAAATAAACCCTTCCCTCATATATGGTATGTTTGGAGAACAATACCATAACTAAAATCTTAACTTCAAAATTGTACCTATATCACACGTAGCAGTCTTTTTGAGGGTTATGATTACACATTAAAGTATCCTTCATGCCCATGTTGTTAAACTGTTTGCAATAATATACGTACTTTATTCCTAGTACTTCGTAAGATGTTGGTAGAACCATGTACTAAACTGAAGTATTACCTTTTGGCCCCTTGCTAAATTTTCTTGCGCTTCTGCTGCCCACCAGCAAATGTAAATAAATAAATAAATAAATAAAATAAAGGACAATGAAGAATTGAAGACTATATAGTCACGGGGGCGTTTGTGCTGTTCATTTGCATTTCTCAAGTTGTTCTTAGAATTGTAATTCTTCAGTGACGACTCTTGTCCCTTTGGGACTACCAAGTACCAACTACAAGAAGCTTCTTTTACTTTGTTCTTTAAATAATTGTTTTACTGCCTCTGCTCCCGATGACTGTACAGACGCCACCACATCAATATTCCCTGGTCGAAATACCAGTTGGCACATAGAAAAAACAACTTATTTTTGTGAAAACTTAGAAAATGGGACATGTGGTTTGGTGAGACGTTCTATTATATTGTCGGTTTTCCATGGAATTTAATTCGTTGGGCGGTGCATTAGAAAAATTTGTTAAAGTATAGAGAAACAGAAAAGGGAATAATATTGTGGGAATTGGTGAACTGTATACCTAGTTCCCATCTCATTCTATTTATATAGCAACGAATATTAATAATTACAGAATGGACCCTATAATATACAATAATACCAGACTAGCCACATACTACATAAGTAGCGTTTACAACAAAATTCTCCACTGAAATAAGGAAAAGGAGAATATCAAACCAAATCACTCATCATGTTTTCCATCTTACTTCACATAAACTTATTATTTCTCAATCATTTTCTACCTTTTTGATCAGACAGGCTCTTAGAATCTATAATACCAAACGGGGAGCAAGAAAGAGCTAGTGTGGGTACAGGTGATCAACCATTTTGTTAACATGCTTAGGTTGAGACTTGAGAGCGTCTCTATACTATATTATTAAGTGAGAGGAGCACTTTTGATATTTTCATGAGATTACAACATTAACCTTTCTTGCTTCAGAAAAACAATAATTTTCACAAAATTTGGACCTGTGACCTCTACTTTAACAGAATGAAACTTAACGACTTGATCAAACACGATTATATTGCCTGAAAAGATTTTAAAAACAATTTAATTATTAAGAAATACTGGGAATGATATTGTGCAGGCATTGAGTGTGCTACATGTTCTAGTGCGTATATATATAGCCTTGATAGATTTCCTGCTAGCTCTTGAATAATATTGATCTCAAAATTTGTCATTTGGATTCCATCATGGCAATCTTGATACTTATGATTAAATGATTGAATATTGACAGAACACAGAAATGCAGAACAAAATCTACCCTTCCAGATTAGCTTCAATGACTTTGAGTCCTAGCTCTTCATCGGTGGCATTGAATGACACGTCATCAAGGACAACATTACAGACTCGTGGAAATTTAGCAAAGCTGGAACTGAGTGATGGAAATTATTTATATGCAAAGTTGGTGGTAATTACATTATTCTTGCGACTATAATTACTTTGTATAAACTATAAAGATGGAAAGGTTTCCAAAAGCTATGAACTTATGAAATACTCCCCCATGCTTAAATTGATGGTCCCACTTTTCTTTTCGGGGCATCTTATATTGATAGACCTATTTCAATTTTGGGACAGAATCATTAATACCAAATATCACAATAGATGGGTTCTTGACCATTGATCAAGTTGAAATTAGTGTTTCGTTAAAAAGTACCGAAGTCAAGGTGAGTATCTATGTGAGGTGGAGTATTTAGTTTTACTATATACTAACCTTTAAAGCTGTTGTTTGTGTGTCAGTCCATTTGACTTGAGTGGCTTTTGTTTATTCTCTGAGTCTGAAATCTAAAGACTGAATCGGTAAGTCTAAAAATTTGTATCTGACATATTTTTTTATGCGAATGCAATATCTGAGCAGACATTGAAAAGCGTTAGGTTGAGGGATAGTTCTGAGTGTGTTGTGGGCCGCAGCTTCCAAGTTCTGGATAGTTCTGAGTTGATGCTATATAATTTGGGTAGTGGTGGTTTGTTGGCTGAGTAGTGGTTTAGAAGTTTGTACCTTTCCCTGTTGGATTTCCTCCTTTGGTTTTTTCTAGTGTTTTGCTCAGGCTAAGTCTTGTAATGCTGCAGATGCTGTAAATCTCAGTGGCTGACTTATCCTCTGTCATTTTGGCATCATTTGCGTAGTACTTTGTTTGCTTTTTAATATTTATCAGTTTTGTTTCCTATCAAAAAAATAAAATAAAAAATAATGCATTAGGTTGGGGGCAAAAAATGTATTATGCAACCATTCAGACTTCATTAATCACATTAAGTGGTAGGAGAACCTCTGAATGACTTGAAGGTGTATAAAAGGTTATTTATGAATTTACCAAACAAACACGTTAACTCACTTCTAAAGTCTGAATTTTAGTCCTTTAGACTTCAGATGGTCAAAATAAATGGACCTGTACTCCTTATTTTTACATAATCCTTTGAGATATCCCTCATGTAGGGGCAAAGTCTAAGGATTAGAACAGTAGATTCAAATCCAAATTTGATATTAAAACAGGGGTGTGGGTTGGGCACAAGTCGAGAGAGTTCTCTTGTAAATCTTACTTTGAATATCTTTGTTCATTCTCTTTGTCTACATCCCCCCATGCAGAGGTCATTTGGAAAGGTGGTACCCCCAATAAAATCAAAGTTTTTGCGTGGCTGGCTTCTTTAGGGAAATTGAATACGTGTGATGTGCTTCAATCTAGGAGACCTTACATGGCATTATCCCCATCATGGTGTATAATGTGGAAGAAGATGGGAGAATCTGTGGATCACATTTTGTTGCATTGTGAGTTTGTTAAGCATATTTGGGCTAAATTATGGGTTCTGTTCGGAGTAATAGGGGCTGTCCCGTCTAGATGGGCAGAATTCATTGTCATAAAATGGAGATTTAGGCAGCGTGGCAAGAAAATTAAAGTGCTGTGGAGATTTTTTATGATGGCTGTAGCTTGGCTAGTATGGCTTGAAAGGAATAGAAGAGTGTTCGAACTTCGAAGATAGATGGAGTAGATCGGAAGAGTTATGGTGTCATGCTCAGTTTCTCGTGGGTTTATGGGCAAAAGCTTCAAATATTTTTGATGGCATAGAACAATACTTATTCTGTTTAGATTGTAATAGTTGCCTGGGATAGTTCTTTGTTTAGTTAGCAAGGTGTTTTGTTCTCATTCTAGTTTTTGAATTTGATTTCCAGAGGATGTCTCATCCTCTGAATCTTGGTGATCGTTGTAATGTCTTTCCTTGTTTTTGGAATAAATTTTTGTTTCCTATCAAAAAAAAAAAAGTATAAAAATCCTTTACCTATTGATTAATGTTGAGTTTGATGTTTTTATCACAGGTTGGAGCCGATGGGTCCAAGTCACACGTTCGCGAACTAGCCGGAATTAAAGCTACGGGATGGAAATACTCCCAAAATGCACTCATCTGTACTGTCCAACACAAAGAGGAAAACCCATGTGCATGGCAACGTTTTCTACCTACAGGCCCAATCGCACTTCTACCAATAGGTGACAACTTCAGCAACATTGTTTGGACTATGGACCCCAAAGATTCATCAAACCTCGAGTCGATGAACGAAGATGATTTTGTGAAAGCAGTAAACCATGCTTTGGATCACGGGTATGGCCCACATCCTCAATCGAAATTATTTGGTGGGGACATATTTTCTTGGATCAAGGGAGATTATGGGGTGTCTTCAGCAAAGGAGTCTTTTGAGGTTCCTCCAAAAGTAGTGAAGTTGGGGTCGGATAGAATGGCGTTTCCGTTGTCTTTAATGCATGCTAATAGTTATGCATCGAAGCGCGTTGTTTTGGTTGGTGATGCGGCACACACTGTTCATCCTTTGGCTGGTCAAGGAGTTAATATGGGTTTTGGAGATGCATTCTCTCTTTCGAGAGTTATTGCTGATGGTATTGCAGTGGGATCTGACATTGGGGAGGTTCTCTCTCTCTCTCTCTCTCTCTCTCACTCTCATTTGTTTCTGTCTTTGAACATCATAATGCATTTACTCTTTCTTGATTGTTCTCAGATATCTCTGCTGAAGAAATTCGAAGCAGATAGGAAAATGGCCAATGTTGCGATGATGGCAATACTGGATGGTTTCCAAAAGGCATACTCTGTTGATTTTGGGCCACTCAATGTGTTGAGAGCTGCTGGTTTCCATGGCGCCCAGTACATTACGCCTCTTAAACAGAGCATTATCTCGTATGCTTCAGGTGAGCAGAAAATCCCACTTCTCTCCTAGAGTTGAACTGTATAAAAATTTATATATCAAATCATGTATGCAGATGTATTGATTTTGTTTATTTTTACATTCAATAAAATCAACAGAAGTCGAATGTGACATTTTTTATTCTAACAGTTGAATTAGAGCTCAAGGTGTCGATTTCCACAGGGACAGGTCCTTTTAGAGCTAAGATCTAACTCCAAAAAATATACTAACCTGGGAATTCATGAAGAGAACTGCGATGCTCAAAATCGGACAAAAACTCGGAAACTGCAGTGTTCTTGCAAGGAGTACATGGTAAATATTCGGGTGCATATTGCGCGAGTTAGAATATTGCTTGCATCGGGCACGCCAACTCTCTTGAACACATTGAGAAATGATAGTGTGCAATATCGATTAGCCACATACCTCTAGTTACTGGATGTAATCCTCAAAAAATTATACTTTTTGACGGTAGAGTAGTAACTACAAGCCATTGCAGTACAATAAATACTTAAAACAACAAAGAACGTATTAAATATAATGATGGGGTGGTCTGCAAATAGGTTAAAAGTTTGGAGTAACTCAAATTTGTGTAGAAAGCAATAACAGAATTACTACTATGCAATGTTATTGGCTCCAAATTTCAGATACAAAGATTGGAATCTTGACTATCGGTAAATCATCGAAAACATTAACTAAAAATTCACGTAATTAATGAGTGCGATCATTGTAAAAAGTTTTAATGACCTTGATATGATTATCTGCATGCATAAAGGTGTAAGTTCGTATGTGGATTCAAACGCTTAACCAACACTTCGCGTGGTGTTTATCAATTTTCTGTTATATTGTTTCATCCAGTTTTATTTTATCATATTTGTAACCAAGTAAATACAAGAATGATGAAAAATTAGTCCATTTTCCACAAAAATTGTACCAATTTTAAACGTAACCACTGTATATACTATATCGTACAATTAAAGTAAAAAAATTGATAAATCTACACAACCGACCAATATATTAAATTTTTAAATATGCATATAATATCACATAACTACAACACATCAGGCTAGCTTGGCAACTGGCAGACCAAGTCTGAGCTTATGCATGTAGTGTAAAGTGAGCGTTCAAGTTTTGAAAACCATACCTTAATCAATTTGGTTAGGTTCTTTCTAAGCAAATTTTTAAATTGGATTTTGTTATTAATATCCAACATCTCAAAATATCAAGTTGGTTTTGAGACGGAATTTTTAGTACGAGATCCATAATAAAAGCACGATACAGGTTTGAGTTAAGTTAGTAGTGCCGTTGGCAGTGTTATATATCTAGTCTTATAAAACACAAAGTCTGACTAATTTTTGACCTTTTAAATTCTATTTGAAAGTCTGAATTTTCAAATTCTTTCAACGAGTGGTTTATATTGTTGATAATGTTGCAAAGGATATACCAGCCATATGCATTCTCCATGCACAATGTTACAAGAATAGACTCATATGTTATTTCAACCATATGTGGGTAGGAACAAAACAAGGGAATTTGATTAGGGCTAACTATAGTGTACTAAAATAGATTTCTAATTAAGGGTGGATAAAATTAATTAGTACTACTGCATGAGGAGGGGGAATGGAATTGGGATTCACAAAGTTCAAACCACGCATGGTATGATGGAAATGATGCAAATATCTTTTCTAAGTCAGTTGTACCTCGAATTTAATTGAAAATGCAAATCTCTTTTCAAACTCAGCTGTACCCTGAATATATGTAATTGAAAAGACTTTGAAAATGCCTTTCTATCTTGGTTGTCCACTGAATGTACAAAAAAAAAAAAAAAATCACTTTGACGCACACAAGATGAATCTTTTTAAAATAGGTAATCCAAGTTATTATTTGGGTTCAAATGAATCCATATATATATATAAATACCAAGGATTTTATCATTGCGTCACTAATATAGGACACATGCAGTTTGTTACTATATATATATATATATATATATATCTAAGATCAAGTCAATCTATTTCATGCAACGTAATTTTATAACAAAATTTAGGTCAATCTACTTTTATAACAAAAAGATTTTCCGAACTTGCAGTGCACATGCTTTCACTAATTACCTGACCTATTTTCACAAATGTTAGGGGAATCTATTTAAGAGCTAGAGGAGAGAGTGTGTGCATTGAACTTATCTTTGTTGGGTAGGTGCCTAAGGATAAAAATCATATCACTCTCCCAACTTTATTGCGCTCTCTCCGCATATATTTTTACAGTTAGGAGTATGCACAATAAATAATCCACAAAGTTTTATTCAGACGTACTGTCACAAACGCTTGGATAACTATAAAAAATATATAAATTTAGTGGGAAATTTTAGTAATAAAAAATAAAAGTGTTAATGATAAAAGTGTTTTTTTTTTGAGACAACAAAGTGTTAATATCCAAAAATAATAATAAAAAAAATACAATAAATATGTTATTCTTTATATTTTAGTATCCACCAAAAAAAATCTGCTTTTACATAATTAATACAATAATTATTTATACATAGACAGAAAGAGAGCTCAGAATTCAAGAGATCGATTCTTAGGTATATATATATATTTTAATTAGTACTTCAATTCTACCTATTATCACTCCGGCCTTTTCTTCTTTTGCCTCTTTGTTACTACTATTAGTACTTTAATTACATTTATTTTTATAACTTGGTTGCATATAAATATCCCCTCTACACAACCTTAATTCCATCATCATCACACTTTCATTCATATCCTCTCACATTAATTTACGTGCATGAATATTAAGAAATATGATATTAAATATATGACTTTAAAATCTTAATTAATTAATTTATTAATTTTGTTATCTTTATTAATATTATTTAATTTAATTCAATTACTCTAGTTTACTTACTTTGTTTTGTTTTATTTAATTTGCTTTATTTTATCTATTTGATTCCCATCAACTTTTCTGGTTAGATTATGAATTTAGTGAAAAAATTAACGAGATAATTATAAGACATATTGTTTGAGTTTTTGTGAGATCGACATTTCTTACCCACTAAACTATCAATCGATATGATTCGTGCACTTGAGAGTATTAAAATTTATCACAATAATTGGCCATTTATTAATAACGGACATATATAAGTATAACACACATACTTATAAACATTTAGACTAAAAAGCAACCTTAGATAATATTTATATTGTTGAATTAGTGAAATATGTATTACTTTTTGTGGGTTTCATATATTAAATATATGTATTTTTTTGATGATTCTCGCTTTTAATTATGTTGTTATGGTTTGATTGAAAGTATTATTGAATAAATTTTGCAATGCAAGAAGATTAAAGCTTGCTTGCATCCTTTGTTTATCATTCATTGTACATTATTTATTTAATAATATATATAGATTTTTTTTACTCTGCCAAATTGTACCTATTAAATTTTACGCATTACACATAAAACTAATATAATATAATATAATATAATGGGAGAGGGTCGAAAGTTCCGAAAGCTCCCGGAGACACAAATGTTTAAATCAAGTCCACTAACCAAACATATCACCGTCCACTAAACTAAAAAGCAACAAAGGGTTATTTATATATTATTGCAACCAAGTCATCAATTGTTTTAATTTTTTATTTTTTTGAAAGTATTTGACCTGCTTGAAAAGCTATTTTGACTTTTGATTAGTTGGGTTCAACTTGAAAAATAAGACCATTTTCTTTACGTTATATGTCGAAAGATTGGATTCTTTTAATTCAAATTTTGTTCTCGATCATGGAACTCGTGTAATTTTTTAACACTTTATCTGCAATACTAATAAGTAATTGAATATATCTCGGATGTTTATTTTAGATGCACTAAAATCTTATTTACAAAAGACAAATATATAGTTTATTAAGTTTAATTAGACAAACATACATGTACAAGCATTTTAGTAAAATACAACAAACAAACAAAAATCCATAAATACAAACACATTTAAACATGCATGCACAGACTTAAGGGTCTTGAATGGTTGTTATCTTCATGTTCATACAAGAGCTACAGCCTACATTCATAGATTGACTCTCTCTCTCTCTCTCTCTCTCTCTCTATATATATATATATATGTGGGAAAATGATCTTAAGTGGACCAATTTTTTGGTTCTTAAATGCGGACCAATCATTTTGAGGGGCAAACGGATGAATTTTTTTTATGAAATTTGGTGAGGATGAAGTCCATGATTAGTAGATCATCTCCGCCAATTTTTATCAAAAAATTCAACCGGGAAGATGTACGTTTTTTGCTGTTAAATTTTATGATATTTAGCTAACCCATTTTTCGGTTGTATTTTTTGATAAGAATTGGTGGAGATGATCTACTACTAATCATGGAGATCATTTTTACCAAGTTTCATAAAAAAAAATCATCCGTTTACCACATCAAAATGATTGGTCCGCATTTAAGGATCAAAAAATTAAAAGTCATGTTTAATTTGCGACAAATATTAAGCGTAACTAATGTATCACGGGATATTACGAAGCTATTTATAAACTCATGGCATGAGTTTCAAATAACTTTATTTTAATATATTTGTAATATTATTGACTCCATATACTTTTATAGCAAATAAACGTAGTTATTATTTAATGGAAGCTAGTTTTTAAATACCTCCACTTAAACTTCTTCTCATCCCAATTATAAAAAACTTTTAACATACCGAAATATTTTCAAAATTTAGTCAACTCACGATCCTACCTATTTCCATACACCAAACAAAGAATTAATGTCGAGCAACTAAGTAAGCAAATAATAGTAGAAGTAGATGAGTAGTGGTGGTACAATTATTTGGTATTTGAAATTTTGAAACAATATATGGAGAGTAAGATTGAGTAATTAAATTATTGTGAGGATATATATGAAAGTGCATGTGATGATGAATTAATGTGGAGGGGAGGGTTATTTATATATATGCAACCAAGTCAACGACCGTACGTCTGAATTAATAAGAATTATATATTATTTTTTTATCAGTACGTCTGAATTAATAAAATTTGTGTATTATTTTTTGGGAGATAACTGATGTATCAATTTATGTATAAATAATTATTGTGTTACTTATGTAAAAACTAGAAGACCTTGGTGGTGTGCATGTGTGATCGTAAGATGGGTGTTATTGCATGCATACTCCTAAGTATAAAACATATACTGTATAAATTTAGTGGGAAAATTTAGTAATAAAAAATAAAAGTGTTATTTTTTTTTTGAGACAACAAAGTGTTAATATCCAAAAATAAAATAAAATAAAAATAAAAATACAACAAATGTGTTATTCTTTATATTTTAGTATCCACCAAGAAAAAATCTGTTTTTACATAATTAATATAGTACAATAATTATTTATACATAAATCGATACATCAGTTATCTCCCAAAAAATAATACACAACTTTTATTTATTCATACGTACTGATAAAAAAATAATATATAATTCTTAATTAATTGGTTGCAAAAGGAGTATCCTTTTTGTTTTCTTATTTTCACTATTATTCCAAATTAATCAATGCGATACTCCTTTAATGCAATTAATCCCCAACCACTCATGTATTTTTACACAACCGTACCGACCAATAAGCTTCTTGATACGCATATGCTTTCGTCATAAGTTTGCATTTAATTTTGAGGGTAACTAGTACGTAGGTAGATATATTTCATGTGGAGAGAGCGCAATAATAATAATATAGTTGAGTTCAATATTATATATATGCATGCACGTACATATATACTCTCTCCTCTAGCTCTTAATATTAATACCCTTCAAATTTCTGTGCTCGATCTCCCCATCTGCTTAAAGACATATATCATCTATCATTCTAACATACATAGACAGAAAGGTCAGAATTGAAGAGATCTATCATTCATATCCTCTCACATTAATTTAATTGCCATCTTTACTCGATCCATTTGTCTTGATTACCAAATACTTGAACCGCCACCCCCATCACTACCACTGCCATTAATTAAGATCGTCGTTAATTATGAGATCTCTAAACATTGTTTTAGTCATTATTATATCGTCATTAGTTCTTTTGTCAAGCATTGAACCCAATCGAGCTGCTAAAATCCTCCGTTCAGAAATGAAGACAAAAAATCTGGTGATGCCATCTTTGCAGAAGAGTCTCATACCCCCATCCGGAAATAGTTGCACTGGAACTCCAATATCGGGTGGTAAGGCATGCAATAGTCCACCACCACATTAGAAATGAACACCAACTTAATAAATTTGTTTAGTGATTGAATAAATTAGAAGAGGATCAAATTAATGAAACTTTTTGGGGAACCCTTTTTTTTTTATTTATTTGTATCTTTGTTTTTTGTCATTATTAATGTTTCATTAGTTTCCGCATAAAAGTGTGCCTTTATTAAAGGTAATAGTGTGACAATTACCGTAAAAGAATAAAAAATTAGTTGTTGATGAGGTATTTTAATTTATAAATTCAGAGCATGTTTTTTTAGCAGAATTCTTGAAGTCTTTTTTCAATTACATATATTCGGGGGACAAAGAGTTTGAAAAAAGATTTGCATTTTCGATTAAAATTCAAGGTACAACTGACGTAGAAAAGATATTTGCATCATTTCCATCATACCATGCGTGGTTTGAACTTTGTGAATCCCAATTCCATTCCCCCTCCTCATGCCGTAGTACTAATTAATTTTATCCACCCTTAATTAGAACCTATTTTAGTACTATAGTTAGCCCTAATCAAATTCCCTGTTTTGTTCCTACCCACATATGGTTGAATTAACATATGAGTGTATTCTTGTAACATTGTGCATGGAGAATGCATATGGCTAGTATATCCTTTGCACCATTATCAACAATATAAACCACTCGTTGAAAGAATTTGAAAATTCAGACTTTCAAATTGAATTTAAAAGGTCAAAAATTAGTCAGACTCTATATTTTATAAGACTAGATATATACCACTGCCAACGGCACTACTAACTCAACTCAAACCAATATTATGCTTTTATTATATATGGACCTCGTACTAAAAAATGGGTCTCAAAACCGACTTAATATTTTGAGATGTTGGATATTAATAACAAAATCCAATTTAAAAATTTGTTTAGAAAGAACTTAACCAAATTGATTAAGGTATGCTTTTGAAAACTTGAACGCTTACTATACACTATATGCATAAGCTCGAACTTGGTTCACCAAGTCCCAACCCAGCCTGATGTGTTGTACGTAGTTATGTGATATTATATGCGTATTTAAAGAATTATTATATTGATTGGTTGTACCATATCATATTATCCATTCGATCAAGACTAATTTAGAGGTAGAAAAGATTATCAATTTTTAACTTAGGCTGTAGCATATGCAGAGGTTACACATAAAATTGGTACATTTTTGTGAAAAATGGACTAGTTTTCTTGCCAATTCTTTTATTTACTTGATTACAAATATGATAAATTAAAATAAAATTGGATGAAATAATATAACAGAAAAAATGATAAATACCATGCAAAATGTTGGTTTAAATGTTTGAATCCCCACATATATGTATTCCTTTATGCATGGGTCATTAAAACTTTTTACAATAATCTCACTCAGTGACTTTTTAGTTAAATTCTTCAATGATTTGCCGATTGGTTCGGATCTTTTATGGATTCACATTCTTAATTGGCAAGCTCATGGAGCTCAATTAGTATGGAGCTTTCTATTATTGTTATTTGGATATCATTCTCATGGACTATGTTTTGCTATATTCTATTATCAGAATTCTTAGTTACAACTCTGTATATATGATGTCATCATGATGATGGATTCTTAATTGGTAGCATTTACTGGGGGTTAAAATAAGTAGGGTTCGGTACCACTGGGTTGAAAATCCTTAATCGACCGTCTAGAGCAAGTGAGGAGCCCAAAAATCTAGACATTGGCAAGGCACTACGAGTATATGATTGATATATATATAGCGTACATTATGGTTTTCATCAGTTTATCTGATTTCGGTATATTCTATGGGAGAGGAAAAACTTCATTATATTAATCTAGTTTGGCACCACGGATATATCTTTTCAAAACGGGTCACCAGAAGTATTATCATTAAGGGTTGACACATAACAACTAAAATTGCAAAAGCATGAGCTTGCATTAAAATAAGATAAGTTATATTTTACAATATTCATGGTTTGACTTTATAATAATATTTTCAAAATTGTATCCCTTTAATCCCTTTTACTGAGCAATAGACTCACCCTTTTATATATGCAACCAAGTCACCGAGTGTTTTAATTTATTTTTATTTTGAAGTATCTGACCTGCTTGAAGGGCTATTTTGACTCTTGAATAGTTTGGTTTAACTTGAATTCTTTTATCTTCCATTTTCTTTACGTTACATGTTGGAAGAAGATTGAATTCTTTTAATTGAAATTTTGTTCTTGATCATGGAACTTGTGTAATTTTCTAATAACACTTTATCCGCAATATTAATAAGCAATTGAATATACCTCTGAGTCATTTTAACGTTTATTTTGAATGCACTACATGTATTAAAACCTTATTTACAAAAGACAAATATATAGCTTATTAAGTATAATTAGACAAACATACGCATGCAAGCATTTTAGTAAAATACAACAAATAAAAAAAAATCATAAATACACACACATTTTAATTGTCTTAAATGGTCGTTATCTTCATGTTCATACAAATACAAATCTATGTAATTCATTGTCAAGAGTTATGGCCTACACCCATATACTCTCTGTTTCTCTCTCACCATATACATATATATATATATATATATATGCTTATTGAGTGAGTCGTTAATCTAATGGTAAAGGCACCCAACTGGATTCGAGAGATCTTGGATTCGAGTCTCAGCTAGAGCGGGAAGAGTTTCTTAGTTATTCACTTATTTGTAAAAGGGAAGAGTTTTTTTTTTTTTTTGGCAGTAAGGGAAGGAGTTCTTTTTTGGAAAAATAAAATAAAATCTATTTATCTTTTTGTTCTTATATGCTCCTCGTCCCACCACTCCACTTTCAAAGAAAAATATAAATTTGACTCGGCTTTGTTTATATGCTAGATAATTAATTTGTACTAAGGGGGTATTATTGATTTTTCTAATGCAATCGATCATTATGTATTAGTTAAAATATTGGTACATATTATAACTATCTTATAAAAAATCCATTCTAATCAAAGAGTGGTCAAAATGTTAATCTTTTATGTATGTAAATAATATGTCCGTAACATATAACTCAGGCCCTCACACCTGACGAACACAAGAGTGATTAAGTGAAAATAAAAAAAATATAATATTGAAAATGAAAACAATATATAAAAGTGAAACCCAAGTAAGTAAGAATTCAATATTCTTTTTCAAACCGTGTGGGTCTCACACTTACAGCTCTGCTTGTATTGTTAAATTTCTAACATGTGTATGTGTCATATTCATTAATAGTTGAGGCGTTGGAAAGATGTGATCTAGCTTGTCAAGTTGACAAAAAATCACATTTTTCCAAATTAATAAAAAGCTATTTTTAATACTTTATCTAGCTCTATAACATGGAGACAAACTTTAGAAGCGCATGGCTTTCGTTTAAGCAGAAGTAAGACAGAATATATAGAATGCAAGTTCAGTAAAAGGCGGAGCACTCCTAACTTAGAGGTAAAAGTTGGGGACAATGTCATACCACAAGTCACTCGGTTTAAGTATCTTGGATCCATTATACAAGAAGATGGAGAGATAGAGGGAGATGTAAACCACCGGATTCAAGCAGGGTGGTAGAAATGGAGGAAAGCTTCGGGTGTGTTATGTGATAAAAAAATACCACTCAAGTTAAAAGGAAAATTCTATCGTACTGCGGTTAGACCAGCGATGTTGTATGGGACTGAGTGTTGGGCGGTCAAAAGCCAACACGAGAATAAACTAAATGTAGCTGAGATGAGAATGCTGAGATGGATGAGTGGCAAGAATAGGAAAGATAGGATCAGGAATGATACCATCAGAGAGGGAGTTGGGGTGGCACCTATTACAGAAAAGATGGTTGAATATCGACTTAGATGGTTTGTGCATGTAGGGAGGAGACCGGTAGATGCCGTGGTACGGAGAGTTGATCATATTGAGGGAAGCCAAATTGTTAGAGGCAGAAGAAGACCGAAAAAAACTATAGGTGAAACTATTAAGAAGGATTTAGAGGCAAATGGTTTCACTATAGATATGATTCATGACAGGCCACTATGGCGTTGTTTGATCCATGTAGCCGACCCCACCTAGTGGGATAAAGGCTTTGTTGTTGTTGTTGTTGTTGTTGTTGTATCTAGCTCTATATCTCATTTGGTGTAAAATGTAAAAAAATAAAAGAATTTAATAGTTTGCATCTTAAAATTATATTAATTAATGTGCCTTTCATACTTACAAGCATTGAAGTATTAAAGTAGCTAGGTGCTTAAATTGAATAATTGATTCTTAATTATGTCAAAGTTAATTATCTTAATTATTTCATTTTGGATGATGAGATCCAAATTGATTTAGATTTACAGTTGTGGATTGTCAAGCGACATATGAGTGCTTGCACAACAACATCAATACAGTTGTGGATTGTCAGTCAATTTCAATATTTTTACTCCTTTCATTTTTACTTTTCTATATTGTTTTCATTTTCAATATTAGTTCTTTTATTTTCATATATATATATATATAGGTAATTAAATACAGACTTCTCATCTAACCAAAAATAACTATTATTAAATTTAATGTTCTCTCCTTACAAATTTCATAACTTGTTTAACATTATTTCTAACCTATAGGGCTGGTCTAGTGGCTTGTCTACCATTAGATTCTATGTTCGATTCCCCCCAAGTACGAATACCATTGGGCCAACGGGCAGATTCTCACGTATTGTGACTTGTGAGTATGGATTAGTCCCATATCTAATATAGTGTGAGAACACCCTCGTTTAAAAAAATTATTAATAATAATAAGAAGAAGAAGAAGAAAATTCGTTTCAAAGTTAAGAGTATTTTGTGGGTTAGTCGAGTTTGATTGATAAGGTTTCATGGGCGCGAGATGGTAAGGAAGAATGGAATTCAATTCTACCGAAATGAAGAGAAAATTTCAAAAACCACTAAATTAGAGAGTGATTTTATATGGACATAAAAATCTGAAATAAAAAACGGACATATCAACGTGTCAATCACTCACTGATTAGAATAGAATGTGACATATATATATATATATATATCGTTATTTAGCCAATATATAATAGTCACATTACATATGTCAAATTTTATGTCAGATATTTATATATAAATAAAATTATTACTAAATTCCGCAAATCAATCCATCATATCTATGAGCACCCACATTCTTGTCTGTAAAATACATGGCTACAGTTAGAACTAGCTAAGCAATCTTTTCGCATGTCCAAAATATTACTCTCAAAAAAAGGAAATGAATAACAGTATGGAGATGAATTCAATTGTCTATTTGTTTTTTGTTTGTTTTTTCCCTTAAAAGTTTTGAAAAAAATTGTTCAGTTAGCAAACAAAATTAAGTTAGATATATAGGAGAGAGAAAATTTCAATAAAAAAAGAATATATATATATATATAAATAATTATTGCGTCCATGAAATATCTACTATTTACTCTCAGAATTAAATGCAACGTTGACTCTCCACTTAATAAATATATAAATATATGTAATTGGTTTTGACGAGAAGCATATTGGTCGGTACGGTTGTGTAAAAGTGGATGAGTGGTCAGGGAGAGAGTGTGCATATATTGAAGGGGGCTACTATTGACACATACCATTTAATTCTCTAATACTCCATATCTCTCTAACACTTTATAGGTACACTTTCACTCTTCCTAACACTCCACCACTCCACATTTAATTTTAGAATTAATTAACATTCATCTAAAAAACACTCCACATTTACTCTCTACCACTCCAATCTCTCTCATCTTCAATCTTCTTCTTCCACAAATCACACCACTCACCCTACAAATCTCATCTTCTATCTTCTTCGATTAACTTTTTTCTTAACAATCTATTCGTTCCACTCTTTTTTTCTTGAACTTTTTTGTTAATGGCTAAAAAAAGTTTCACCCGTGCACACACCACGTCAAAAAAAAATCTGCCATGGATGAAGGTTTACTCGGTTCCTAGGAACCGAGTGTTGTTCATCATACTCGGCCGAAAGGAACCGAGTAAAGCACAAGTCACTCGGTCCTAAGGAACCGAGTGAAATTGAAAAATTAACCTAAAGCTTAACTCGGCTCCTTAGGACCGAGTAAGCTGTACAATACTCGGTCCCTAAGGACCGAGTAAGCTATTCAACACTCGGTTCCTAAGGACCGAGTAAACATTCTTCGTGTTTTTTTTTCTGTTTTTTAATTTTTTTTGCGTTTCTTTGTATCCAATGATTTATAAATGAAAGGAAACGTAAAGCAATAACCAAAATATAATTATCCTACTTCTTTTAGAGATGGATGGTGATTTGGATGGCGGTGGTACCAACAATGATGGAGGTGGCGGCGACAATGATGGTGGTGATGGTGATGATGATGATGATGATGATGATGATGATGATGAAGAAGAAGAAGAAGAAGAAGAGGCAGAAATGATGGTGGTGGTGGTGGTGGTGATGAAGAAGAAGAAGAGGAAGTTGTTTAAGAGAGTATTTAGTGGTTTAATTATTAATTAAAAATAAAAAAAATGGTGTGTGTCAATAGACTAATTAACATTTATTTTTAAGGGAGTGTTACATAGTAAATAGGTGTGTGTCAATAGCAGCATCCTATATTGAACTCAATTAACTTTGTAATTTAGAATTACAAAGTTGATAAATATATATTTATATTATAAAACATCAAGTTTGACTAAATTTATTTTCAAAAAACATAAAAATCTAATGGTTAAAAATATACATGTTATGGTGTGCATTAACTCTACACTATTGGATGAGTTTTATACACACATGAAGATGTCATATCAAAGTTAAAACATTCACACCAATAATATACACACAATAAATTCTCACATACCAATAATTTTTTCTATATTAAAAATGGCATAACTTAAAATAAAAAATAAAAAATTTAATATTTAAAATCTACTAATCAAGATCAGTTAAACAAGATCCATCATGACTATAGAATTATGTAAAAAAAATTAAAATTATTGAGTAACATTTAACACCAATAATATACACAAAGTAAACTCTCACACACCAATAAATATTTTTACATTAAAATTGCAATAACTTAAAATAAAAAATTCAAAATTTAATATTTAAACTCTACTGATCAAGATCAATTAAATAAGATTCACCTTAAAATAAAAATTTTAATATTTAAAATATACTAATCAAGAAATTTCATAAAAAAAATAATATTTAAATCTACTAATCAAGATCAATTAACAAGATACATCATGATAATAGAATTATGTAAAAAAAAACAATAATATACACATGCACAATAAATTCTCACACATCAATAATTTTTTCTATATTAAAAATGTCATAACTTAAAATAAAAAATTCAAAATTTAATAAAAAATTAATATTTAAAATCTACTAATTAAGATCAATTAAACAAAATCAATCATGATTATAAAATTATGTTAAAAAAATAAAAATTATTGAATAACATTTAACAACAGTAATATACACAAAGTAAACTCTCACACACCAATAAATATTTTTATATTAAAAATGCCATAACTTAAAATAAGAACAAAATATAATAATATTAATCACTATCAGCTACTCTTTTTTATTATTTAGTTTTTTGAAATATATTAATCACTATCAATTAAACAATATCCATCATGACTATAGAATTTTGTTAAAAAAAATAATAAAAATTATTGAGTAACATTTAAGGACATGATATATGTGTTCGTATATTATTAATCATCTCAGTGTGTCGTTTTTAGGAGTGTTCACAACATATCAATCAAATTTTTGAATTATTTTCAAATCATTACAACATACGTGATTGAAATATTTTCACATATGGCCTTGAATTTAATTTGTTAAAAATTTATTTTGCCGAGATCAAAATAAGATCAAAAAATATGATTAAAAGATTCTTTAAAAATTAAAAATAAGTCAATCTAATTCAGTCAACTTTTAATCCTTTTCTAGCATGAAGATTATTTTGAACCTAAGTTTCTCGATTTAGGTTCATCACATGTTATTTCTTTTTATCTTATTATTAGTTTTTATTTAATTTACTGTGTCGGATGGTACGTGTATATCCTATTATATATATATATATATCATCGTGATGATTGTTTCTCGCGTGCCTTTGTTGCGTCCATGAAATATATATCTACTACTTACCCTCAAAATTAAATGCAACTCTGACTCTCCACTTAATATATATATATATGTTGCTTTCCATATATACTACTTCCTCATACCTCGATCCGAGAGAATTTGTCCAAATGCGCGCAATGTGATACTCCTTTTCCCAATTCAAACGACAGCATAAATGTAATCTTATTGTTAGTGTTGACGAGAAGCATATTTTTTCCCAATTCAAACGACCGCATAAATGTAATCTTATTGTTAGTGTTGACGAGAAGCATATTGGTTGGAAAAATTCTCTCGGATCGAGGTATGAGGAAGTAGTATATATGGAAAGCAACATATATATATATATATATATATATTTATATTAATAAAACATAGTATCAAATGTAAAATTAAAATGATAATTATAAGAAAATCATATAATTGGTCACCTATAGAAAAATGTTTTAGATATATGAAAAAAATTGTCGCCTTGAATTTTTTTAATACACAAGTGGCCAAGAAGACTCTTAATGAGATATATAATAGAGTAATATATTTTTACTAAGAGCATTTCTAACCGTTGTGTAAATATTTTTGTGTAAATCCTAGGTGTCAAGACACTTTTACACAAAACTTGAAGTGTAAAAAAAATATGCTCCAATGGTATATTTTTAAACTTTTGTATAAATTTTGAATGAACCAATAAGATAATTATGCATATTATATATTATTTTATGCAATTTTTTATTATTATTTCTTGAATTTTGGTATACATAATATTATAATAAGAATGGATCTTGATTTGTTGGTCTTAACGAGTAGATTTTAGATATATATTTTTTATTAAATTATATAATTTCTATTAAAAGTTATTACATTTTAAAGTATTATAAAATAATTGAGAAAAGAAAAAGCTGATGTGGCAGTGTAAACTTGGAGTGTATTTTACACATTCGTTTTACACAAAAGCTAAATTTAAAAGACTGCTGGAGTTCAAAATTTTTACAAGTTTTGTATATTTTACACAAAACCTAAATATACACTACTGTTGGAGATGCTCTAATTCAACACAAATTCTAAATTGTTTAATTATTTTAGCCAATAAAGTAGAGTTTGAATTTATTTGGAATAATAATACTAATATAAAAAATAATATATTTTTTAATGTAAATCTAGTTTAAAATCTTAGTTTAATTATTTTATCCAAATAAAGTAAAGTTTGAATTTATTCAAAATACTAATATTAATACAGAAATATATAGAGTTATACTATTTTATTTAAATGTAAATTTTAATTTTTTTTGTTTAAAATCAAGGGACATATTTTTTTATTTAATTATTTTAACCACATAAAGTAAAATTTGAATTTATTTGAACTATTAATACTAATATATAAATATATGGAGTTATATTGTTTTATTTAATGTAAATATTAAAATCTTTTGTTTAAAATGCTTATGATGAAATTATATAGAGGTTTTATACAAAACACCTAATTCACCACAAACTCTAAATTGTTTAATTATTTTAGTAATTAAAGTAGAGTTTGAATTTATTTGGAATTATAATACTAATATAAAAAATACTATTTTATTTAATGTAAGTCTAGCTATCTTTGTTTAATTATTTTAGCCAAATAAAAAGTTTTTTACAAAACATCTAATTCAACACAAATTCTCAATTGTTTAATTATTTTACCCAAAAAAGTAGAGTTTGAATTTATTTAGAATAATAATACTAATATAAAAAATAATATATTTTTAATGTAAATCTAGCTTAAAATCTTTGTTTAATTATTTTAGCTAAATAAAGTAAAGTTTGAATTTATTTGAATACTAATACTAATATAGAAATACATGGAGTTATGCTATTTTATTTAAATGTATATATTAAAATCTTTTGTTTAAAATCAAGGGGCATATTTATTTGTTTAATTATTTTAGCCAAATAAAGCATAATTTGAATTTATTTGAAATATTAATACTAATATAGAAATATATGAAGTTATGCTGTTTTATTTAATATAAATCTTAAAATCTTTTGTTTAAAATGTTTATTATGAAGATATATAGAAGTTTTATACAAAACACTTAATTCAACACAAACTCTAAATTGTTTAATTATTTTAACCAATAAAGTAGAGTTTGAATTTATTTGGAATTATAATACTAATATAAAAAATAATATTTTATTTAATGTAAATATAGGATCTTTGTTTTATTATTTTAGCCAAATAAAGTTTTTTTTACAAAACATCTAATTCAACACAAATTCTAAATTGTTTAATTATTTTACCCAATAAAGTAGAGTTTGAATTTATCTGAAATAATAATACTAATATAAAAAATAATATTTTATTTAATGTAAATCTAGGTTAAAATATTTGTTTAATTATTTTAGACAAATAAAGTAAAGTTTGAATTTATTTGATATACTAATGCTAATACCAATATAGAAATATATGGAGTTATGCTATTTTATTTAATTGTAAATATTAAAATCTTTTGTTTAAAATCAAGGGACATATTTGTCCTCGCAAAAAAAGGAAAAACACTTAAATTATTCATACTTTTATATATAGTATAAATAAATAGATATAGATATAGATATAGATGGCAAATATCTCATGCGCACCACTATTCACGGACCGTCCGTACGGACTGGCCCGTTTGGCACGCTTCTCGATGGAATTTTTTGATGAAATTTTGTGGGGATGTTCTTCATCGTGTGTAGAACATCTCCACCACATTTAATCAAAAAATTCAACCGGGAAGTATGTTAACTACATGATTGAAAAAAACTGGTCCAGAAATAGATATATAAAATCCAATATTTTTCAATCATGTAGTTAACCTACTTCCCGGTTGAATTTTTTGATGAAATTTGGTGGAGATGTTCTACACACGATGAAGAAAAAAAGAAGATTTTTCTTAATTTGACGATTTTGATAACAAAACGACATCTGATCATCTTAATTTACCCGATAATATAGTAACTTTGTCTTCTGAACAACATATTCGAAAATCAGCTAGATCCAACGGTTCAATCAAAAGTTATATCTATTTTATGATTACCTCTGAAGAAAAAAAGAAGAAGAAGAAGATGAGAACGGTGCTCCTATCCTCTCGGCGAAACGATCGGAAAGTCAAGTAATGGCGGTGGTGGAGGAGGAGGTGAGATGGTTGGTAGGAGCTAATGTTGGTCTACTAATTTTAGAGAGAGAGGGAGAACAATGTATTTGATATAACTAATTTTAGAGAGAGAGGGAGAGCAAAGTCAAGTAACCTTTTGGGCTTTAACAGTCAAGTGCAAACTCTAATCTTGCGTACAATGGGATTACCACTATAAAAATATGCAAAAAACAACACGCAACAATTGTAGGTCTTTCTTGGTTAGCTTATTTTGAGCTTGTTTTTATGTTAATTACTTCTATGTCAATATTTTTTAATTTTTTTTTGTGCTTGTGTTTTGTCCCCCCGCAAATTTAAAATTCTGGATCCGCTGCTAGGGCCAAATATTTTATAGTCCCTCCACTCCATAGGGGCGGTCCATGCCAAGTTACGAGTGGACTATATCTTTTTGGGATATCCCAAATTAAGATCCTTTTTCTGGAACATAATCGATGCACCGCTCACGATATTTAACAAATATTGTTCAACCATTGAGTAGGTTGAAATTAGTCTTCTCTTGAAGAGTATCAAGTCAAGTGGGACTCCAAATTTGAGGGGGGAGTAAATGTATTAGAATAAGGGTGCACAATTGAATTGTACATGGAAAAAGGGCCACCCATTTCAATTTTTGTACAGGGTATTATAAATCTCAAGGTAAACCTTGGTCCCACCTTACAGATGGAATAAACTTAGACATAATCTATACCAAATGGCAGCTCTAGCTTGAGCCAGCTTTATCCCATGCTTCAGAATTCTAGCATTTTATAAATGAACTACGAGATAGCCCCCATGTGTCACTTCATGCTCCTATGTTGTTTCATGTTGACGACATTTCACATATAGGTCTAATATATTAAGTGTTTTGGAAATAGGTTGATTTCAAGAGGAGTTGCTTCAAATATCTACGGGTTGAAATTTATGCAGAAGACTTTCTGCAGTGACGCACCTGCAAATTTACGTGCTGCAAACTCTAGACAAACCAGCACTGTAAGATTTTCACTGTGTGTATGAACCTTTTGTTCTCATGTTCTAGCTAATGTTGACTGAACTCTTATTTTCCTTTGCCAGCTTTGAAATCGTCAATTCTTCTCTTCAGTTCATTGAACATTTTAATTTTTCCCATTATATATAACCTATATGCACTTTTAAGTGTAATTTGGGGGAAAATTTATCTTTTTGCTCTCGAGTATCTCCTTACGTTGTACCTGAAAACAGTCAATCAACCATGTTATTTGTTATCTTCTGTCTTTTCTTTCCCTTTAATTACCATTGAATCTTATTCATTAAGACATCCATTTAGAGACCTTTGGTAAATACTAAATAGTGATAGTGACTACAATGCCTGCAGCAATTCAGAATCCTTGTATCTAATGTATTCAAGTTTTCTTACTTGAAAAGAATGTGTAGTATATTCAAGTAGGTTTACTGTTTGTTGAAATTATGATTATCCTGCCAGTTTCTCTTTCTACTTGGGTATCAATGTTTTATATGTTTTCTCCTTTTTGGTGCAATATATTGGCTTGGGTTTCTATGCAGTGCACGGATTGTTTCTTAGGTTCCAGCTGAAGTATCTGTGTCAGCTTATATTTACAGGTGTAGGGCATTAACTAACTCAGCTCTTTCTTGATACACAATAAAAGCTATTCAGTGCACTGGTATTAAAGTCACTAACGTGTTTCTGCACTCTAAGGAGTATCTTAATTCATTTTAAACATGGCAGATGACTTGGAGCAACGGTTGAGAATATAAATACAGCGGGGGCTGATCTTAAAAAGGAAGAAACCTGTTACTATATTTTTGTTATTTTTAATGTTAAATTAGGCTTGCCTCCTGTTTTCATGATTATTAAACTTTGCCCCCTGCATGCAGTGGAATCTCAAAGTGTTTTGTAAAAATGGAGGGCAATTGGCAATGTCTAATTTTTTTCCCCCTTTGATGTAAGTCCCTGCTTTTACTTAATTCTTTGAGATTCCCCTACCTTTTTTATCTTTTATTTGGTTGGTGCAGAAACCAATAAATCAAGTTATGTTCATTCGTATAGGAGTTGAGAACATGTTATATAGTTGAATGTATTAGATGTTGCCTTGAGGCTTGAGCACATGGTTTCTTTTTCCACTATTTGGGTAAACTTTGTGTTGTGTCTTATTCTGCGTTGCATCTTTCATAGACAAAAATTGTTATGGCTTGACTTGTATTCATGCGCTTTTCCTATATTTGGAATAAATAATAGTTTCCGCTTTAGGCCTTCTGTTGAAGTAAAAGATTTATTCTTTATTCTAATGTTTATAGTTCAACCTTCTAGGAGTTCATGGTCGAGCACGATTTGGCAAACAATGTTCCCCTCTATGACATTGCTATTGTTGGAGGTGGCATGGTTGGCATGGCTTTTGCTTGTTCCTTAGGTATTATTAACGTTTTTCACATAGTCCAATTAACTTGTAATGGAATAGGGAGCACTTTCTGCCAGGAGTTGATTGTGTCAATTACTGATTTTTTTTTAATTGAAAATCTTCTATTGCGCTAACATAGTATTTGATTGTGTAATAATTAGTTTCAGTACTACTACTAGTCTGTATTCTTGTTGGTCTTTTTTGACTCCTCCCCCTGTTCTTAATGTGAAATTAGACTTACCACCCTATTTTCATAATCATTGGACTTTGCCCCTTGCATGCAGGGGAATCTTAAAGAATTACATACGACCTTCCCATTACACTATTGATGTGGATATTTTGGGTCGTTACAATCTCCTCCCGTTAAATACTTGACGTCCTGTTAGGACTGCGTCACACACAAACGGTAGTGTTCTTGGGTTCGCCACCCCCAAAATGGCTTGCCCAAGTTGTAATTTAGGTTCACTGTTCTCACATATGTACTATGGAGTATGGACCTTCCCATTACACTACCGATGTGGGATATTTTGGGTCGTTACAGTCTAATTGCACATAAAATGGGCAAAGTGAAAAAAGCCCATTTATGTTTTACTTTGGTAGGCGTGGTTTACTTCGCTTATCATTTTGTCTGTGATGCGCCCTAAACCTTCTAATGACACCACATAAAGGTGTTTCCGAAGAGAAATATAATTTTGTTTTAAGTAGATATATGTTGGTTTGCGAAAAATTAATATCATATAAGAATTGCCATGCAAATGTCTGAAACTTTTATGATTTTTCCATGTGCTTGCAGCAAGCACGCCTTTGACGAACCACTTGAAATTTGCCATCATTGATAGCAATCCGGCTTTGGTGAGAGGAGCCTCCATTAAAAAAGATGATCCCTCAGATCCAAGGGTCAGTACAGTCACACCTACAACTATTTCTCTCTTCAAAGGTATTAAGTTTCATGTCTTTGCCATTTGCATTTTGTGTACAGCTAATTCAATAATCTTCACAATGTCCACTTTGCATGTACTTTCGAAAGCTTCTGTTATGATACTGCTGCTAGTTTAGCAGTAGAAGTTGGAAAAATTCTATTTTATTTTACAGTTGTTATATACATATATATATATATATGTTCTTAATTTTTGTTTCAATTTATTTCTACTGTGATTGCTGAAAGTCCAGCACTGAGGACAGGGTGGAGCAGTAGTTGCTTAAGGGTTTATGTCACTGTTTTCAGTTTAAAAATTGTTTTGGGAAACTAAAAATATGTACACATTTGCTAGGCTGGTGACTAGCATGGCTATGTGGGTTTCGCTCTTCCTTTTTAAGAGGTCTGGAATTCTGGGAAATGTTTGGTTAGAAAACTCTTATGCCATTTTGATTAAGTTTGATTTCTTGTAATATATGTTTAGAACGTAAAATAAGTAAAAAATGACTATGAGGTGCCTTCTGCCACTAGCCTTCTGCTTTTAGAATTCAAATGGTTTTGGTTGGGATTCGAGCCCTTTTAGGTTTAAATATATATGGCTTCTACTAAAACTTGTACGAGCTATCTTTCTCCCTCAAAAATTTTCAACAATTTTGAGTATTGAACATGCTTAGAAGTTGTTTGTCAAAACAAAAAAAAAATTAATAAAAAAATGCTTAGAAGTACAATATCTTTAACAAAAGAGGTAATATAATAGTTTTTTTTTTTGTTGTTGGATATTCAGTACTGACATTTCTACTTTTCAGATGTTGGCGCCTGGCAACATGTTGAACAACATCGACATGCTTATTTTGATCGCATGCAGTTAATGATTAATGTCGACTCATTCCTTTTCTTAATTTGTCTTCAAAATTTTATCGTACTTCCTTCTTTTGATTGATAACTATTAACGTGGTGAGGCACCAAAGGGAGTGAGAGACCAGCCCTGGTACAAGTATTTTAATGAATTAGAAAAAAAAACAACTATGTATCAAAACTGAAAGATCAATGCTACACTAACCTGCTTGATCAACCGGTTCTTCATACCGGATGCATTGATGGGTTAAGAGCAATCCTAAACTTACAACTCATTAATGCAACTGGTATGATCATCCGGTTTATACTTCGTTCCCAAATTGCAACTCTACCGGAGGCGAGGCATAAATCCATCACCAAGGAATGCTAAAAAACGTACACTAGAAGAGAGGAAAAGTTATAGCTATGACCTTGAATCTATTTCCCCAAAAAATATTGCCATGACAATGAGATTTGTGAATGTGCTATTTATGTTATGTAACCACAGTAGAGAGCACAAGGACAAAGGGTAGTGACCTATGCATTGTAATTTGTATAAAGAGGTTTTGCTCCATAAATTGGAGCTAATAAAGAGAGTCACATTCCCAAAGAATAACACCATGATCTCATATTTTTGGTGGGTGTGAGTTGGGATGGCAGAAATGATTTGTTGAGACGAAATCTGTGTATTCTCTACGCGCATTTGTAGAATTAGCCATCCTTTTTTCGGGGTTTCTGCCTTGTTATCAAAAAGAGAATTGGGTAAAGAAAACTCCCTCCTTGGACGAGCATGGGCTTAGTGAAGTAGAACAGGGTGAGACATTGACAGCGACATTCAAGAGATCAATCAATCAGTCGAAAAAAGCCCCCCTCCCTTCCATATCTGCAGAGACATTTCCCCTCAATGAACCCTATTAAAATAGTGGAGTTTCAGAATATGAAACTATATTGATAATTGTTGTAATAATTGTGTTATTACAAAGTCTCAGTGTGGGTATAAATAGGACACAATAAACCCCAAGGTAACAATATAGGAAAGGAAAGAAAAGGAAATAAATAAGGAATGACTCAATCCATAAAAGTCCCTATCTATGGTATGTTATCACAATTAATAAATTACCATTACTAAAATAAATTCGATAAATCTATTTATTGTCGTTAATAATAAAATCTTGATTTTCAACCAAAATCATTCTGTTTACCAAGATTCCCTGGATGATGGGTCTACAACATCTTTTCTTTTCTGCGAACTTGAATCCTTATTGTTATTATTTCAAAGAAAATATCATGAGTTTCTCGAGTTTCTTACTCACTGAGAAGGGAAGGGTGAACAGAAAATTTGTAACGAAACTAGATAATTGCTTTAAATCAAGCTCAAGAACCCATTATTTGCATGCTTAATGTAGGATCATTTCCACCCAGAAAATCTCTCCTCAGAACTTTCCACTATGAAATTTCATATGGCTTTAGACGAACTGCAATAACCAAAATAAGAAGATGGGGAAGAACGGAAAATTAACTGAAAAGATGTAGACTCGGATCCACTTTATCCATCTACCCTTCTGTCTATCAGATCAACCCGGAAGTTTCAATTATACATAGGCTTTCTCAAATGTCCATCTTGCTTATAACCCTTAGCACATTTTCATAGGTTCCAGTCTCCAAAGAGCGCATGGCATCAGGAATTTGTGGTTCCCTCGAAAGCATTCTTAAAATCCAAAGGCAATAGCCTCCTCCACTTGAGGGAACCGATTTTTTTTTTTTTTTAAGCGGAATGGAATGGATAACGCACTAAAGCTCTTTTCAAAGCTACCCTGAATATAGAACTTTGCCAAGAAAACCATCACTTATTATGTAGAGCATTGAATTACCAAATTGAAATGTATAATTATTGAATATTGTTATTAATTAGTGAAGTAACAAAAGTAAGAAAAGGCAATTGAATAGAACATTGACAATGTGGAAAAAAATAAAAGAAAATACAATATGCACGAAGGAGATAGATGCAAAACGACTTTCAATGTTTAGAGATAACCAGGCAGCTCGCATGGATTACCAGGGAATAGATTGCCTGCTCTTGCAACTGCACAAGGCTTAACATGGTTGAAACTGAATCAGTGTGTTTTATGTTACAGAAATGTGAAGCCTTGTGGTTTCTGGTATAGTAACCATGGAAATTTGGATGTTAACACTAGCTTTGTGCCTTTGTTATGTATCTTGTATGTTGAGACTATAAATCCCACATTGGGAATTGAAGCCTTGTAGGATAAAGGGCTTCTCCACCCACTGCCAATTGGTTTTAGGGTGGATGCTCAACTCTAATATGCTATCAGAGGGAGGGGTGAACCATTCACCTTGTCAAGGCCCAACAGCAACATAAACTCCATGTCACCCTATATAAACAATCCATGTGTTAGGCTAAAAATTACGCCACACGTGGCGTGTGAGACTATGAATTCCACATCGGGAAATTGAAGCCTCGCAAAGCAATATGTAAGGTAAAGGGCTACTCTACCCATTGCCAAATGCCAATTGGTTTTGGGTTGGATGCTTTGAACTCTAATATTGTACATATGCATATTGACAGAAATATAAGTAGACTAGTGCTCATCTATTTGATCCATAGGCACATTTTAATTGTGGACATTATCACATGCCTCTCAGACACCTATCTCAGATCGTATTACCTTTATCTAATATCTATTCTATTGTAAAGCAAGCACCCGTCTTTTGAGTTGTTCTTATGTCCGCGTTAAGGATTTCCTGGGATAGAGGATGAAGTGCTTCTGGTGCTGTTTGTTCAATTGCTGGCTTCAACTTTTGTCCGATCCGATTCCATCATTCCAAAGAAGGAAGGTGAGACAAAGCCAAAGATCGTGCGCGGACACTTTTTTCTTAGGATAAGTTAGAAAATCCAAAATACAATAGGGACAACTGTTTCTGGTGCCAGGAAGAAGAAGAAGCTGTGTCATTTTTTTCCAAATGCCTATTTACCCTTGCAATCTTCTTGTTCATAAAAAATTTGCTTGCAACAGGACTTGAACCACTGCTTCTATACAAGTTAAATAATTTTCAAACCACTATGACTTGTCATATCTATTAATTAATTAATTCAAATTAAATGTATACGTTTTGCAAATACATTGCATGTGCAGGTGATCTAGTTATGGAAATAAGCTGGGGACATGCCGTGGGGAACTATATTTTGCAGTTACCTTTATATCTCAATATTCCCTTGTAGGTTTGGGATTATACTGGGCTAGGATACACAAGATACAATGCGCGAGATGTATTTAAAGATGTACTAGGGTAAGAACACAGTTATCTTGGCTTCCATATTATTTACATCATGCAATTATTGATGGTGTATTATTCTTTGTTTGGACCTGTAATTCAGATGCGTTGTGGAGAATAAGGTGCTTCATAGATCTCTGTTGTCATGCCTGCAGGTACTTGAATTATGTTCACCGTTTTAAGTTTTTCAGGTATCCTTCCTTAATGCTTGCAAATAGATGCCTATATTGGAAACTTAAATATTTGGGTTTTGCAAAGAAGAATTTCAAATATGAAATTATATTGATAATTGTTGTGATAATCTTGTGATTACCAAGATTCCCAAAGTGGGTATGAATATGACACAAAATAAACCCTTCCCTCATATATGGTATGTTTGGAGAACAATACCATAACTAAAATAATATCCATATATAAATCATACTGCAACAAATAATAAAATCTTAACTCCAAAATTGTACCTATATCACACGTAGCAGTCTTTTTGAGGGTTATGAGTACACATTAAAGTATCCTTCATGCCCATCTTGTTAAACTGTTCCCAGTAATATACATACTTTATTCCTAGTACTTCGTAAGATGTTGGTAGAACCATGTCCTAAACTGAAGTATTACCTTTTGGCCCCTTGCTAAATTTTCTTGCGCTTCTGCTGCCCACCAGCAAATGTAAATAAATAAATAAATAAAATGAAGGACAATGAAGAATTGAAGACTATATAGTCACGGGGGCGTTTGTGCTGTTCATTTGCATTTCTCAAGTTGTTCTTAGAATTGTGATTCTTCAGTGACGACTCTTGTCCCTTTGGGACTACCAAATACCAACTACAAGAAGCTTCTTTTACTTTGTTCTTTAAATAATTGTTTTACTGCATCTGCTCCTGATGACTGTATAGACACCACCACATCAATATTCCCTGGTCGAAATACCAGTTGGCATATAGAAAAAACAACTTATTTTTTGTGAAAACTTAGAAAATGGGACATGTGGTTTGGTGAGACGTTCTATTATATTTTCGGTTTTCCATGGAATTTAATTCGTTGGGAGTTGTGTTAGAAAAAATCTCCACTGAAATAAGGAATAGGAGAATATCAAACCAAATCACTCATCACGTTTTCCGTCTTCACAAAAACTTATTATTTCTCAATCATTTTCTACCTTTTTGATCAGACAGGCTCTTAGAATCTATAATACCAAACGGGGAGCAAGAAAGAGCTAGTGTGGGTATAGGTGATCGACCATTTTGTTAACATGCTTAGGTTGAGACTTGAGAGCGTCTCTATACTATATTATTAAGTGAGAGGAGCACTTTTGATATTTTCATGAGATTACGACATTAACCTTTCTTGCTTCAGAAAAACAATAATTTTCACAGAATTTGGACCTATGACCTCTACTTTAACAGAATGAAACTTAACGACTTGATCAAACACGATTATATTGCCTGAAAAGATTTTAAAAACAATTTAATTATTAAGAAATACTGGGAACGATATTGTGCAGGCATTGAGTGTGCTACATGTTCTAGTGCGTATATATATAGCCTTGATAGTTTTCCTGGTAGCTCTTGAATAATATTGATTTCAAAATTTGTCATTTGGATTCCATCATGGCAATCTTGATACTTATGATTAAATGATTGAATATTGAGAGAACACAGATATGCAGAACAAAATCTACCCTTCCAGATTAGCTTCAATGACTTTGAGTCCTAGCTCTTCATCGGTGGCATTGAATGACATGTCATCAAGGACAACATTACAGACTCGTGGAAATTTAGCAAAGCTGGAACTGAGTGGTGGAAATCATTTGTATGCAAAGTTGGTGGTAATTACAATATTCTTGCCACTATTAACTACTTTGTATAAACTATAAAGAAGATGGAAAGGTTACCAGAAACTATGAACTTATGAAATACTCCCTCTAGACTTAAATTGATGGTCCCACTTCTCTTTTCGGGGCGTCTCATATTGATTGTCCTATTTCAATTTTGGGGCATAATCATTAATACCAAATATCACAATAGATGGATTCTTGACCATTGATCAAGTTGAAATTAGTGTTTCCTTAAAAAGTACCGAAGTCAAGGTGAGTATCTATTTGAGGTGGAGTATTTAGTTTTACTATATACTAACCTTTAAAGCTGTTGTTTGCGTGTCAAAGTCCATTTGACTTGGGTGGCTTTTGTTTATTCTGAGTCTGAAATCTAAAGACTGAATCGGTAAGTCTAAAAATTTGTATCTGATATATTTTTTTATGCGAATGCAATATCTGAGCAGACATTGAAAAGCGTTAGGTTGAGGGATAGTTCTGATTGTGTTGTGGGCTGCGGCTTCCAAGTTCTGGATAGTTCTGAGTTGATGCTATATAATTTGGGTAGTGCTGGTTTGTTGGCTGAGTAGTGGTTTAGAAGTTTGTACCTTTCCCTGTTGGATTTCCTCCTTTGGTTTTTTCTAGTGTTTTGCTCAGGCTAAGTCTTGTAATGCTGCAGATGCTGTAAATCTCAGTTGCTGACTTATCCTCTGTCATTTTGGCATCATTTGCGTAGTACTTTGTTTGCTTTTTAATATTTATCAGTTTTGTTTCCTATCAAAAAAATAAAATAAAAAATAATGCGTTAAGTTGGGGGCAAAAAATGTATTATGCAACCATTCAGACTTCATTAATCACATTAAGTGGTAGGAGAACCTCTGAATGACTTGAAGGTGTATAAGAGGTTATTTATGAATTGACCAAACAAACACGTTAACTCACTTCTAAAGTCTGAATTTTAGCCCTTTAGACTTCAGATGGTCAAAATAAATGGACCTTTACTCCTTATTTTTACGTAATCCTTTGAGATATCCCTCATGTAGGGGCAAAGTCTAAGGATTAGAACAGTAGATTCAAATCCAAATTTGATATTAAAACAGGGGTGTGGGTTGGGCACAAGTCGGGAGAGTTCTCTTGTAAATCTTACTTTGAATTTCTTTGTTTATTCTCTTTGTCTAAATCCCCCCATGCAGAGTCATTTGGAAAGGTGGTACCCCCAATAAAATCAAAGTTTTTACGTGGCTGGCTTCTTTAGGGAAATTGAATACGTGTGATGTGCTTCAATCTAGGAGACCTTACATGGCATTATCCCCATCATGGTGTATAATGTGTAAGAAGATGGGAAATCTGTGGATCACATTTTGTTGCATTGTGAGTTTGTTAAGCATATTTGGGCTAAATTATGGGTTCTGTTCGGAGTAATAGGGGCTGTCCCATCTAGATGGGCAGAATTCATTGTCATAAAATGGAGAATTAGGCAGCGTGGCAAGAAAATTAAAGTGCTGTGGAGATTTTTTATGATGGCTGTAGTTTGGGTAGTATGGCTTGAGAGGAATAGAAGAGTGTTCGAAGATAGATGGAGTAGATCGGAAGAGTTATGGTGTCATGCTCAGTTTCTCGTGGGTTTATGGGCAAAAGCTTCAAATATTTTTGATAGCATAGAACAATACTTATTCTGTTTAGATTGTAATAGTTGCCTGGGATAGTTCTTTGTTTAGTTAGCAGGGTGTTTTGTTCTCATTCTAGTTTTTCAATTTGATTTCCAGAGGATGTCTTATCCTCTGAATATTGGTGATCGTTGTAATGTCTTTCCTTGTTTTTGGAATAAATTTTTGTTTCCTATCAAAAAAAAAAATGTCTAAAAATCCTTTACCTATTGATTAACGTCGAGTTTGATGTTTTTATCACAGGTTGGAGCTGATGGGTCCAATTCACACATTCGCGAACTAGCCGGAATTAAAACTACGGGATGGAAATACTCCCAAAATGCACTCATCTGTACTGTCCAACACAAAGAGGAAAACCCATGTGCATGGCAACGTTTTCTACCTACAGGCCCAATCGCACTTCTACCAATAGGTGACAACTTCAGCAACATTGTTTGGACTACGGACCCCAAAGATTCATCAAACCTCGAGTCGATGAATGAAGATGATTTTGTGAAAGCAGTAAACCATGCTTTGGATCACGGGTATGGCTCACATCCTCAATCGAAATTATTTGGTGGGGACATATTTTCTTGGATCAAGGGAGATTATGGGGTGTCTTCAGCAAAGGAGTCTTTTGAGGTTCCTCCAAAAGTAGTGAAGTTGGGGTCGGATAGAATGGCGTTTCCGTTGTCTTTGATGCATGCTAATAGTTATGCATCGAAGCGTGTTGTTTTGGTTGGTGATGCGGCACACACTGTTCATCCTTTGGCTGGTCAAGGAGTTAATATGGGTTTTGGAGATGCATTCTCTCTTTCGAGAGTTATTGCTGATGGTATTGCAGTGGGATCTGACATTGGGGAGGTTCTCTCTCTCTCTCTCTCTCATTTGTTTCTGTCTTCAAACATCATAACGCATTCACTCTTTCTTGATTGTTGTCAGATATCTCTGCTGAAGAAATTCGAAGCAGATAGGAAAATGGCCAATGTTGCGATGATGGCAATACTGGATGGTTTCCAAAAGGCATACTCTGTTGATTTTGGGCCACTCAATGTGTTGAGAGCCGTTGCTTTCCATGGCGCCCAGTACATTACGCCTCTTAAACGGAACATTATCTCGTATGCTTCAGGCGAGCAGAGAATCCCACTTCTCTCCTAGAGTTGAACTGTATAAAAATTTATATATCAAATTATGTATGCAGATGTATTGATTTTGTTTATTTTTACATTCAATAAAATCAACAGAAGTTGAATGTGACATTTTTTATTCTAACCGTTGAATTAGAGCTCAAGGTGTTGATTTCCACAGGGACAGGTCCTTTTAGAGCTAAGATCTAACTCCTAAAAATATACTAACCTGGGAATTCATGAAGAGAACTGCGATGCTCAAAATCGGAAAAAAACTCGGAAACTGCAGTGTTCTTGCAAGGCGTACATGGTAAATATTCGGGTGCATATTGTGCGAGCTAGAATATTGCTTGCATCAGGCACGCCAACTCTCTTGAACACATTGAGAAATGATAACTACAAGCCATTGCAGTACAATAAATACATAAAACAACAAAGAACGTATTAAATATAATAATGGGGTGGTCCGCAAATAGGTTAAAAGTAGGGAGTAACTCAAATTTGTGTAGAAAGCAATAACAGAATTACTAATATATAATGTTATTAGCTCCAAATTTCAGATACAAAGCTAGATTCGAATCTTGACTATCGGCAAATCATCGAAAAAATCGTCAAATCATCGAAAAAATCAACTAAAAATTCAAGTAATTAATGAGTGAGATCATTGTAAAAAGTTTTATTGACCTTAATTATCTGCATGCATAAAGGTATACATACGTATGGGGACTCACGCTTAACCAACACTTCGCGTGGTATTTATCATTTTTCTGATATATTATTTCATCCAGTTTTATTTTATCATATTTGTAAACCAAGTAAATACAAGAATTGATGAAAAATTAGTCCATATTCCACAAAATTGTACCAATATTAAACGCAACCACTGTATATAGTACAACCAAAGTAAAAAATTGATAAATCTACACAACCGACCAATATATTAAATTTTTAAATATGCATATAATATCACATAACCACAACACATCAGGCTGGGTTGGCACCTGGCAGACCAAGTTCGAGCTTTTGCATATAGTGTAAAGTGAGCGTTCAAGTTTTCAAAACCATACCTTAATCAATTTGGTTAGGTTCTTTCTAAGAAAATTTTTAAATTGGATTTTGTTATTAATTAATATCCAACATCTCAAAATATCAAGTTGGTTTTGAGACGGATTTTTTAATACGAGGTCCATAATAAAAGCACGATATAGGTTTGAGTTGAGTTAGTAGTGCCGTTGGCAGTGGTATATATCTAGTCTTATAAAACACAAAGTCTGACTAATTTTTGACCTTTTAAATTCTATTTAAAAGTCTGAATTTTCAAATTCTTTCAATGAGTGGTTTATATTGTTGATAATGGCGGTGCAAAGGAGATATCAGCCATATGCATTCTCCATGCACAATGTTACAAGAATACACTCATATGTTAATTCAACCATATGTGGGTAGGAACAAAACAGGGAATTTGATTATAGTACTAAAATAGGTTCTAATTAAGGGTGGATAAAATTAATTAGTAGTACGGCATGAGGAGGGGGAATGGAATTGGGATTCACAAAGTTCAAACCACGGTATGATGCAAATATCTTTTCTAAGTCAGTTGTACCTCGAATTTAATTGAAAATGCAAATCTCTTTTCAAACTCAGCTGTACCCTGAATATATGTAATTGAAAAGACTTTGAAAATGCCTTTCTATCTTGGTTGTCCACTGAATGTACCAAAAAAAAAAAAAAATCACTTTGACGCACACAAGATGAATCTTTTTAAAATAGGTAATCCAAGTTATTATTTGGGTTCAAATGAATCCATATATATATATAAATACCAAGGATTTTATCATTGCGTCACTAATATAGGACACATGCAGTTTGTTACTATATATATATATATATATATCTAAGATCAAGTCAATCTATTTCATGCAACGTAATTTTATAACAAAATTTAGGTCAATCTACTTTTATAACAAAAAGATTTTCCGAACTTGCAGTGCACATGCTTTCACTAATTACCTGACCTATTTTCACAAATGTTAGGGGAATCTATTTAAGAGCTAGAGGAGAGAGTGTGTGCATTGAACTTATCTTTGTTGGGTAGGTGCCTAAGGATAAAAATCATATCACTCTCCCAACTTTATTGCGCTCTCTCCGCATATATTTTTACAGTTAGGAGTATGCACAATAAATAATCCACAAAGTTTTATTCAGACGTACTGTCACAAACGCTTGGATAACTATAAAAAATATATAAATTTAGTGGGAAATTTTAGTAATAAAAAATAAAAGTGTTAATGATAAAAGTGTTTTTTTTTTTGAGACAACAAAGTGTTAATATCCAAAAATAATAATAAAAAAAATACAATAAATATGTTATTCTTTATATTTTAGTATCCACCAAAAAAAATCTGCTTTTACATAATTAATACAATAATTATTTATACATAGACAGAAAGAGAGCTCAGAATTCAAGAGATCGATTCTTAGGTATATATATATTTTTTTAATTAGTACTTCAATTCTACCTATTATCACTCCGGCCTTTTCTTCTTTTGCCTCTTTGTTACTACTATTAGTACTTTAATTACATTTATTTTTATAACTTGGGTGCATATAAATATCCCCTCTACACAACCTTAATTCCATCATCATCACACTTTCATTCATATCCTCTCACATTAATTTACGTGCATGAATATTAAGAAATATGATATTAAATATATGACTTTAAAATCTTAATTAATTAATTTATTAATTTTGTTATCTTTATTAATATTATTTAATTTAATTCAATTACTTTAGTTTACTTACTTTGTTTTGTTTTATTTAATTTGCTTTATTTTATCTATTTGATTCCCATCAACTTTTCTGGTTAGATTATGAATTTAGTGAAAAATTAACGAGATAATTATAAGACATATTGTTTGAGTTTTTGTGAGATCGACATTTCTTACCCACTAAACTATCAATCGATATGATTCGTGCACTTGAGAGTATTAAAATTTATCACAATAATTGGCCATTTATTAATAACGGACATATATAAGTATAACACACATACTTATAAACATTTAGACTAAAAAGCAACCTTAGATAATATTTATATTGTTGAATTAGTGAAATATGTATTACTTTTTGTGGGTTTCATATATTAAATATATGTATTTTTTTGATGATTCTCGCTTTTAATTATGTTGTTATGGTTTGATTGAAAGTATTATTGAATAAATTTTGCAATGCAAGAAGATTAAAGCTTGCTTGCATCCTTTGTTTATCATTCATTGTACATTATTTATTTAATAATATATATAGATTTTTTTTACTCTGCCAAATTGTACCTATTAAATTTTACGCATTACACATAAAACTAATATAATATAATATAATATAATGGGAGAGGGTCGAAAGTTCCGAAAGCTCCCGGAGACACAAATGTTTAAATCAAGTCCACTAACCAAACATATCACCGTCCACTAAACTAAAAAGCAACAAAGGGTTATTTATATATTATTGCAACCAAGTCATCAATTGTTTTAATTTTTTATTTTTTTGAAAGTATTTGACCTGCTTGAAAAGCTATTTTGACTTTTGATTAGTTGGGTTCAACTTGAAAAATAAGACCATTTTCTTTACGTTATATGTCGAAAGATTGGATTCTTTTAATTCAAATTTTGTTCTCGATCATGGAACTCGTGTAATTTTTTAACACTTTATCTGCAATACTAATAAGTAATTGAATATATCTCGGATGTTTATTTTAGATGCACTAAAATCTTATTTACAAAAGACAAATATATAGTTTATTAAGTTTAATTAGACAAACATACATGTACAAGCATTTTAGTAAAATACAACAAACAAACAAAAATCCATAAATACACACACATTTAAACATGCATGCACAGACTTAAGGGTCTTGAATGGTTGTTATCTTCATGTTCATACAAGAGCTACAGCCTACATTCATAGATTGACTCTCTCTCTCTCTCTCTCTCTCTCTCTCTCTCTCTATATATATATATATATGTGAGAAAATGATCTTAAGTGGACCAATTTTTTGGTTCTTAAATGCGGACCAATCATTTTGAGGGGCAAACGGATGAATTTTTTTTATGAAATTTGGTGAGGATGAAGTCCATGATTAGTAGATCATCTCCGCCAATTTTTATCAAAAAATTCAACCGGGAAGATGTACGTTTTTTGCTGTTAAATTTTAAGATATTTAGCTAACCCATTTTTCGGTTGTATTTTTTGATAAGAATTGGTGGAGATGATCTACTACTAATCATGGAGATCATTTTTACCAAGTTTCATAAAAAAAAATCATCCGTTTACCACATCAAAATGATTAGTCCGCATTTAAGGATCAAAAAATTAAAAGTCATGTTTAATTTGCGACAAATATTAAGCGTAACTAATGTATCACGGGATATTACGAAGCTATTTATAAACTCATGGCATGAGTTTCAAATAACTTTATTTTAATATATTTGTAATATTATTGACTCCATATACTTTTATAGCAAATAAACGTAGTTATTATTTAATGGAAGCTAGTTTTTAAATACCTCCACTTAAACTTCTTCTCATCCCAATTATAAAAAACTTTTAACATACCGAAATATTTTCAAAATTTAGTCAACTCACGATCCTACCTATTTCCATACACCAAACAAAGAATTAATGTCGAGCAACTAAGTAAGCAAATAATAGTAGAAGTAGATGAGTAGTGGTGGTACAATTATTTGGTATTTGAAATTTTGAAACAATATATGGAGAGTAAGATTGAGTAATTAAATTATTGTGAGGATATATATGAAAGTGCATGTGATGATGAATTAATGTGGAGGGGAGGGTTATTTATATATATGCAACCAAGTCAACGACCGTACGTCTGAATTAATAAGAATTATATATTATTTTTTTATCAGTACGTCTGAATTAATAAAATTTGTGTATTATTTTTTGGGAGATAACTGATGTATCAATTTATGTATAAATAATTATTGTGTTACTTATGTAAAAACTAGAAGACCTTGGTGGTGTGCATGTGTGATCGTAAGATGGGTGTTATTGCATGCATACTCCTAAGTATAAAACATATACTGTATAAATTTAGTGGGAAAATTTAGTAATAAAAAATAAAAGTGTTATTTTTTTTTGAGACAACAAAGTGTTAATATCCAAAAATAAAATAAAATAAAAATAAAAATACAACAAATGTGTTATTCTTTATATTTTAGTATCCACCAAGAAAAAATCTGTTTTTACATAATTAATATAGTACAATAATTATTTATACATAAATCGATACATCAGTTATCTCCCAAAAAATAATACACAACTTTTATTTATTCATACGTACTGATAAAAAAATAATATATAATTCTTAATTAATTGGTTGCAAAAGGAGTATCCTTTTTGTTTTCTTATTTTCACTATTATTCCAAATTAATCAATGCGATACTCCTTTAATGCAATTAATCCCCAACCACTCATGTATTTTTACACAACCGTACCGACCAATAAGCTTCTTGATACGCATATGCTTTCGTCATAAGTTTGCATTTAATTTTGAGGGTAACTAGTACGTAGGTAGATATATTTCATGTGGAGAGAGCGCAATAATAATAATATAGTTGAGTTCAATATTATATATATGCATGCACGTACATATATACTCTCTCCTCTAGCTCTTAATATTAATACCCTTCAAATTTCTGTGCTCGATCTCCCCATCTGCTTAAAGACATATATCATCTATCATTCTAACATACATAGACAGAAAGGTCAGAATTGAAGAGATCTATCATTCATATCCTCTCACATTAATTTAATTGCCATCTTTACTCGATCCATTTGTCTTGATTACCAAATACTTGAACCGCCACCCCCATCACTACCACTGCCATTAATTAAGATCGTCGTTAATTATGAGATCTCTAAACATTGTTTTAGTCATTATTATATCGTCATTAGTTCTTTTGTCAAGCATTGAACCCAATCGAGCTGCTAAAATCCTCCGTTCAGAAATGAAGACAAAAAATCTGGTGATGCCATCTTTGCAGAAGAGTCTCATACCCCATCCGGAAATAGTTGCACTGGAACTCCAATATCGGGTGGTAAGGCATGCAATAGTCCACCACCACATTAGAAATGAACACCAACTTAATAAATTTGTTTAGTGATTGAATAAATTAGAAGAGAATCAAATTAATGAAACTCTTTGGGGAACCCTTTTTTATTTATTTATTTGTATCTTTGTTTTTGTCATTATTAATGTTTTATTAGTTTCCGCATAAAAGTGTGCCTTTATTATAGGTAATAGTGTGACAATTACCGTAAAAGAATAAAAAATTAGTTGTTGATGAGGTATTTTAATTTATAAATTCAAAGCATGTTTTTTTAGCAGAATTCTTGAAGTCTTTTTTCAATTACATATATTCGGGGGACAAAGAGTTTTGTTGACCTTGAAGGTCTTAATCTTATTTTGATAATAACAATAAATTAATCATGTGTAATTTAACATGTTCTTGATATAAGATTATAGATTTATTATTTGGAAAATCAAGAATAGCATGATTGCTCAAAGGAAGTTTGACAAGGATCATTCAATCAATATCCGATCAAGTTAACGAAGCATTCAACTAAAACCGATCTACCCGAATTCAGATCATTCTTCTACAAGCGTTGGACAAGACAAGAAGATCAATCTCATCACCCACAAGCTAGCAATGCAAATTCATGAAGCACAAAGATCAAGAATCATATGCAAAAGTTTCAAGGGAAAAGCTTCAAGTGAAGAATCAATTTGAAGAAACAAATCGAAGCATTCGAAGACTCATCTATTCGGTAATTGAGTGTTTGCTTAGGATTAATGTAAAGTTTCTTAATTGATTGATTATATAGCTCAAACATGAACTTGTATCTTTTAAAGATTGATTTAAACTAGCTTGAAATTGAATTTATTTGAAAAACATCATTTTACAAAAATCGAGTTTCAAAATAAATTCATATTAATTTTAAATGATCATATTTTAAGCTATAATAAAAATAGGTATCTTAGAAACATATATTGGAGGTTCAAAAATCATTAGAATTTTATTTGGAACTAAATTATTAAATTGGAAAAATATTTTTATTTTTCGTTTAAAATTCGCTCAGTTTTTGCCCAGTTTTGATCTAACGGTAAAATGAAGGCCTTCCCGAACTCCGATCATTTTGAAATTTTTACAGTAGTTAGAAAACATCTCCTGGAAATTTTGACTAAAATTTTAGCATGATCCAATGGTCAAATTGGGAGAAATTAACAAAACAAATTTGAATTTGTTTTTGTCAAACTAGCTGTTGGAACTTTGACAAATGTGCAATTTTGACCCATTAATTATTTAATCCACTACAAACGGCTATATCTATTTTGGGACTATATATTGGACCTCCTAGACACATTTTTACAAGCTTGAACACTTCTACAAATATATTTTTCATCTATCCAAAGTCAAGCTATTTTATTGATCATTCATATTCATCATTTGAGCTATCTATTTGATCAATCAAGCAAACTCTAGTGTGAGCTTCATATTGTATCTTATACACACTTAGATAGAGTTGTTAATTGGTGTGAGTCACCAAACAATTGTATTAGACAATTTATGAGAGGTAAATCTCATAAGATAGACAAGAAGGTAAATTCTTGTTGAGTGAAATTATGAGAGGTAAATCTCATAGTTAGCAAGAGGGATTCTTGTGGGAATATTGTGGTCAAGCAATATTTGTAAAGAGTGTAGTGAGAAGAATTACACTTGTAAAGGTTTGATCTTCACCCGGAAGGAGATCGGTTATAGTGGAAATTCTCGGGGAACTAACCGAGCGCGGAGTAGGGGTTTCCAAGCCGAACCGTGTGGACAAAAAATCTTCGACTTCGATTGGTTCAATCTTTCTTACTCAATCTCTTTATCTACTTGCTATATTATTGTTTGCTTGAGATTGTTTATTTGCTTGATTGTTTATTTGATTGCATTCCTTGATAATTTATTTTGTAAATTTATTTTACTTAAACATTGTTAGAAAAGTTTTTAAATTCCGTATTAAGTTTTAAAAACCCTATTCACCCCCCCTCTAGGGTATTTTCCGACCTACAAGTTTGAAAAAAGATTTGCATTTTCGATTAAAATTCAAGGTACAACTGACGTAGAAAAGATATTTGCATCATTTCCATCATACCATGCGTGGTTTGAACTTTGTGAATCCCAATTCCATTCTCCCTCCTCATGCCGTAGTACTAATTAATTTTATCCACCCTTAATTAGAACCTATTTTAGTACTATAGTTAACCCTAATCAAATTCCCTGTTTTGTTCCTACCCACATATGGTTGAATTAACATATGAGTGTATTCTTGTAACATTGTGCATGGAGAATGCATATGGCTGGTATATCCTTTGCAACGTACATTATCAACAATATAACCCACTCGTTGAAAGAATTTGAAAATTCAGACTTTCAAATAGAATTTAAAAGGTCAAAAATTAGTCAGACTTTGTATTTTATAAGACTAGATATATACCACTGCCAACGGCACTACTAACTCAACTCAAACCAATATTGTGCTTTTATTATATATGGACCTCTTACCAAAAAATGGGTCTCAAAACCGACTTAATATTTTGAGATGTTGGATATTAATAACAAAACCCAATTTAAAAATTTGTTTAGAAAGAACTTAACCAAATTGATTAAGGTATGATTTTGAAAACTTGAACGCTCACTATACACTATATGCATAAGCTCGAACTTGGTTCACCAAGTCCCAACCCAGCCTGATGTGTTGTACGTAGTTATGTGATATTATATGCGTATTTAAAGAATTATTATATTGATTGGTTTTACCATATCATATTATCAATTCGATCAAGACTAATTTAGAGGTAGAAAAGATTATCAATTTTTAACTTAGGCTGTAGCATATGCAGAGGTTACACATAAAATTGGTACATTTTTGTGAAAAATGGACTAGTTTTCTCACCAATTCTTGTATTTACTTGATTACAAATATGATAAATTAAAATAAAATTGGATGAAATAATATAACAGAAAAAATGATAAATACCATGCAAAATGTTGGTTTAAATGTTTGAATCCCCACATATATGTATACCGTTTATGCATGGGTCATTAAAACTTTTTACAATAATCTCACTCAGTGACTTTTTAGTTAAATTCTTCAATGATTTGCCGATTGGTTCGGATCTTTTATGGATTCACATTCTTAATTGGCAAGCTCATGGAGCTCAATTAGTATGGAGGTTTCTATTATTTTTAGTTGGATATCATTCTCATGGATTATATTTGGCTATATTCTATTATCAGAATTCTTAGTTACAACTCGGTATATATGATGTCATCATGATGATGGAATCTTAATTGGTAGCGTTTACCGGCGGTTAAAATAAGTAGGGTTTGGTACCACTGGGTTGAAAATCCTTAATCGACCGTCTAGAGCAAGTGAGGAGCCCAAAAATCTAGACATTGGCAAGGCACTACGGGTATATGATTGATATATATATATATATATATATATACATAGTGTACATTATGGTTTTCATCAGTTTCTCTGATTTCGGTATATTCTGTGGGAGAGGAAAAACTTCATTATATTAATCTAGTTTGGCACCACGGATATAACTTTTCAAAACGGGTCACCAGAAGTATTATCATTAATGGTTGACACATAACAACTAAAATTGCAAAGCACGAGCTTGCATTAAAATAAGATAAAATTTATTTTACAATATTCATGGTTTGACTTTACAATAATATTTTCAAAATTGTATCCCTTTAATCCCTTTTACTGAGCAATAGACTCACCCTTTTATATATGCAACCAAGTCATCGAGTGTTTTAATTTATTTTTATTTTGAAGTATCTGACCTGCTTGAAGGGCTATTTTGACTCTTGAATAGTTTGGTTTAACTTGAATTCTTTTATGTTCCATTTTCTTTACGTTACATGTTGGAAGAAGATTGAATTCTTTTAATTGAAATTTTGTTCTTGATCATGGAACTTGTGTAATTTTCTAATAACACTTTATCCGCAATATTAATAAGCAATTGAATATACCTCTGAGTCATTTTAACGTGTATTTTGAATGCACTACATGTATTAAAACCTTATTTATAAAAGACAAATATATAGTTTATTAAGTATAATTAGACAAACATGCGCATGCAAGCATTTTAGTAAAATACAACAAATAAAAAAAATCATAAATACACACATTTTAATTGTCTTAAATGGTTGTTATCTTCATGTTCATACAAATACAAATTTATGTAATTCATTGTCAAGAGTTATGGCCTACACCCATACACTCTCTGTTTCTCTCTCACCATATATATATATATATACATATACATATATATATATGTATATTGAGTGAGTCATTAATCTAATGGTAAAGGCACCCAACTGGATTCGAGTCTCAGCCAGAGCGGGAAGAGTTTTTTAGTTATTCACTTATTTGTAAAAGGGAAGAGTTTTTTTTTTTTGGCAGTAAGGGAAGGAGTTCCTTTTTGGAAAATAAAATAAAATCTATTTGTCTTTTTGTTCTTATATGCTCCTCGTCCCACCACTCCACTTTCAAAGAAAAATATAAATTTGGCTCGGCTTTGTTTATATGCTAGATAATTAATTTGTACTGAGGGGGTATTATTGATTTTTCTAATGCAATCGATCATTATGAATTAGTTAAAATATTGGTACATATTATAACTATCTTATAAAAAATTCATTCTAATCAAAGAGTGGTCAAAATGTTAATCTTTTATGTATGTAAATAATATGTCCGTAAGATATAACTCAGGCCCTCACACCTGACGAACACAAGAGTGATTAAGTGAAAATAAAAAAAATCTAATATTGAAAATGAAAACAATATATAAAAGTGAAACCCAAGTAATTAAGAATTCAATATTCTTTTTCAAACCGTGTGGGTCTCACACTTACAGCTCTGTTTGTATTGTTAAATTTCTAACATGTGTATGTGTCATATATTCATTAATAGTTGAGGCGTTGGAAAGATGTAATCTAGCTTGTCAAGTTGACAAAAAATCACATTTTTCCAAATTAATAAAAAGCTATTTTTAATACTTTATCTAGCTCTATATCTCATTTGGTGTAAAATGTAAAAATAAAAATAAAAAAATTAATAGTTTGCATCTTAAAATTATATTAATTAATGTGCCTTTCATACTTACAAGCATTGAAGTATTAAAGTAGCTGGGTGCTTAAATTGAATAATTGATTTTTAATTATGTCAAAGTTAATTATCTTAATTATTTCATTTTGGATGAAATTATTTGTGATGAGATCCAAATCGATTTAGATTTACAGTTGTGGATTGTCAGTCAATTTCAATATTTTTACTCCTTTCATTTTCATTTTTCTATATTGTTTTAATTTTCAATATTAGTTCTTTTATTTTCATATATATATATATATATTGGTAATTAAATACAGACTTCTCATCTAACCAAAAACAACTATTACTAAATTTGATGTTCTCTCCTTACAAATTTCATAGCTTGTTTAACATTGTTTTTAACCTATAGGGCTGGTCTAGTGGCTTGTCTACCATTAGATTCCATGTTCGATTCCCTCCAAGTACAAATACCATTGGGCCAACGGGTAGGTTCTCACATATTGTGACTTGTGAGTATGGATTAGTCCCATATCTAATACAGTGTGAGAACACCCTCGTTTTAAAAAAATATTAATAATAATAATAAGAAGAAGAAAATTCGTTTCAAAGTTAAGAGTATTTTGTGGGTTAGTCGAGTTTGATTGATAAGATTTCATGGGCGCGAGACGGTAAGGAAGAATGGAATTCAATTCTACCGAAATGAAGAGAAAATTTCAAAAAACACTAAATTAGAGAGTGATTTTATATGGACATAAAAATCTGAAATAAAAAACGGACATATCAACGTGTCAATCACTCACTGATTAGAATAAAATGTGACATAGTTATTTAACCAGTATATAATAGTCACATTACATATGTCAAATTTTATGTCAGATATTTATATGTACATAAAATTATTACTAAATTCAACAAATCAATCTATCATATCTATGAGCACCCACATTCTTATCTGCAAAATACATGGCTACAGTTAGAACTAGCTAAGCAATCTTTTCGCATGTCCAAAATATTACTCTCAAAAAAAGGTAATGAATAACAGTATGGAGATGAATTCAATTGTCTATTTGTTTTTTGTTTTTTTTTTCCCTTAAAAGTTTTGAAAAAAATTGTTCAGTTAGCAAACAAAATTAAGTTACATATATAGGAGAGAAAAATTTCAATAAAAAAAAGAATATATATATAAATAATTATTGCGTCCATGAAATATCTACTATTTACTCTCAAAATTAAATGCAACGTTGACTCTCCACTTAATAAATATATAAATATATGTTGCTTAATTACCATACTACTTCCCCGTACCTCCGAGAGAATTTTTCCAAATGCCGTGTGATACTCCTAGCTTATTCCAAGTCAAACGAAAACATTTATATATATATATATATAGAGAGAGTATTTCTGGTAAGGTCTAGACCTTACGGATTTGGGCTTTTTACGATACTTTTGTGTCTTAAAAACACTTGGGGGGTGTGTTTTTACGACGCTTTTGACCAATCCATAAGATCTGGTCCTTACTTGAAATTTTTCATATATATATATATATGTAATTAGTTTTGACGAGAGGCATATTGGTCGGTACGGTTGTGTAAAAATGCATGAGTGGTCGGGGAGAGAGTGTGTGCATATATTGAACTCAATTAACTTTGTAATTTAGAATTACAAAGTTGATAAATATATATATATATATATATATCATCATGATGATTGTTTCTCGCGTGCCTTTGTTGCGTCCATGAAATATATATCTACTACTTACCCTCAAAGTTAAATGCAACTCCACTTAATAAATATATAACTATATAT